>SJOL01006399.1:376973-418085 GCA_004794785.1 Opisthorchis felineus | reverse complement strand
ATATATATATATATATATATATAGGTATATCAGTTGTCATATTGATACTAAACACAAACTACATTACAGCTGATCCATATAACTATCCTCAGTTCCAAAGTCGTCTGTGTTTTGTGTGTCAACTAAACTTCTCCATGAAGGCGTGTACTTGTGACGGAAATCCTATTTGAGTCAGCGTGTTTGTTGCAATGATCCTTCAACTCTTGAGCTGTACAACTAGATTTCTGGTTTTTTGGTTTCTATTTTGTGCCTATATCCTTCTATTTGGTTATTGACCTGAGCGATAGATATTATTTTATCTTCCCCAGCTGCTTGCCTACTCCTTCACTCTGACATTACCTGCCTAGTTCCATACAGTCAAGTGGATCTCGACAGCTTTTGACTGTTTACGTTGACTCAGTGTGAACTTTGGTGGCATACTGTTTTCTGTCTACTTCATTTGTACCAGATATTCTTTTAGCTGTGTTAATTAACCTGGTCTATAGAAGACGGTCTAATCTTCCGATCTGAGGTTTGTACCATCTTGTCATTTTACTATTATATCCATGGTACCGCATTTGTTGATAAACCTTCACTTGTACGGTTATATTTCCGGGGTACTCTGCGTAAACCAACATGGCCCAACTAAATACTGGAAGAATCTAATATATTTTTATCCGATCTGACTGCTTTGACTCAAAGGTTGCACCTCAAGCTTGGGGTGGAGATAATGTGGTCCATATTTAACAACCTTTCACAATGATGTGACTTAATTGGGAAGATGAGTATTGAAATATTGGTACCCTATGTTTTCATTCAGCTCAAGGAGTAAGTGCCTGTTTATTAGCGTCCAAGGCAGTTTCTATTTGCGATTGTAAAGTTAGCTTGGTCCGGAAGTGAAATACTGCGTCCCCCTCACTAATGTCTAATCACGAGCTGCTGTTTTACTCCACAAGACCGGTTATTTTATGAGGTAGAAATCACTTTCTCTCGAGGATCGTTGTAGCGTGGTTTTTAACCGAATGGGCATACTGATTGTTACTTTTTTCTTTATGGAAGTCGACGAAGAATGATTCTTGTGGTTACTTATGCTAAGGTTTACATTCATGGGGCTATTAGACGTTCAGTCCAGCGTCTGATTAGGTCCATTGGCTGACCGTGACTTTTAACTCTGAGTCAATCGGAGTATAATAACTTTGTCATGCAGCGACCTTGTTGCGCACAGGCAAAACACCAAACTCTTGAAATTATTACTTTTTTTACTTGCGTTCTTTATCCGATGCCTGCAGTTTGTTCACTGAATGAGGGGTGATGACGTTGGCGGGAGAAATCCGAGTTGCCTGGATGTCCAAGCTAGAAGCGATTTAAACTATTTTTCCGGTTACTAAAAACTTCATTCATAGTCCACCTAATGTAGGACGCTTCATGACTATTTAAAAATACCATCGGCATTTAGTTCGCTAGATCAACACCAGCTGAACCCTTCACAGAGAAGAACCGGGCATTTTGGCTGGCTGAACTCAGAAAATCATCAGCAGTGCATGTCTGATGAAATTACGGAGAGATTAAACCTAACAATCTGGGCCACTGGCCGCTCTTCAGTAGACTGGTCAAGCCACATTCAGAATGTGGCGTTATGCATCCTTGAATCACTGAATTCATATCTGGTGACTACATGTTGACTAGCTAAGAGCATGTTAGTTCAACTTTCAGTGGAGATTCGAAGGATGTTGGCTGCTGATCATTCCCATCCCGTCTATACTGTGCTTCTCAAATTTTAGGCGCACGCTGACTTACTCATAGGACACTAACTCATCTGAGAACTTTCCAGTCTCCCCCTTCTAACAATAAGTTCATAGTCTGACCGAAAACTGGCCAAATCGACCGGCTCGTATTCCAGAGAGAATATTGGACAGTAGCTGGATAGTCACAGTTGTTGGGTTGAAGCTTCAGCAAGCAATATTTCATCAGAATCCGCATTAGTGTTACTAGCGAATAGAGTGGACTTTGGTGAGTTTGTGAGTAGGCCTGACAAAAGCTCTCATTTTCAAATATTGGGCTTTCGACTCGACGTGGTCAGTTTGTCTAGATAAACTTTTCGGAGTCGAAGACTGAGTCATTTTTTTATGATGTGGAATCAAACCAACGGCCCACCGCGTGAAATACACTGGACAAGTAAAGTGAATCAAGAATTTATCTACCTCGCCCCAAAAATCTCGACCACGAAGAGCACATTAACACTTATATGTGAACAATGTAATTCAGAATAAACTTTTAAATAGAGGGCAGCCTTAAGAAAGTAAATATTCGTTGACAGCATCAAGGGATTGAGAAACTTCAATGGAGGATTCATCCTGTGAGTGAATCCATTATGCGCAAAAATGCCAAAAAGTGATGTTTTATCGTTTCATCCCTGTTGAGATCAATCAGGATTTCGAATCTCACGGACCTTCAAGGAGGATTCTAATGGGTCACCTCCTGCTAGGCGGTTGGAGATTAAAGGGTTTGGACACGAGTGGTTAATCAGCAGTAAGACAAACATGGACAGGACATAATGTCACTCATGCCTCATAATCACGGAATTCACATTATGTGCGCACTGGGTGGCCCTCTCCTCAAATGTCCATTTCTCAGCATGAATGCTCACGCAGCATGTGAATTGCCCTTACCTCCGTACTACTTATATTTTGTTGATAGTATGAGATTTGCAAATTTCAACCGAGACGTTGTACTGCGATTGGTGTGCGTGGCATAATATCCTCTCACTGAGCGAGTTAAACAAGCTGATGTTCAGCCGATCGTGGCCGAATGGTTTAATCTTTAACTATCGGCAAGGAGGCTGGTCATTCGGATATCCATGGTTTTTTGTGAGACTCATACTGTTGAGATTTCCAAGGACACGAAACATCTGTGCAGTGATTCCCGGTTTTTCGGCGCATAAGACCTTCCTGAAGTACGAATAATCGGAGATAGAATGTAACAAGCCTATAAGCAAAGATCTTAAAGATTGGGAAACTTTGCTTCGTACGTTTTAACCGAAACATCGAAATGGATGCAAAAAATCCTGGAACATACAATCACATCAGGGCTTCGGAATGTACTGAAGCTATTCGCACGGGTGATGTACGCAGATTACAAAATGCATCGAGGGCTATGCCTCCTGAATTACAGACTTGCTTGAAATTGAGTTCCGGTCACCGCTCGTTATTCGGCGAATGGAATCGATTTCTCGGAAACTATAGTGTTTCCTAGGGTTATTACTTCATGGTTTAGAATGTTTAAGTCTAATACAAATTCTCTCTGTGGTTAATTTGTTAAGGTGAGCGAACCTTGAAGGTCACCAATTACCTCAAATTGGGAAACGGTGCCTAATGAAATGAGATATCGCGACTTGCGACAAAACGTGAACCGCTTAGAATGGACGGAAGTTGCAAGTCGTTCTGCATCTATAATAGTTTAAAGTGCTTGCTAGAGACTACATTGTACTCATGGACGCAAAATATGCAGGAGTTTGACTCCTGTAACTAAATTCTGCTCCATATTTTCTGCTGGACGAATTGTATGTCCTCGGAACTCGAGAATCGCTATTCCTAATATTCATCGTGATAGGCACATTCGCTATATCCGGATAGCTCGTACTGGTTTTGCAGAACGTAAGGCTTGCAGATGATGATGACCTATACCAGTAGGTTGAGTTTTCTGGTACACTGCAGCAGAGTTCTCCATTGCAGACGGCGAAACATACCAGGTTTTCCATAGCCGGTTGCGGAGAGTTGCCTGATAGTTTGTGGCTAGAGATGTACCTAACGACTACCATTGAGTTTCAACCTAACTGAAAGGGGCTGTCTGTGCTTGGACAATACAGCGATGAGAATTTGGCTGAATTACACGACTAACATGTGGCTTGTATATACAGGCCACATATTAGTTGCTTCAAAAAGACTCACTCAAGCCGGTTTGCCGCGTGTGTTTGACCGACACTTACTACATCCGGGAAGCGTCGGAACAGCACTATTTGTTGTCATCTTGAGGAGCATATGTGGCTACAACAGAAGCGCATGTCCGGACATGCGAAGCCTTGCCAGGACCGAAAACAAATCACCTGCCATAATAAAACTCAACAGTCCGTCACTTACTCAACAGAGATGGTCAATACTTCCGGTAGTAGTTGTATATTCCCTTAGTGGTAAACACCTTGCCGAATTCATCGGCTACAAACTGCCACATTTTAGACGACGGCATTCCATACTTCAGCAGAGCCCTGCAGGTGCCCAACACCTCTTCGGTTAGCGGTCGAAGTTGATCGTACAAAAACTTGGTAACCTTATGGTTGTGTTCAAGGTAATAAGAGATGACTGAAAAATGGCTCCCGTGCCTCCTCAGACAAAACCTTACTCGACAACCGGTGTTTGCTTGTTATCAGCAAATGCGTTCAGCTCACTAGCTTCTTTGTATTCCTCGACTTTCGGTTGGCTTTGCTGGTCACCTGCTGCGTTTTTTGTACAACCACTCGTAACTCAAATCAGCGCTGGTGTCTTGATTATCCGCTGCATGCACAAATACCACATAGTTACTCTTCACGTATTCATTTGACGCTTTCCCAAATGCTGTAGGGGATGAAAACCGGACAGTCGCCAATTTCTCAACAAACATATTTGAAGCCATAACTGAAGC
Organism: Opisthorchis felineus; assembly: GCA_004794785.1. Lineage (NCBI taxonomy): Eukaryota > Metazoa > Platyhelminthes > Trematoda > Opisthorchiida > Opisthorchiidae > Opisthorchis > Opisthorchis felineus. The sequence continues at coordinate 413,432 of SJOL01006399.1, read as the reverse complement.
CACAGCACTGCTACATTAAAACTGAATGCGCTCCAAAATTAAGAAGGGAGATTAAACAAAACAAAATCTAACAAAATTAAGGCAGAATAAAGTGGTTTATGGTATGAGCATACATACAGCAAAGTGCAACATTTTTACGTAAACATCCTTATTCGAACTGTAAAGGTTTTTGAGAAAAAATACATCTGCCAGTTAAGGATCAGCGTTCCGGTGGGGTTCAAAGATAAGTGTTCATATCGTGGGAACTACAGTGATGTGGTGTCAACGACGCCATTTAAGCTAGTCTATCTCTCGAGGGTAATTATGTATTTCCCATAATTAAGCAACGTTTGATTCCGGCACCTAGACAAACGAACACTGCTATTCAACTATGGTACATTGAGAAGTCACCAGCACCATCGAGAGATGAGTTAGTGCTCTTACACCACACATATGATGCTTCATTTACCAATTTGTCCGCATCTATGTCTTCAGATACATAATGTGAGTAGCGATGGACCTTGGAAAATTTGTCCATTAGTACATTCTAGATTGACCCAAGAGGTACGATTCTGACCGCTCATGAGGAGCGATGTCTGAATGCGTGTTGAAAGTTGGCCAACATAGTCATACGCTTTCACTCTCCGAAGACCCTGTAGTCATCCGCTTTACCACTCTTCAAGGTACACAGAAACAGTTATTAATACTATATTAGCTTGTAAGCACGGTTCCTTTTTTTGCCCCTCCGTTTCGCCAGAGTATGGCAGTTCAGCACTTTAAAATGGCATTTTTCATTCCATCCAACACACCTTATATAAATGAAATCCTTTCCGGCTTATTTCTCTGGTGCATTTCATTTTTCATTTCCAAGACTTTAACCAGTTAAGGCCCAGTCGATTTAACCCGTTCATCTCTCTTAAACGCACGTAACCCTTCATTGATAACTGAATGCATCACTTGACTTCCTCCATACTACATGAAACCTGTTACCAAATTTCTACTGCAATGTCTATACCTGACAATTGCTCTTAGCTGTGATCAAAATATCGACAAACGTGGTATCTCCTAGCACAAGTTAGTCACTTTTTTATGGAAAGTTCATTACCCTGAAAATATCGGCTCAATGAATATGCCTTTTACTTGTGTTTCTTGAAGCCCATTTCATTAGCTTCCTCCCATTAGTAGTGAGAATAAGAATAAGTTTTGGTCATCCTGTGCCTGGAGGTCGCATTTCTGTGCGCAAAATAAAATGTTTCCACTGCGGCGGAAATTATTCATTTTTTTCACGTTTGTAATTTTCTAACTGATAAGGGGTAAAATGCACAGTCAATGCATTCGGTAAGGTTCTTTCGTAGAAAAGGTGCTGGAATCTGACCGAGCACTACGACATGGAAAGATAACTATTATTTACTGCTTGGCACCATGTTGTTAATGCTTCAAGTTCCTTACATGGGGTTATATGTACTTCAGTATACAGTTTGGCACTTTCAGATCCAGAATTCGGTATTTCCTTAAAAAATATATTTACTAGGATTGAGTAAGTTTTTGTCCACTTGTAGGCAGCTTGATCAAAGTCTCAATGTCTAACAAGTCATGAGTCTCCAAGATTTTCAAACTTCCGTGGTAGATTTCATCGTGTTCAGAATGAGACAAAGCACCCCAAAGTTTACTTAAAACGGCAAAACTTTCGGGTTTCGATTATGGATGTCCCCAACGAGTGGTTGTCAAAAGATTCACCAGGGCTGGGTTAGTTTAGTAATGCGCCTAGCTGGAGAGTTGTTTGTTAAAGAAAATCTATGGCGAAAATGTTAAGTTTTACTTGGATCTTGAAAAACCCAGGCTGACAAACACAACGTAGAGTTTGTTTTTCCAAATGTCAATCCCGTCGTCATACATTAGGTCTTCACATTGTTAATCAGAGAAGGTATTTGTGTCAGATAGCTGGTGTTATTGATCTGAGCTGAATTATGCACTTTTATGGATGTACTGAGCACAAGAAGAATAGAATCTAAAACCAGGCTGTCATTCAATGTATGTGCACGTGCAAAGTCCGGTGCTCAACTAATGACCGGCTTATAGGTACAGACAAAATACTTCACACAAATGCACTGACCGGGATGCCACGTTAAAAATTATGCTTTAGAAACCTTTGAACATCTTAGGAATTTTCAACTTGTTTTGCAAGTGAGGTTGCAGGGATGGCTTTATCTGTACTCAATCAACTCCGAATAGGCTCCCTTGCTTTAGTTTCTACAGATCGATTGCAAACTTTTCCTCTTGAAAAACCCATCGGGTTTTTCATACAGTATGTTATATTCTTCATCATGGACTTGCTCGTAAATTCCTATAGAATAAATGTGAAGTGTGGCGATGCTTTTCTGTCCGGGTTACTTTTCAATTACACTTTATGACAGAGAGGTATATTCCAGCCTCACAGCTAAAGATGTCCGGACAAATCAAAACAATGAGCTTCCAACATACCTTCTGATGAGTTTTGTTGAAAAAATATATACCAGGAGACGAATCAGGGTGAAGGAAATAGTCATCGATGATACTGAATTATCTACCCGGTTCAGTAATCAAGGCGAGAAAAAGCGGTATGCCTCAAGTGGAATTTTATCCTGCAGATAATGACAGGCGGCGGTAAAAAGCAAAGAAGCACTATACGCATGTTTGACTTTTGTTTGGAACCATCAACACTACACATCTCATGAACTGCAGAGACAGTTCAAAACCCCTAAAGTACTGAATGACTTGACATGCAGAAACAATATCACTTACTACTTCTGATTTTCTGCGCTACCTATAAAGATATCGCCCGATTCTTTTATGATTGCTTCCTCGTTATTACACTTCTATTTATCTATCTATCTATCTATCTATCTATCTATCTATCTATCTATCTATCTATCTATCTATCTATCTATCTATCTATCTATCTATCTATCTATCTATCTATCTATCTATCTATCTATCTATCTATCTATCTATCTATCTATCTATCTATCTATCTATCTATCTATCTACCTGTCTTTAGATATATATGCGGACAAGTCATAAGTGGTAACAAATGCGACCAGTGGGGAAATTGGTGTAATTGTGGGGAGACAGTTTTGCTTCCATGCCTGTAACAAGCAAGTCAAAACGGTTTATCTAGTTTAAACACTATAGAGTGTACCATCCTTGGTAAACTAAAGAAATCCACTCATTATAAACTTAGTTCTTTTGATCAGTTTTAAGGATATACTGCCAGGTGGAAGGCCCATTACTCTATATTTTACAGGTTTCCGTCGAAAATCAGGTGGCGTCATGGAGTACAAATGCCATAGCGCTTAGAAATGAAACATACGGTTGATACTACCCAATCGTAATGAACAAGGATTTCGGAAGAGCACATCGGAAGTTCGATTAAAAATATGTACTGTTTACCAAAAAGTGTAGACTTGGTGGGTGGAGACTAGGAAATGAGGTCTCTTAACGATCCGGGGAACCAGAAACGCCTAACAGGACCACGTGCCAACCAATCGAGCAAGAATTTGTAATTGGGCACGCTACTGATGGAGTGGTGACAACAAACAAAGGCTGAGATAGGGATGAAATTTTTGGCTACACATAAAGTGCTTTTTTCTCCGCTTCTTTGTTTCGATCATCAGAAGAGACTGTCCCATTCATACTGTCCTAACCTTCGATAACATATTATCTACATACGAATGTTCACACTACTGAAGTAAGCATTGCCAGCTCAAATGGAGTAAACGGCGGTGGTCCGTAGGTGTAACTAACAAGTGTCGTGGCCTGCACCACCACTGCTCCCCAGTTTTGTTTGGCTAGCATATTTGCAAAATGGGTGGTCTTCCTAGCACTGGTCATTAATGTTAATTGGCTCTACTTTGTGGGCACTAACATGTATACTTAAAAAGTGGCTTCTTCCATCTGGTCAAGACACAAGAACATAAGTTGCAGAATTTAGGCATCGCAAATAAAGCGTTTAACCATCGAACACTTCCAGTAGATGAACAAAATTAAAAGGTTCCTTTGTCAACATTCAAGCAAACAAGAATGATTTGGATAGTTAATAGAGGCTGGCAAACAAGTAACAGCTTACCAATTATGTTAGATACGGTGAATTAATAACTTTGAATAGCATAAAGCGACCTAGGATCTTTCAGTTAACACTGCATCACTGATAGTAAATGGGTTGATTCCACGGAAAACAGAAAAAAATTTGACGGAATCCTTCAGGCCTGGCCAGTGGGCGGGTGCTTCAAATTCCTTGTAGTAAGTGAAGATGACCAATCTCCCGGGCAGATAAACGAATAAGAGGATGAAGCTAACCAGGATTCCAGATAAACAGAACTAAGTGGTGCACATGAGTTAGCTGCAAGCCTCATAAATTCTCTTGCATGAAGGACAGCAGCTAGCTGACATAACTTAATTTAACTAATATGAAGGATTCATTTTTTATTGCCTTCAACCCAGCAGAAGACGGTAAGGAGAGCTTTGCTTATTGTGGTAAAATTTTGGGAACTTCGCTTCACTAAATTGCTGCGTTTTGAAGCTACTTATAAGAAAAATACTTGGGAAGGACTAGGAGCCTGGTGTCTGGGGACTTGCTAAGAGATGCAACTATCTGAGGAAGTGACTCCATGTAGACTTGAGTGTACGTCAGGGTTGCTTGTGTACGTCACCTGAATTAATGGACATTTCATGCATTTGTAAGGCATTTACAAATGGCTGTTTAGATTTTCCTAATCACCGAGGCAGATCCATTTGCGCGCGTACAGAACAAATAAGGTAAGCTTGTAGAGTGAAAAATGGCATATCTTGTGACCGAATCACACCCCTGTGATAATGGACACATAACTTCTGGTATCTTTGCTGATTGTAACACTCCTATTTCTCAACCTTCTTCGTTATTTCGACACTCTTAGCCTGGGCCAAGCATGGTTGGTAATGTAAGGTACAGCAGGCATTTTAGTAGAGTTCCTGTCAAAATTAGGTTAGAAGGAAAGATACTAGAGGAAAAGATTGCGATAGAGATGAGGTCGGTAGAAATTAGAAAACGGAGGTTAGCGTGTCGAAGGAAGATGCTGTTTGAGTATGAGCCCTCTGCCGACGAAAGGCCGATTGCAGACGACTGTGAATATGGGTTTTCATTCAGTCGACACAATGTTCAGAAGTTTATTGCAAAAGTCAACAAGGGAAAAGCGCAATGCCCACGGCTTTCTATTAATGTGCGTCGAAAAAGCGCCGCAGCCGGGATTCAAACCGCGGAGCATGAAACAGTTTACCCACATTTTGACCACTACCCCATGGCACTCGTCCATGACTTGCCGAAAACAGACATGAATGGGTTTGACGGTAATCCTATGGGATTTCGGGAGTCTATGAACGCTTCTCAGTTGAGCGTAGCTGGTCGACTATTTGACAATAGTTACATGCTGTTGTGCCTTCTCCTCTGTTGCTACGAGGAAGCGAAATAAGTCGAAGCACTGTTTTGAACGGGGCATTTCGTCGTATTCTTTTGTGAAATCGCTCTGCGTTTGTTCACATCCGGACGGCAGCTTCTGCAGAAATGTGTGCTTCGACTGCGTGTCTCCGGTGGTACCCAAGGCAACGTGCATCTGACCAGGAATATACCATTCGGTGCTTTTTAGTCTGATTTGCACAAGGCTTATCTGGAGGCGTCGAACCCCAGTCTGAACTGGAAACGTGACAATGCCTGCGAAGTGTCTGCAATTTTCGGGTTTCCATCCGCTGCCTTTGTCCAGTCAGCTCTCCAGAAGTGTATGATACTGAAGGGCTGGCGACTCTTTAGGAGTGAGTTCTTCGTACAAAAACATCAGTGCTGGAAAAGCAACCTAAAATGAAACAGGCAACTCCAAAACCATCCGAACATTCTGGGGCTTCTTTTCAAGTTGGAAGTAGTTCTGATAGGGAGGACGAAGGTGACGGCGGCGAATCAGATGATGACGTCCATGTCCCATGGAAATCTGAAATAGATAAAATTGAAGACGCTTTGAAGTAGGAAGAATCTACCAGTGAAGACGACGAGGATGAAGATGATGACGATGGGAAAAATAAGAATGATGACGATGACGATAAAGGTTATGAGAGCGCTGGGTCAGAGGAGGGGATAGGGGATGCCGGCGATGAGGAGATACTTGTGGGATAGCCGCGAGAAAGGGGTACCTCCACTCCGTCCAACAAACTAGCTTAAAAGTCAAGCCAGAAGAGCTCGTGGCTCAAACTGGAAGGGAGGATGAATCTTTTCTCCTCAAGGGGGCTGGTGCTTCAGTGGAAGAGGTCGTGGTTGCCCCGATCGTGGGGGTCACGATAGCGGTTTCTGGCATCATGAAGAGAGCAACTGGTAGCCGCACGGAAGTTCTATGGGTCTGGTTGCATGGCTCAGCCTTTTTACGAAACCCAGAACACATGTGGCCGAAGTCGAATGTTAAATGTCTGGTCGATGACATACCGGGGCCTCGAAAGCAAGGATTCCAAAGTTCTGAACACTAATGTTTGGGAAGAATTTGCATTTGACAAACTGTCCCCCTTCTATTCTTCATGGACCAGGCTGAAACGAGCCATAGTATGGATCGTATGATTTAAAATGCACCTCCGCGTAATTTCGAACAAAGGAGTTTGTGCTCACACAAAGAGCTACGCGGCTTGATAAATTGTACGCAGCAGAATATTCGATATTGCAATACGTGCAATGACACGCCTTGCAGCAATTTATATAATTCCCTTACCGGAGAATCATATCCCAATGAGACCCAAAATTGTAAGTTGGCCAACTCGTTAGGTAAACTCTCCAATGCTTCTCGAAGGACCAATACGTGTCGGAGGGAGGCTGTGATTCCAGTCCCTCAGACATCCCACCATAATTCCTAGTTGACATCCCGTGACACATTGCTTCATTAGACACTACAATGAGTTGGAAGGACATCTGGGCACATCGCATACTCTATCTGTTACGCGTCAGAAATTTTGGGTTGCCAAGGTGGCAGCTGCAGTTAAAAGGCTTGTGCGTAAACGTTTGTCATGTAAGGCAAGTTCGATGAACCCAGCGGAACAATTGATGGCACTCCTACCAGCCTGCAGAGTTGAACCCGATTACGCTTTTGCCGACACCGGTGTGGACTATTTCGGTCCCTTTTTTGTACGCGGCGGACAACACTCGATGAAGCGATACGGATGTATCTTCTCCTGTTTAAAGATTCGTGCGATCGCGGGAGCGCAATTTAGTGTCACTTTAATCCACCACATAGTAATCAACGCGGAGGAGTATGGTAACGTCAGATACGATCTGTCCACGGAGTGCTGAATGCGGTCTCCTACGAGCAAGTGTTGGCCGACAAATCTTTGTCTAATTTCATCACTGACATGCAGAGCATTTTAAATAACCGTCCGTTTTCACCTGCATACGATGATCCAGACTCATTAGACGTGCTAACTCCAAGTAGTTGCCTAGACAGCTTGATTTGTCACTTGATGTGACCAATATACGCGACAGATATACCTAATGTTTGGGAAAGAGGCAAGTGCTTGAGTATACCTTTTGGCTTCAATTGTTAAAGGAGTACATTCCGCTTTTACAGTTACGATACAACTGGATGCGAAACCACCGAGGTTTTCGAGTTGGAGACTTTGTATTATTCAGTGGCGAAAAGCCAAGTTGCGGATATTGGGAGAAAGGCATCATAGTGGAGGCCAAGCCCAGAAGTGATGGCCATATTCGTGAAGTGTTGGTGAAGACTGCCTCGGGTAAGGTTAGGCGCGACATACTTTACTTCTGTCTGCTAGTTGCTCACCCAACCTAGGCGCATGCTCTGAATTGAGGGTGGCGTTTGTGGCTGGAGCAGTTGGACCATTCTCGTTGGTTTCATTCTTGCATGTGGTGGATTGAGTTGGTAGATCACGGAAAGTCGTGCTGGCTTTCGAGGGCGGAGCTTATTCTCTTCTTCTATTCTTATTGTGTACAAAGTGATCCTCCGTTTTTTTATTCGGTTTTCCTCCTATATCGCCTTTCTTTTTTATGACCTGAACGTAAACCACTTTTTGACCTCATCATCGCGCGTGTTGTTTAAATTTACACGTGGGTTTCACTGTCTTGTGGCCACCTTGCCTCGAGCCGGTGTGGACTTTGGGATCCCGTTAGAAATCAGCATTTCCCAAACCGGTGTATAAGAGCCGGCGTAGTCCCACGACTTGAGGTTTGTACAGTTTTATTATTTGTTATTGTACTTATAGTACAGAACTTGTTGATAACCATCCGCATTATAGGAGGGTCCCTTACAGAGAATTGTGCCCGGTCAGGACAAGGTCATTGTTCCACGTACTTCTTGGTTACAGGATTTTGATGCATCGTATAGTTTCTATTACAGCTTGACTGACGGTAAATGTTATTCAGGCATTTAGGAGCAGATATTCTTTCTATAAGCTTCCCCATACAATACTAGTTGAGATTCTGTATATGTCTGCCACCCTGATTTGTGATAACCAAAGTTACGGCATGAAAAACACCGTGACCCCATTGGGCCAGACTGGATTCAGCAAACACGGATCACAATAGACAAAACCCATGGTTTAAGCTTACAACCTTCCAAAGTGGACGGTTATCACAGGCTAAAATGCGGAGTAGCACAGAAACAACCACAGGATGCCAAGAAAGCAATCATATGGACATTCCTCTATTGAACTCTAATGCTCAGCACACAGGTGTGCATAGGCGCGCATTGTTTAATGGTATAATATTATGGTCAGGAATCAGTCATGCTAACAACTGATAAGCGTGCCGCCGTGTTGTAAATATTTTCTTACAGAAATAGAAAGCCTGAGCAACCTATTTACCTTTAAGGACTAAACCACATGATCACAAGGATGAAAATGAAACTAGTAGCCTCGTTCCTACTCCTATCGGGGATATGCTTGGCCGCCGGTAAGTCTTCGGAAATACGTTTGTCAAATTCGGTTGTTGTACCTTTTATTGATCTACCCTTACAAATAAGATTGTCAACAGAATTTTTTATGACAATCGTACACATGCAATGACGAATTCGGCCCTACTCCTTTGGAGAGGTTACCTGGAAACACTGAACGAAGCAGCCTCTCAAGAAATCCGGTGTGCTATGTGTTTTACTAGTGATTTCATTATAATTGGGCAGCCTTGATGGTCTGTTCTGAAGGGTGACCTCTCGTATAGAGTAATGCCTCGGGCAAAATATGTTTTAAGTGCTGTATCCAAACGTCCCTAACAGATATAATCATATACTACGGTAAAGAAAAGTTAGATTTCTAGTACTCAATGCAGCATATGCTTGTTGATATACGGGGCTACCATTGAGGTTTCGCATGTCAACGAATTGGGCACTTATGTGCCAGTATGTAATTCCCTTCATGCTATCAGTCAACTCTGGCGGTCTGCCTTATACGAAATCGCGTTCCTTACGCTTAGCACTCAACAAAAGAAACCATATTTGTGGGCATATGCCGCACACTTATAATAAAAAAGCAATCCCTGCCATTTTCCTGCATCATTGATTTCTTCAACCTCTGTGAAATTTGCTTCGAGGCTTGTTAAGCCAGTTTTTATCTTTCTGGCTTATGTAGACAGCATTGTAAATACGGCTGAGTTGATGGATAGCATGCTATATAACTTTAAGTTATACAGTCCCCACGATATCCCGGTCTAATTACTCCATTTATAATAAGTAAACGTAGAAAAGTGAACAGGACTAACCATCCAAATAAGGTGAACGTGGGCACGGAAGTTGTTCGTACGAAATGAAAAAAGGTGAGTAAAATTTACGCCAGTAAACAACATGAGCTGAAGTGGTATAAGTAAAAATATTATCAGCATATTTTTGATAAAAAAGGATTAACTAACATCGCCCGAAACTTTGCGTTCAATCATTCTTAGAAAAACACGAACGCATTATGACCGCGCAGTACTCCATATTACAAACTTGCCCACCACCGTGTGACTGGTTTAGAAAAGGGGCCCGAAAAAATGATCATGCGTATTCAAATAGAATCCTTTTCTTGTTTAGTTAGTTTGTTATTTCGAAACCTCACCACTACAGTTTTAACACGCGTCCCCCCGGAGTGACTGACATTTGGTAGTCACGCAAATTAGGCGGGTGACGGGGTCACTCTATCAGCTGTATAGTCTCTTCTGGGAGATCACATCTGGGAATCTGTTCAGTGCACTTCTAGGACACAAACATCTAAACGAACACTGAGGACAACGTCATTTGTGATTTAAGTATCTTTATAACTTTCTAGAAAGCAGCCAGTTGAACGAATGATTCCCAAGACGAAGAAATGGGGTTCCAAATGCACCAGCAACCATGATGGACGGAAGGATCTAGCAGATATCTACATGATAACTTGTGATATTCGGTTGTTGAAATGTGAAGTGTTAAATGCTTCTGGTCGCCATAAAACGAATAAATCTTCTAGTTTTTCTCTATCCGGCTGCACCGAGAATCATGCGGTCGAACGATTTCAGAACCCAACAAACGACCGGAACTACTTAGAAGTTTATGAGTTGCGGGTAGAGATTTGAGTTGGATTGCAAGTATGGTTGAAACTATTGACACACCTGGTTACAGTGTTGAGAAGTTCTTATGCTATAGGCTCTGTGAACAGCATCTTCAAGTGTAGACTCTTTTGGAGAGCTGAATATCAGTTTTTGTTGTTGTCTTGATAACCTTTCCACCGATAATATAAGCGGGATATGAAATGTGACTTGACAAAATGGTTTATTTCGCTTATTCCGGAAGGATGACCCGCAAGCTTCTTATGCCGACATACAAACCTGGACAAGGATCAAGCTCGTTGATTTATCTGATGTCAACCAAGGTTATTCATTAGCAGACCATTTACACTATCCACACCGGCAACTCTTAGGGGGAATATTAGTTTTCATTCTGAGTCACTTTAAGAAGTCAGATTCCGGCTCTCGTCTGCTCCTTCGAGAGCAAAAAAGTAAGCTGGGCAAGATGGTCTTAGATCAAGTTTTATAGCCCAGTAAAATGTCATTTGCCACGAATTAGATTAGGCAGAACATCTCTATGAGGTGGCCGGTTTCCTCATGGTGATGATATAAAACAGGGCACAACGCCTTATTTTTGATGAAGACTTCATGACAGTAAGACCAAACGTTAATCGTGAGAACGGCTATGAGTCTCTGGAAGAAAATTGCAGGAATGATACTGCATTTGTGACTCCTTCCTAGTGGCACGTAAACAGCTCACAGTTCCAACTGAAAAAAATGTGCGAAAAGAGAAGACGCAGTAAATGTCAGTGAATAGTCATATAGCGTACCAGCACACAGGGAAAGCAAATACAATAAAAGTTGATAGCTAGCATAAAAAATCCCGAAAAAGATTCTGACTTCGGGGTCAAAAGGACATACCAAAAAGGATTTTGAATACGCTACTGCCATCAAGGCATTGACAAGGGGAAGTGTGGCCATCAGACTTCTTGAGATTCACACAACGTTCATATATCGATTATATTCCCTCGCATTCAATATTGTGCATTCATATTCCCGGAATTATTCCATTGCTCGTGAAGGTTCCTCAAACAGAGAAATGCAAAAATAGTGTCTGCGGGGTCAGTTGACACTTTTCCCTGACTAGACAATAACACACGTAAATAATCAAAATTGACAAATTGACTACCTAAGATCATGTTGGTTACCGTGAGAATACTTTCCATTAAAAATTAATTAAAATGTCCAAGACGCGTACAAAGACAGGAGATACACTCTTGCTGTCAAGAAAAAGTTATGTCGAATAGAAATTAATCTCAAGATCCGAACCATCCACAAGTTTGGTCTAGTTACTCCAGGGGAACGGATGCACAAATTCTAACGATTCCACCTAGTTCTGCCCTCTGAAGACGTTGGCTTTTTCGAACAGGGTTCGCAGTATTTCAGGTATTGGTGCCACTGAAACGAAAACAAATCGTTTGATAGAAATACTCACACGACCGATGGGAGCTTCTCGCCTAGAGAATAACAAAAGATTAGCATTTGAGGATATTGGGTGACACCTAGATCTCTACGGAACTGACGGTCGCGCGTAACACTGCTGACAATGGGCAGGCTACCTGAATGGTGCTCTTATCAAAAGAGTATGTCGTACAGATGAAGGATAGAGTTTTCTATGATAGAAAATAAGCAGACATGCCGGACATCTCATCCAACAGGAAGTCTTTGACATGGCAGGTGACTTCAAAAATGGAGAATGTAAACACCCAGGTGAAGAAATCTAGACGATGACAAAAAATGAAGATCTCATTTCAATTAACGTCCAAAATTACTTTAATTAATTCAGTTGATGTGTGGTTTACCTAATTTTCTGCAAAGAACGACGAATACTCTCATTTTCATAACAATTTGATTGTCACAGTAGACACCCGAAACACAACTAAATCCCTCGTTTTTGAGGTTCATTTTCAATTGAATATGATGTACCACACCGCCCCATGCTTCGATTCATATGGTATTCGGGATATCGCGATACATTGCATAGCTGTACCGCACTACATATAAGGTTGCTGAATACTTGTTGAGAGGAAACGATCGGTTTACGTGTATGAAATTTGTTCGGATATCTAGAGTATCGTACTAAGTGAAACCTGAGGCGGCTTCGAGCAGCACATTCAGTTATACGAATACGTCATAAACGAGAGATTCAGCTGGATTTCAGCCGAGTCTCCCGTAAAAGTCAAATTGGTATGCAAATGAGTATATCTGTCGAATTTCGTGCAATTAGGATTCAAGTAGAACATAAAACCGGCATAATTCTGGGACTACGCCAACCTGATGGGCCCGAAGTGGAAGGGCGAAACCGGCAGTGGTTTCTGAGAATTTTCAGCAACCTTACGAGTAGCTTATTACGTCGGTGTTATGTGAAGCAATTCTACGATCACCTGTGGCACTGTGTGCAAGCGGGTAAAGGGTGGGGTATCTTAACACTGCGTTGAGTTTAGTGAATGGTCGTAAGGGTGAAAGTTACTTCAGGTAGTAAGCAAATAGGGAATTTCTGCTGATTCATTCTAGGTGGAGTATGATCTCTCACCAAGCGGGAACCTCAAATTGTAGATCGTTCACCTGAATGTACTGTTTTACTGGCAATCTTTGGGAAGACTGCAGAATCAAATGAATATAGAACCAGTTAGCTGAAAATGTTTAGGCTCGGGTTAGGGATCACGAGCGCCAATAAACCAATATAATAGCGCCTGCCACCGATGAAGCAAGCGAGTAGTCTATGCGCATTTTCTGCTGTCCCAGCTCCGCCCTCGCATCTGATGGGAGGTAAAGATTACGACGGAGATTATGGAACCAATTTGTAATGTTCGTTTATTATTGTTTATTATCCAGTGAACGCGCTTGAGAAGTTCAATTTTCTAAAGCTCCGTGCAGATCACATGTTTAATTTTCGTGGCCAATGACCTGCGGCCACTTAGTTCGTGTTTGCTAATAAACAACTCCACAGCGAAGGGCATTCCTCCTTTCACTAATAGTGATTTAATTCGAGTGTGCATTTCGAAACCTTCCACAAGTTGTGCCGAATTCTCTTGTAATGGGGGTGGTGTAAACATCAAATCATCATCACTTTGGTGCCTGAATGGTCGTGCATGTTCTGTAATGTGGCGGAATCCCGGAGACCGGTAAGTAACGCACTTTCTGTTTCTTACAGCAACTGGTCGCAGAGGTACCTGGTAACACTGTTCCAGATTGACTGGTAGGCGGTCAATTGAAAATCTTCCCTAATTTGTGGCATGACATTGATGGTCTCATGCTACCTTAACTTGACTTGACCAGTAGTGACGAGCCCACGCTCACCTAGTGCAAACGAGAAGATTAGGACATTGGACAGAACTGGAAACAGAGCCATCTTATGGAAGAGTGTTACTCAAGATTATCCAAATCTTTGTTGCTTCTACACTGATTCGAAACCAGTATCCTTCACTTATCTGGGTGATGATATCGTCCGACCCATTTTCGAAATCACGCGAGTGGCTCTGTGATTGTGCTGGCAAACGTCATCGTTTTATTCCCCTGACAAATGTTATTGGTGGATTTGGATCTCAGTGGGCGTGGGCAACAGAGGACATTTTCCGCCTTATGCATATTCGTCATATTTAGTCGTTGCTCTGTCAATGTAATCTTATTTACAATGATTTTATCGACGTCGTTCAGCACATTGCCTTACCTGTTATATGATATGCTATGATATTTGGGAATCACTTGCCTTGAATTTTGGTAGCCATAAAGGCTGTTGATGCATCGTAGTTTACCCAGAGTTTTCTTTTACGCTTGAATGTCCGCACTTCTTAAAAGCATTGTTTGCTTGCATGATGGAATTATTGACTTTGGCAAGAAATGATAACAAATGCTTTCAATGTTCAACATTGTATATTTTCTTCTCTTAATGTATTCGTGAAATCAGAGAATTCTCACTGCAGGCACTAGCGTTCATGGTAGGCATTTGGGAACCACTCCTAGTCTTGGTGTAGTTTGTTGAGTGCAGTCAGCTACACATGTCTGAATTTTCAGTAGATAAGACGAATGAACAGCATTTTCCAAGTTATTTTGACTGAGAACAACCTGAGGGTCGCTCTTATCATCACCATCCGCTATACACTGATTAGCTTTGTTTTCACAATTTAAGGAAGGCAATAACACTCAAATATTTGCGAAATGTGACGGAATTGAATGAAACTGACGGTTGTTACTTTGCTCACCACAACGTCGTACGGTTTGCTTACAAGTGAGCTTGATCGAGACTCTTCTGGACTGCATCTGTTGCTATCATATGATTGTAAGTGTATATTCTAGGGTATAAAAACCAGAAATTCAAGTCTGCCTTAAAACAAGAAGACATATAAGTCTTAGGCCTGGTTGGATGTGTGTGTAAATGAAAAACGTTAGACGCAAATTTTATTAGTTTACCGATTTCAAATTCTTTCTCCGAATAGTTCCTCTTGGCATCATCTCTCACCTGCGGTGTGTATATCCGCCAACCAGAATTGACCATCTCGATAAAATGTCCGTGAAATTTTATAACTCAAGACCCGATTTCCCAATGAGCATTCAAAAAGACACCGATCATCAATGTATACCTGCATAGGATTGCTATCCCTCATAGTAACCCAAACACATGACCGGACAACATTGATTACGCCCCTATAGAACATGTGACACTAAGCCAACTGTTCGAGCCGTTGACGAAAACGAATGAAAATAGCAACACATATTAGACAGCAGCTCTCAAACTGATTGCCTAAGCTTGGCCTATGCACCGTCCGTGTAGAGCCCAATCCACTAAGATCGGATAGATCCATTGGGAGAACTATGTTATTAACAAAATGAGCTATTCTAAATATTCAGCTTCATCACAAGGTCAATCTGAGTATTTGCGTAAAGCATCCGTGGTCTAGAAATCCAACGATTTGCCCTGCACGCAAAAAACATTGACTATCTTACTCCAGATGCAACCACCAATAATGTAAACACTCATGCTGATAAAGGGCTTATTTCCGTCTGACTTTTGGGGAAATTGCAGAAAATACTAGGATGTTTCTTGAAGCATGATTGAACTATTGAGTCAACGTTTCTTGCTTCCATGCTCCACCGATACATCCGCTTTGAGGTTGAATGTGCCTGAAATGTTTGCTTTGAATCCAAGCATTCCTAACAAGTGTGTCCAACTCGGGAATGAGTTTTGGTTCCCGATGAACCGAGACTTTATTGATGTCATCGCACAATTCACCTCAAAGTGTTCGATCCAACAGTGTGGTAACCTGACATAATATGACATTTCAGGTCCCGCTGCCACCGAGAACTTTGTTGATGATGTAGACATTGGTGAGTATGCGGTAAAAATTCTCTCAGATTTATGTGCTAGTGTCATCACTTGTTTGAAAAAAATCCTTTCCTGTCAGCAACTAGCGTTTACGCAACCATAAAACGTTTATCAACACACACGGCCTATGTGATTAGGCTGCTTCTAACTGAACTTAAAAAGCAGAAATGTACCCTTTCGTCACTTTGGATATGTGTGAAACTTCATCATTCATCCTACGGGAATGCTTAATATTCATCATCCATCTCAAAGGTACTCCAAATATGATTTTGATGACGACCATTTAGCTAGAATTACGTGTTTTGAAGATATATACTCACTAATCCCGTCGTTATATGGTCGTTCACGGGATAATCTTGATCTCCATAAGCCTGAAACATCCACTTCGAACTCTTCGTCACCAGTCAAGTTGATACCGACCGAATCAAGTAATCTGGCAAAGCCTCGTGATTCGACCGTGCGCCCAATGCACACGCACATCCAAAATTAGGGATATCTCACAAAGGACTATTTGAAATGTTAGAATTACCTTTCATTACACTACGATCCAAATACTTTTATTACAAAACACGCCGTAGACAGATATTTCGCCTCCGTCATGATCACTAATTCGTAACCAGGTCACCAGTTTTCAATCACGTGTGATTTTCAAATGTGGCCGATGTGGTCTTTATCATGGTTTACTCTCGAAAGGGGATATTCTGACTGGCTGGGGGGCACGGATGTTATTTACCCGACCCGCGGTAACGAGAAATGAGACTGTTACAGGTCAAAAGCATATCATGCGAGCGACACTCCCAGTGTCAGCAGGTTTATTATGAATCTACGCTGGGAGACTGCGTTATTCACAAGCAATCTGAAAATAAACAGATGAATGGTAGTAAATCCGCGAACGTGAGCGCCGCTATGAACGAAGGCTACGAATACTCTCGTTTGGTTAATTTCATTATCCACATTTCGCGTCTTGTCCACTCAGACTAGATTTTGCAAGCCTACGAAGTAGTATTTTCGGGGTGTGACCCCAGTTTTACTCGCTAGGCAAAATGTTTACACTATCGCGGTTTGAGCATGGACCAGCAGCTTTCTTTTGAAATGTGAGCGCGTCCACTGATTACTCGTCAACCAGATTCCTAGTAAAGGGACCTGAACCGTTTGCCGACGCCATAACTGACAGGCTTCGGCTAGATTCCCTATGAAAAGAAATTTTATGAAGATATATTTTCTTTCTGCAATATTTTATTTTATGCCCTTGATTTACAGCGCGCATATGCCTTAAGGTGTACTTGCCCGAATAACCATTTTCACGGAGAATGCAAGCCAGCCTCCGAATTTTAACCTTGAATTCACTATGACACTAGATTTCCTTTTCCTCTCAAATTATAACCAAAATAAATTCCGTTAGTTTCAGCGGAGCAAAGCTGTTGAAATTATTGTATGTTTCGCATAAATTAGCTTCAGGCAAATCGAACGTTTGAGTACTCTATCAGCCAAAATCCCCAGCTGTACTTCATGGAAAAGGGATGGGGTTTATTTTCCTATTCGAACATGAAGTGACTGGCAGCATGTGCTTGGACGGATTTTTTTAAACTCTCAAGAGAAACGAACTTTTAGGTTTCTAGATAATAAGCTTATGTAGGCATCCGAATTCCACTGCATAATTTCAAAATAAAAAAGGCCTCATGAATGTGTGCCATCGGTGTCAACAGATTTAATAATTTTGGAATATCAGGTGCTCAGGCCGTCGCAGAAAATGCCTACAGTGAGAGTGAAAAGTTGCTAGTCAGCCTTAAAAATGTATTTAACTCTATCCTTTTGCTTGAAAATTTAATGCAAATCTATGCATGATTCCACTAGTGACGTTAACTCGATTCCAGTTATTCTTCACTTCCATATTTCTCTCCCCTTTAGCTCCATATATAATGGACCTAACAGGTACGTAGTCTCATGTCAGAAAACAGCACTTTCAAAAAGAGTACGCTACTGAAAATAGTACATCGTACGCATTAGGAAATTCCGGATAGAACACATGAAGGAATGGAAATTTCTGTAGTGTTCTCATGTAGTCGATGAACCATGTTCTTGTTTATTGTACTATGCATAAAAATATCTATAACATGTTCTATATGGGACTAAGTATCAATTATTTACTCAGCCTTTCAATATCTATCAAACAAGGCAACCAGTGCATGACTCTAGGTTTATCAAACTGACGATTATTCGCCTGACTGAAATGTAAATTGCAAGTGAACGTGACTTCCGTGCTGTCTGGGTAATGTCCAGTAGCAATGATCGTTGCAAATAGCCTCGGTCGCCAGACTTTGATCCACGAATCAGACCAAAGCAGTTAAATTAGAATTATTTGGTGCAGGACATCATACATCCGGTGCTGTCGTTTTAGGTGTATGCTAGCATTTTCACAGTTACTGCATAACCGACAACTCTATCTTGGGCATTGTCGCTTGTAAGCCTGTCTAAACTCATGCCAGGTGTTTTGGCTGGAAGGCAGGAAACAAATCTTGGATTGAGAAGGAACGCTTTGTACTTGTAATGTTTTATTTCTGGACGTAAACCATCTACTCCATGTAGGAACTCATCTGGATGCTATTTTTATCCACCATTCAGCTGTAAAATTATCGCTTACGGAGCCAGCAGACGCAGCTGGCCGAAGCTTATGGCAGCAAGACTATGAACGTGTGACCAGTCGCCAAACAAGGGTCCAGGATGTTTGTGATTCGGTAAACCACTTATTCAAATTTACCGTTTGTTTTTCTACTTACACAGTATGATTCCCTCTTTCAAGCTCTAGACATAACTAGCTTGAAACTTGGAATAACACATCTCTGTTTGCTGATCTACCGTATCATGTCGAAGAACGTCTGGAGCGTACCGCCGATTTTGGGAACGGCTTTCCCTAGCACCAAATGCCTAGCACGACGAACAGACAATTACTGTTGAATTTCACCCTTTATTTTCGTTTTACAACACAGCCAAAAGAACGCATTCTCCACGAGTCAAAATATTTGCTTTTTTGTATTAGTTACTTCTGACCTGCCATCGTAGATATCATGAAGTCCTCTGATACGTGAATATAAGGCCTTCTTGGACGTAAGTTCACAGTTTTGAGGGACATTCAGAAGCTTTTAGAAAGCTGTTTACTTCACTGAGTGAAGTTAAGATAGGCAGAATAGGTTCAACTGCCAGATTATTTCTGGAATTTTGTAACACTTTACAAATAATCATACCCTGGAAAATACAGTAGAACGCATCTTTGCGTCGAGAATGCGGACCGATAATTAGCTGAGAGCTATCTTTACTTGCAGTTCTGTTCGTCAACGTTTGGCTGCAAAATAAGCAAGCAACCTTTATGGATATACTCGTTCTTCTTAAGAAATATGTTGTCGATATGTGTACAGTGCAAATGGAAATGCTGCAAGACAGATTAACTGTTCAGTATACCTTGGAGAAAGTAGGTGGTTGGGGGAATGTCCGCAACATAAAATGACTATAAGCTCTAATTAAACGACACCATTTGAAACCAGCCACTTGTTTGTGAATTGCCATACGCATGTTTGGTGGACAGATCGAACATCCTGGAAAAACTGGCATTACTGCCTTAATCCCCAGGCTTTGAAATCGAACGATTACCGTATAAACGCACAATCCAGCTTTTGTTCGAAAAATGGACATCATCCTCAACCATCTCCATGACCCAAGAATTATTTCTCAGTATATCAGTAACATTTTTTCGTACTTCGCAGATTCACCTTATTCTAAATGCGGTGGATTTGAGTTCTTTCCAACAGTCCTCAAATTCAGAGTGGAAAATAATGTACCATCACGTTCAGCGCTTGGCACAACTAAATTTTACTGTTTATTTTGTATTCCGAATTGATATTCAATTATGTATACACAGCTAAATTCTGCTAAAAAAGGAGTGAGATTTTCAATGAGGCATCATAACAGGGAGCTAACATTTTTGTTGCTGCTCTTTAACAAAACCATTTCAATGACTAACGAACCACTGCTGATCCTCTGATGCACTTTATTTAAACCGTACTTGTTTTTGAAGAGTATAATATTAGGGATGGCCGTTGGAAAGAACGGGGCTTGGGATATTCGCGCTAAATTGGGAAATGGAGGACATTTTTACATACCAAGCAGAAGCTCGCAACCCAAGTTATCACATGTTGAGTGACATTGCAATTATTCCTTTATAGCCTAGAAAAGAAGTGCTAACCTCGATATTTTGAGAATCGGTTGTGCCGCTGAACCCTGCTGTAAATATTTGACAAGTATCTCACAGCAATAAGCCGTATGCTTAGCACAGTATCATTCCTGTCACTAAAGAGTTATAGCGTCAAATTCTGAGTGGTTTACGTGGAAGTTTGAAAAAGACTAGGCTAATTCCCTTGTTTGATGGAAATCTAGTTAAGTAAAAACAACTAAACTTGGTCTACTTTTGAGGTATAAATTCCTTTTGCACTGAATTCAGTTTTGAAAATTCGGACAATCAAACAGTACTGTCTTACTGACGGCGGCTAGTTTCCAAATCCGGCATTAACATTTGGTGTGCTCCCTCCTCACCATGATCACACTGATCAACATTTAAATTCTTATCCTTGCATTACGTTTTACTAAAAATATGCTTCTTAAATCAAGACGGATAAAAATTGGACAGAAGACACAGTCTTAGTGAATAGACGCGTTCTATTCACTTACATACAAGTCCTCCTAATTTCTTTAGAGAATCATGAGCAAGCGTGCGTTTTACAGGAAACTCGGGTCATCCAGTTTGCAACACCTCATGAAATTGGCGTATAAAGCAAAAATCTCTGAAACCCAGAAGTCGTGGTCATATAGATCACTAGTAAGAACAATAGAACGGAATACTGGCTTTAGTTGAATAGGGCAGCGATGGTTTAATGGGGTCTGATTTCAAGCTTTCTGTTAGTCGAACCGGTTCTGTTTTTTGGAATGGGACGTCTATTTCGTTGTGGTTCGGTCGGGTTAAAACGGCGGCATTCAGAGAAAATGCTCTTTGATGCAAAGCTTTGGCTCATGAAATCGGATAGTGGCAGCTTCATCGTTTTTCAACATGCGTGTTGTCTTCAATGTTGGTGACTTTATACTGATTTGTTAGATGATATTAAAGGCGGTGAAAGTATCCACCTACGTTTTTCTTATCTACTAGGGGAGCCAAAACCAAACTGCTTATACTTATCAAGTATCTTTCCACATCTAAGTTGGAATACACCAAGACGTTTGCTTGGGTAACGGTCCAGTCGTTCGGCTTATCCAGGAGGCTCTACAGGAGCAAGCAAACTGATAAACGCAAAATGAATTGGACTGGAGGGGCACTTGATATTCCAACCGCTGTCAGATCATTGGGCAGCTGCTGAAGGTTATGCGTAGAATGGCTGCATCCATTCCGGCAGAGCCTTCTTGTAAATGGAGATATAATATATCATGCTGACCCACTTGGGAAAACCGCTCCTAATGTCCCCATCCCCATTGCTACTTTTTTAAGAAAGAAGCAACGAGTTTAGCCAGGCTGACTTTAGCTTCACAAAGGGAACTAGGCTACGGAACCATTGGATGCGAAATGATTGCTGGTTGTGCACACCTTTCAATAAATCTCGAGTGGCCGTCCCATCTACAATTTTAGCAAACCGAAAAAAATATTCCGAAAAATCATAACGCTGCTCGTTAGTGTAGAATAAAAGAAGAATCTGAGGCGCTCCTGAGTCAAGCAATCTAAAACCGGTGGTGACTTCTGTCAAGTTTCGACCAAATTTATAAAGTCCATTACATAATCTGGATTATGTTCATATTAGCAGTGTTTGGTGGTCATAAGCTATGAAAAAAGCTAACAGTCTTTTAGAAGCACATGCCAGTAAGTGGAGAGAATTTAGGAAATTCCGAGTCAGTGATGGAGTACAATGTGGTTACCATTTGAAAGTGGAAAACAAACACCAAAGAGAGAAATTCTAGAAGCTCCAGATCAAAATACACTTTTAGTCCAGATTGCAGTTCACCGTGGATGCCAGAATCACTAGACTGTGTACGTACAATTTCGGCTGACGTCGTGTTAAAACCACTTTACCATTCCGTAGGCTGTTGATCTCAGGTATGACGTTTTTGCTACTTCCTAAGCTAAACTAGTGATCAGAGCGTCTATCGCTTGAACTCGTTTGGGGACATTTTGTTCGAAGGCTACAGGAGTCAAGCGAATTTTACGTTTCTAGTGGTGACCACGTAGTCAGCAGCACGACTACCTTGGAGAAGTTTAATGGGGTGAACTGTGGATAACATCAGCAATACAAACTTACTTCCGCCAAACGGATTTGGCACCACGTAACTTCTCGCCTGCCTAGACATCACATTTTAAAGCGACTTGGTGGTTAAACCTTCGGTAAAGGGGGGGTGTCCCAAATAAATTTTTGATATCAGCATCTGGCTCATAATGGGCCAAGCTAAGAAATTTTCCGGCTTTTTTGGTGAGGCCTTAAACTTTGGACAATAGTTGACAGTTGTTTTACTTGATTTGTTGCTATTTCCCCAGATTCTTCTTCCATATCATATGACTCGACAGTAGAGCGCCTTTTCAAAGCCAACAGACACAACTTACTTCTATATTTAACCCTGAAACGTATCTTTTAGCTGTTACCAAACAAGTCAAAACATAAAGTGAAGCAGAAATACGAAACCAAATGTACATTGAGCCGGACATCAGATGCGTTGGACCAGCGTTCGCAGTTCCCTCAGTTGGTGTCTTGAAAGTTTTGTTTTCCATTTTCTGTCCCTCTAGCACTTGAAATGTTACTTCGAAGGATTCCTCCAGTATGTAGTTTTCTCCCAGGGCTGACCTTCCAGACTGGTCCTCAGGGTTGGAGGTGTGGAGAATCACCGCAGTCCTATGTTCAAACATGGAATTTATGACCCAGTGTGCAGCTGATCATTCTCTCCTTGAGTTAGAGCTTACCCCAATTACGAGAAATCGCATACGGGCTTTATTTGCCGATCAAAGTTTATCGCACGAAAAAAGTTTTAATTCTAAGTTCTAAGTCCTGATTCTTTCACTTTTTCTATTTTAACAGTTGATGCCAGCTCTAATCAGGTTGTCTTATGATTGCGCGAGATTGATGGCATGCTCTCAGGAACCAAGGGACCAGATAGCTGGGACTTCCACAACTGCAACACTTTACTTCACGCCTATTGGACCTGCAATGCGCTCAAGTTGCCACCAACAAATTACATACTACATTTCGTCGTATTTGCGCATCACGGGCCCCAGAATCCGAATGGAAGGTAGTCAACATGTACATTTTCTTCCAAACAATGTAGAAAATATTTCAGGTTTTCACATATCTTCACTAGCATATCGGGAAGGAGTAGATAGGTTGCCCTCTCCGGTAGGAGTGAAACCCTTTCTTATTATTTGAAACTTATTAAAATAATGATTTCACTACGGAGTCTAAGGCGGTACTTTATTTGTTTGCATCAAGCATCCTGTCCATGAGGAGGCTGTATTCATATGTAATGAAAAAACTCAGTTTTTCTGTAGGCTACGAGACGGTGGTTTACTTGTGTCTATATTACCCTGAACAACATTTCATGGAGTTCTGATTCAGCTCTACATCCATCGTTTAGTGAAATGCACCGTTAAACAAACAACCCACAGACTGCAGGATCGGAAACTCATATCAATAATGGGTTTGATGTTCCCCTCAGTTTTCAGTTACAAACAAAAGCGGGCACCATGGGATCGCCGAGAAGCAGCTCCTCCTCAAGTTTGATCGTTTATAACCTGTTTATGTAGTTGGTAATTGTGAGTAAGCAAAATTGATTTACATGACCAATGCACTGAAGAAAATGTTCGTGACAATAATTGTACTCGTATTATGGATGGAGTCGATGAATCTTCACGCTACATCATTTATTCCAGTGATAACATTTTGTTCATTAAAACTACGTTTTGTACGGTTCAATGTTCATCCTACAAGACTGCTTTATTGAGTGCTATGTTTTCCCTCAAAATACAGTAAAGTTTCAAGTTTTGTAAAAATTCCATAACACACGTAGTCAGTAGTTTCTTTGTGCACAAGTGTCGCGACAGAAGAATGCACTGTTTGATAACATGGCGGTTTAGAACCAGCTTACTCTGATAAATTCCGTTACAAATATTTTGAGCTTTTACGAATATTAAGGATGATTTTCACAAGACAGCAGATCGAAATTAATTTATATGCCACGATAAGTTCCGCGGGGTGAAGAATATTGACCTTCTGCCATTCGGTTTATCAGTTAGGCTGTGAACACCACCGTATGTTACCGTAGTTTACATAATTTCGAATGTCATGTTATGCAATCCTCTGGCTTGCTTTCCAATGTCTCTATCAAGGTTCCAAAATGAGAAGTGAGGTTATGAATTTCAGCAAGCATACGTCGGTGTGGCTGTGGCACTGAACGCTGCGAAACGCTTCTTCAAAATTGGGTGGATATTTAGGTAGTGTGCACTGTTTTCGAAGTTATGATTCAGATTTGGTTTTGCAGTTTTAGTCGGTCTGTGTCGAAATTCCGAGAATCAGTGGGTAGTATTTCACCTCTGTTGGAAAGGACCAGCAGTTTGCACCTCACGAAAATGGCACACAAGTAAGATATAGCGCTACTCATCCTCTAGTCATAATTTACAGCAAGCGTCCAATTGTTGGATGGCTTCTCAACTGAAAACTTCTCAGATGGGAGGACCATGAACTTATTCAATTTTTTTCTCATGATGGCTTGGCACTATGAGCTGTTAGTTCCACCCCGCAAGAAAAGTGAGTTTATTCCGAAAGCCTAAGAGGATAATGCTGATGATTAAAAACAACAACGGTCTTATTTTCAAATCGTTGGCTGATTGAAATTATCTAAAATACTTCCAAGCCCCTGAAGGTACTGCGTGTTTGTTTTGTAGCACACAATACGGTCTTGGTTCTGTTGTTTGTGATCTTGGTTTTCGCCTACTTGTCTCCATATCAGCCTCAGTTTGGTCAGTTATATTCACCTGGCTTTCAAGTAACCATCCTAACCGATTTAGTTGAACACTAGAGGAAAGCCTGCCTAGCGTAAAAAGCAAATAGTGGGACATCTGTAAATATAACTTATTTGTTCAGGTGAATCAACCATTTAGTGCTCAGCTGCCATGTAAATATAGGTCTACGAAATCAGGCTCTAACCATGCAGCAGCCAGGTAATTGAAGCTACAAGTACAGTCACTTTATCTGTTAACTTATAAGGTAAGATCGACTGGCTCACACTAATATCTTACGGTTAACGCAGCAATGAGACCGATCCATTCAAAAAGCTTGGAGTATGACCTCGCGAAGACGGCTATTCACAGTTAAAATTGTGTCGCACTCGCTAAGTACACGTGAACTATCCGAAAGATTTAAGCTACCGCTGTCCATAAAAAGAGCTAGTATCGTCTGTCGTAGTGCAAGCTGACTACCAATAGCCGCGTCCTCTCTTTGTTTCACTTGTCCATTTTTAGCTTGTCGATTAAGAGTTTCTAACAACCTATAGTGTATTTTTGATAAGGCGGATGTCAAAATCCAAAGTGGGATTTTGAATTATCTTCATTTCTTTCAAGTGCATTCCGCTGCTGATTAAACGGAAGGATAACATTTATCCAAAGTATGCTCCGTAGAGCCAAACCCTCCTGAGACACAAAAAAGTGTTGAGTTGTTAGGGGTGCCAGTGCATTCACTGTTTGGTAAACGCCTATTGAAGTTCTCACCTAAGTCGGTCTTTTTTCATTATTCCAAGTAAAATATTCAGTCGCGTACTAGGTTGCGTTCTCTTTCATGTTTTTGCTTTCGAACAGTGAGTCCATCTATAATCAAGGCGATCAGTGAGTAATTTAATTTATTATTTGTTATACAGTTCCGCATGAAGTAGAAAAGGCTTCCAACGGGTGAAAAAACAATCTTCGGTTGTTTTACGATGAAAAAAAGCATTGAATGAGCTGGTAAATTAACAGGAAGTGCTTTAGGAAACTGTCGTCGGTTGTGTGAATCTATTGGACTGTTGCAAATTGCATTTCAGGGAGGCAAGACACATTTTCGCTAACTGATCGAAAAAATGCTGCGTGAACTATCCAAGAAAGTGATCAGTGGTCTTCAGGAAGACTGCATTGCTCGCCCATAGCGGAGTAATTTCGACACCAATTTCGTTGATATAGTGAAGAGTCCAAGACCTTGGGCAATGACCTCAGACCTTTCCATTGGAAGATGGTTGTATCATTAAAAAACAGGTCTCAACAGTCAAGGAAGTCACACATTGTTTCTTTTAAACTGATTTACCGGCGAGTTAATTCTGACTGTTTTGGAAAGCGGTTAACAAGAATAATTGGTCAGTTTAGATATGTTAGAAGTCAGTTTAGTGCAAACTTTCATTTTTTTTACTTTGGAAACATGTAGCTAAGCGATTAGGAATTGGTTGAATAAACATTTGTGTTTGAGATTCGATATGCCAGGAAGATTTATTCATTTCCTTGGACATGTAGTGATTCACGACTAACTCACATTCGACATCCGGTAGAGTGTTCAATACTGACCAAGTGTGACACCGCTGAAAGGAATGTGACCACCAGAATGTCTACGGTGTTTATTATTTGGTACCGAGATTGTTTGTTAATTTGTTTTCATTTAAATCACCACTCCAGAAGTCACCGAGAGATCAGTGCTCCCTCAGAAGGCCACCTCGCTTTATTTCGTGGGCTAATTTTTTCAGCAATGTACCGGGTATTTTTAGCATTTTTAGCATTCAAAAAGCTTCGTTCAAGTTAAAAACGGAAACACTTATGACCGATAGGCTATAAAATCTGCACATTCTAAGACAGTTTTAGATGAGAACTTCGGAAATTGCTGAACGAACAGTTATAGGATTAAAAATAATAATTACATTTCTGCCCACGCGTAAGACCAATGGTTAGAGGTTTGAATATCTTTCGCAAAATCAAAAAATACGTTTAACAGGATAGCTGGGCAAGTCGTTAGTTCTGAAGGTATCTTTTTTAATAAGAATAAATTTTTGGACGGACGAGTCATCTTACCGAATGAAGTTAGTAATAAGTACAAACGGTGAACCAAAACCTGTGCCCCGAATGGGCGGCACGAGGAAAAGGTAGTTTCCGATAATGGAGGTCATCGTGTATTTTCCTGAATGGTGACCTATTTCCGGAGCACGGTCTATCTGCGAGAAACTGTAGTAAGATATGAGAGGATTCATATCGTGCGTTAGCTCAAATTATGCTGCTAAACTGTCTACCATAGCCGACCGTTCTAACGCCATTTCAAACAATAAGATTGTTGAGCGAATAAAACTCGTTGCGACAAAATGTTGCAATAGACTCCGAATCCAGCAGAGGCATTAGTAAAACTTTTCAGTGTATTCAAACAGCAGTGTATTTTTTGCTAAATTTTGTTCTACAACGTTAGATATGCACAAAGCTGAGGTAATTTATGTACATTTTTCCTATTCATAAGGGTTCGAGCTTGGATGCGATTGGGAAAGAGCCGGGGGCTCCACAGAGGAGGTTATACAAACAACAATGAAAACGATGTTTGAATTGAGAAATGATGTGAGTTTAACTGTGATCCATTTAAACTCAGACTTATCAGAGACAAAAAATGCTGTAATCTCAAGTGTGTATCCGACAGAAGAAGAATAGTTGGAACACTCCCATTCGATATCTGTTATAAGAAATCTTGACGATATGGTTTAGTTTGAATCGTGTAACATTTTTGCTTGGGTGGACATAGTGGTTTGGGTGTATTCGAGTAACCAATGCTAAGTCCTTCATTCACATCTAAGTGTGGTAGATAGTGAAATGTCACATACAAAGGTGTAGAATCAAGCAGTTTTGATGTGACTTCCATGGGAAGCACGTAAGCTTTTGCTCTTTAATTCCATTTGAGCTCTTTCTCCGCCCTTCTGCCGCCCAATTCTCGTTTTGCTAAGTAGAAACGTTTCTAGTGACCAGCGCTGGTTTGGGACTAACATGCTTGATGTTCAGAGACCTACCAGGAAGACAGAAGCTGCGAAATGTCGACATTTGGTTTTTATCTCATCAGCCGCACTACTAAAATCCATCAAATTGAAATCACAAACAGGAATAAATGGCAATAAAACCGTTGAACAGAGCCAATCATACAGTGGGCCGATCAGTTTGGCTTTTTAAATCCATGGCCAACTGATAGGGTAGATTTAGTGCACGACACAAATCGGAGCTTGGCTCGTCTCGTTGATAATAGCAGGTTTAGTTGAGGGGTTGGGTGGCTACCACCAATTACGGTAAATAGTTCGCGCCATGTGGCTACCGTTAGGTTACCTCCATTCAACTGCGGTGTGGTAAAAATCGTTCCCTTTTAATGAGTAGCCAGGCTCCCGTGGCTTGCTATAGACGTCGATAACATTCTCTGGGCAGACATCGTGAATCGGCGTTCTTTTAAGAACTCTTCCTCAGAGAGTCAGGAGTAGAAGTACATCTGGTGCGGCCTGACAAATGGGGCATCATGGTTCTTTTATAAACCGCAACCCAGAGGTTGATGAACAGCGATTATTGAAATCTTTGTGCGCAAAACGTCTTACTATCCAACCCTGGCTTTTTTGTGAGGCTTTTTTTGCTCCTCTGACTGGATTTTTCTAATGCTTAAGGGAAGTTATTACGCCGGGTTGGAACTTGTCTGATGGTCAATCACCTACAAAAACATTTGCCTCTGAGAGGGCAAATTGAGAATGCAAGCTATTTAAACAGGCAGTGGTCGTACTGGCTGTGACCAAGGTTGAGAAATATATTTCCGACAATTTTTTAGGCACGAATGACCATTGGGCAGCTGGTTCCAACGGAGTAGAGCAGAGAACAACCATAGTATTAATCATACTTAACTAGTTTTCTGTTCACGTGGGACAAGGTAAGTTAAGCTCCATGATATCTGGCGGTAGTTTGTGTCTGGTTCCAAAGTAGGTGACCCTTGAATGACGCACAGGTATCATGGAATTAGATAGGGTTTGCATAATGAACGATATGGCAAGTTTAGGACACATGACATCAGAACTAAACTAGTTTGCAAAAGGAAAAATAGCAAACAGCACAGAAAGACGTATCCAGAACCGTTTAGTATTACTCATTTTTTCTGTCTGAGTTTCCCCTTATTGATAAAGGCTGAAAGTACCTATGATCAAATTATTTGTGGTAGCAGTTGATAAAATAATCATGGTGGTGCAACTCTTTATTTCTAACGTTAAGGATATTCACACCATAATAATAAACTTCCCCTTACAAAAGCTTGCATCTTGTTCAGACAGAAGCTGCACACTCAAACTTGACAAAAACGAACAGACTGATACGGTCCTGCACAATACCTATAATTCAGGTGCAGTGTTCATTGACGTTTATTCAGCCATTTAAACCAGGACACACTCACTGTGACTAAAAATGATTTCTCCTCACAGGGTGGAATATCTACTAAAAATGTTCGACTGTTCGCACTACTAATAAACTACAAGTAGCCCAGAAGAAAGAATAATTCATCCCACGCGAAGCTTCCTTCCGGGAAGCCCCCACTGGGGTTGCTAGTCAACACGCTATCACTTGATGTGGATTCCACAACTGAAGGATGAATGGCACCATGTATTGTCTGAGTTGGACTTGCTCCAGCTGCGGATTAGCCGCTGTTGTCAGAAAGGTTTAGTCTTGAACTACTACCTTTGGGCTTGAAACCTCCCCAGATTTCCGTGAAATTGGTACTACCGATGATTTCTAGTGAGGACGAAACAGTCATAAATACCTCTCGACTCATCAGCATGAGTCATCTTGACATACAGGACGAAAACTTTGTTGAAAAGCACTTCCGAACCCAAAATGTTGAGCCAATCGATAAAGCCTCAACAAACCTATCATGAAAATGGAAAAGGTTGGATTGAAATCAGCAGACTGGCCGGTTTTAGGGATGATAAAAATTAAGGGTAGGCATTTCGTCCGTCTAGTGAATTTGTTGATAAGTGGAGGCGCTCCCGATTCCTCAAACCAAGCGTTGTGCCCACTCGTCCTAAATAAATTTCACCGTACCTGCAGGTGAAGCTGTAGACACAGTATGAGTTTGAGGGAATAAGTGAAATTATCTTTACTAGCTGGATTGTGCATTGTGCTCGGTTGAAGAGTTTGCCACAGAGGATACAGTAAGAAGAAGTTAAATTGTAAATATACATTGTTATTTTCTGACCTAATCGAGGTACCGGAGCATTTGTGCTTGGCAGGCAGAATTACTTCGGAGGAGGAAATCTTATACTCCAGGATACATCAAAATTTCAGTTAGCTTCAGAGTACTGTAGCCATCAAGTGATCCATTAGAAAATGAGTGTGAATGAGTCAACTTTACTTCAGCGGCCAGTTTATAGTGGCTAGGATTTGTTTTATTTATGCTGAATCAATGTCTAGTCTAAACGGCTGCATCATGCACTCCGAAGCATTGTTGACAAGCGGTCAGTAGCAAACAACCCATGTCATGCCAGCATGAAAGAAGGAAGGCACTGTCAAACTGATAAATGTGGAACCTCCGTGCCCTCCTAGTTGCAGCCATTCACATGTCTTAAATCCTTACAAGCATCCATTCCGGGATGCGAGAATGATAGTGCTTTTTAGCGGAACTAGTTAGCTAAAATCTGTCTGCCCTTGCATGTCTAAGTCATGTTGGGTGGATTCGCAGATTTTAGGTCAGTCACACCAGTTTTCCCCTAGTCCACCAGGACGAGCAGATGTGTTCATTTTAATCATGTTTGAATATGTGGAAAAAGTTAAGGCTGGACGGTTTTATCTGAGGAGGCGAAGCATTTTGCAGTGGACCAGAGTCCCTTTCTTTGCATTTCACTCATTAGTCAACCCTCTTTCACCGTCGCTGTACGCCATTGCTGTGTCTATGTTGGGCAGACGGGGTGAATTCACTTCTCCTAATCACTAATCCTCGCTACTCAACAGTCTGTCCCACCGGAAGACGCGAAGAGCTGCGAGAAACATACTATAGCGCTGTTTATATCATCCATGGTAGTCTGAGACAATGGATAGTAAACAGAACCATGTCGGGCTCATTGCAAATTCTAGATCTCTCCAACCGCAAACTGTGGGCCTGGAAAGCTTAAAAAATATGGCCTGAAGAAAATTCAACCGGTGCTTCATGTTAGAAACTGTAACGATATGGTGAGGTCACCTCGGTGTCTTTAATCCACCAGATACCTGGATTTGATCTTGGATTGATATAGGACTGAGTAAGCATGTTTGGCATACTCTCTGTTGTCATTTTTAGGTCTGTGGCTGTTCTACAGATACACGCGTAACCGTGACCGTAGACATACTGTCTAGCCCGTTTTTTGAAATGCACTCATTTGAGCACAGATAAACTGCAAAGTTCTAAGAAAGGATAGCAAAGTAGTTTAAGCCACCACATTTTTGTATGCCATATGTAGTTTGACCTAAAGAAACCAACAAATTTCACACTAGTCCCTATACTTGCTCAACTAATTCACGTTCTCAAGTCATTAACACATAACAACAGACGTGCCACACCGCTTACTGGTAGTGTGTACAGTAAAACAGATGGTTTGTGACTCTGTAAAAGCGATCCCGGAAAGATTTTGTCTGCAGAAGGTGAAGTTGTTCCGCCTCCTGAATTTCATATTCAAATACAGAATCTGACGATGTGGGCCAGTGTTAGCTGGATCGTTATAAACGTTTGTTCAAAAAGCTCTCTGAAAAATCATCACTTTAACAATGCGTTAATGAATGAAATGCTCTTAGCCACAGGCGTCCTTGCTCATGTATATCTCCTCCTCCTTGTAGTGTGCATCTCCGGGGTTAAGATGTATATCTGTGCGAACTATTCAGAGGCCATGGCTACAAAAGGCTATTCCTGGGTTTGCGCGTTGGCGCATTATCTTCCCAGTTCGTTTAACCTAACGACAAAAAAATATGTCTGCCGACTTTTCTTAATCTTATACACAGTAATCGGACATATTCTCATACAACACCCAAGCTACATGTACAAAGGGTGAAATTCTGTGTCCTAAGTTTGTCGGGGATTTTCCTTCGGCACTCAAATTTTATTTGATCACAGCCTAAGTAAATGCGCTGCACGCAATTCTTCATTAGCTAGCCTTTTACCTCTAACATCGACGGATCTAATAATCCCCCGGAAATATAGCACCGGTGCATTTAAACACCACACTTTGGTTGGCCATGGAGTCTACAGTTGCTTAACAGGTCTGAGTACGAACAGAGATTGTTTACAAATCATTAGGGTACACATGACCACTCTTGGTCTTGTGATTTTCTGTTGTGCCGTAAGATCGTTGGAAGTGTAGGTAATTTCACCACAATAGCTAACGTCCATTTATGAATAGACTCCTACTGAATGCATTGAGCAAGGCTGTTCTTTATGGTAAGAAATTCTATGTGAGTGCATTTGTGTTGAGTTCTAGCTTGATTGCTCAGTTGTCTATCTAGCGGCATCGTCAAAAAGAAGTTTGTCGCTTTCAACCATATTATATTTCAGCTATTTTCTCGGTGGTTTGGCTCTTCGAACCTGATGAAGGCGTTCGCAATCAGTTGTTTTGAGAAACAAGAAGATTACAATGAAGGCCAATTCCACGCTTACTTTGACGTGACGAACCTGGATCAAGAAAACATATATGCTCATGTTGAACAGTTAAAGAGGATCAGCAGTGTAAACAGAAGCAAGCCGGCGACTGAAACCTACGTCTCCAACGTATTCTGTGAGATTTTCTCTGTTATGTTACCAGTGATGAAAACAAGTGAAGTAGAACTTTTGCCATGTAATTATTGTGAGAATAAACTTATCACCGCTTGGATTTCCGAAGAAACTAGTTCAATTTAGCTTGCCACTCTAAGTGTACATATGTGTCCGTTTCCCAACTTGTAAGAGAGATGCTACGAGGCCCCTACTAGGGCTTCATTGCTTTCTCTCAACTTGCACCGGATTGTCATGTAATCCACTGGCATCCCAGTAGGCTAAGAAGTCTAAAGTGATAGTCTTCTGGACTTTGATTGAACGCATATTTAGTTATAGATTAGCACCTAGTGAAAGCGAGTATCGCAAAACTGCAAAGTCTACGTACGCCTTGTATGCAAAATGTCTCCAGCCGGGGGTTGGACAGGTAGCACTCATCCGCCACTTTAGAAACCATAACATGGAAGACGCTTGCTGCACATCACATATGAATTACCACGCCGGGGGCATTAATGGTCGATGCTTTCCGATGTAGATGGTGAGCCACATATGCAACTTCTATATGAAGCCAACAGTTAGTATCGCTCTGCTCCGTACGGAGCATGGATTTAAGGTAATTTGCAGCAGACGAATCGCGTGAAAATGTGAAGCCCAACTACACGCAGTAAGGACAAAAAGATACATCTGCCTAAATATGTTATACACCAAAATCAGGTCGTCAGAAGTACCAATGGGCTGATCTAAACAAGGTTCTTGTGCGCTCCCCTTTATTTGTTTTTTCTGAGGTCGTCAGTACCCGTAAACTGAATATAAGGCTATTCAAAATAGAAGATAATTCATCACCTTAACTGTTCGGAAAAACTATCCAACCTGGCTGTCTGCGGTTCCGTTGCGGCGCATATCTTCAGGATGGATGCATTGGCGAACACTCGTCTCAGGTAAAGTCCTGGCTGGCGTTTACAGACCAGACTAGAAAGTTTGATTACAGGAGATCGTTCGTAACAGTTTTAGGGCAAAGAGCAAACACATCACAAGGCCTGAATATCTGACATCTACCGATCGATTGTTGACAAGACGAGAAGAGTTGACTTAATTTAATTTGATTTAATCGCTAATGGGCACGACAGATCGGTTGCTTAACTGCACTTACAATTCAACACCAGATCAACTGGGAGAGATTAATTCGGTCCGGAAGATTAGTTCGAATAAAGCAGTTTGGTTAACCTATCGAGTGGTTAATGAAAGCGCTGTTCATTGACTCCGATATTATTGATTTCCAGTTCCACGGATAAGGTTCTTTAGCTCTATGGTCTATCGGCAGCTTTGTATGACCTGTTCATCTGTCAAAACACTAGAGCACCTTTGACAAAGAGTCGGCTAGTAGTATTTACTCCCCCATCACATTGCCATCGAAGGCCTTGATCCAGCCTGGTCTAGCTGGATTACCAACAACACTATTCATCTACCATTAAGCAAAGAGCTACTGAAAACCTAGATTAGCAGCCTTTGGGTCCACGCTCCATTGTGCCGCTAGGTTTGGTTGCATTATACAAAATGATGCAAGCTTAGTTGTTTTACTCATTAGACAGTATAATGAATGCGCACCAAAGATAGCCAACAGGGATAAATTTGCCTAACCTACAGTATTGAAGGAAGAATCCGTTAGGTTTTCGTCAAACGTGTTCGATTTTTCGGCATCGTGAGGCATTGAATACTCCAAGTTCCTTCGATGTTTTGTTTTATTCCATATTTCTAATACGAGCTTTTTCTGGATTACATAAAAGTGGCTCCATTAGACAGGCTGCGGGTTCTTCATTTCTGATAGGCTTGTTCTGAGCGAACGCTGTAAGTCCTGTTGCTTCGACAGCTACCGCCCTATCTTATGCCATGATGCAGATCATGTTTTGTATTGGAAGCCTACACACCATGGAGTGAAGTCAATTTAGAAGACTATATATCCATATATAAATTGCATTGTCATATTCATAATCATTTGGAGAAAGGCTAAGTCTCAACCACAGGTAATAAACAACTTCCTGGTCCTCAGAAGATTAGGAGTAAACACAGGTTGGGACGAACAGTCACTCCCCTTACCATGAAAATGCAGTTAGAATGTACTCATATTGTCTGCATAAGATACTTGGCGAATTCCTGGCACTGGCGTTGCAACAAGGGTGCTTTCGTCAAGTACCGAAAATCATATCTTTGAAGTGACTAAAAATAAATCCGTGTAATTAAGTGACGACACCGTAATAAGTTTTGATATGTCTCCAGCCGTTCGCGTTTGCATAAAAATCTGTTTTAAGAAAACCGGCGTGATATAGTTCACTGAGCAAACAACTCGCTCAAGTCATTAAAATGTACTTGTTAACTTATCGTTAGGCAACCTACCACTTGTAACTTCATCTGGCTTCTTGGGTTGTCAGGGCATCATCGACAATAGACTGCTGACAATTTTTAGAGAAACCACTTCATACGTCTGCAGAGCGAACGCTATTTCAATAGGAAAACCGTTTTAACTAGCTCCGATATTAAGTCCGTTCGGGCAGAAATGTGGGATATGGAGTGGCCTCATCTAACTTTGAACTGTTATTTTAACGTATTCGATTGCGTCTTTACAAGGAAACATTCCGTTTCTAAGGGAAACATTTCTTATTCAGAATTATTAAATCCACCACCTTTTGTTTTCTTAGATATAGGACTGAGCTTGCCGGGCCAAAGTGCGGAAAGTAAGTAGACAGTCATGAGAAACTGCATGAAGTCATCGAAATATTTCAACTTCAGTAAAACGATCTTTCTCTCTCTGTCACGTTTAGGTCAAGTGTGCGATTTCCGGTTCGTAGAAGAAGAAGGTAAACATCATTTGACTCACGAAGCAAATATTGCGCTGTTTTCATTAACGTGTTCGCCAACAGTTCCTTTTGCTTGGATCCCAGATTCTGTATGCTGGACTTAACTAGTTTTTTGTTGCAGCCGTTGAAGTAGGACTTCAGTTTAGAGTTTTTGAAGGCAGTAAACTCTGGGTGTTTCTGACATATCAAAACTTGGTTTGAGACCTATTGAGAGGAGCTCCACTCGAAAATGCTATAAAATATACCGTGTTCGGCTGCGTAACATTTTACCAGAAGAAACTATTGAGCCAGGATACGGAATAAACGCAACAAACTGACAATATTCCGCAAACACCTCTGTCACCACGTTAGGATGTCACAAGAACAATATATTACTCGACACTTCGGAGCCCTCATCTGATACCCGGAAGCAAATGAAACAATAATTTGTTACAGTTAAATGTTTCTACTCTGGCTTGAATCCAATGAAACCTACTTGTGTATTGGGCACTGGCTGGCTGACACTTTACCACAATTAAGATTACTGAGAATCACTGAATAATTTATCGTTTAATTTTATTTTTGAAGAGCATGTTCACAGACATAAAAAGTAAATGCAAGCGATGAATGTGAAGGTGTTACAGGAGAATATGAGGTAAAAGAGGGAAACGTCTCTTTCGAAGTCATGCCACCAACAGTTCCAGTCAGATAAGATGAATCCCAACGTGTGTAAGAATTTCGGTATGGAAACACGCGTGTAAAGATCAACAGCCGAAGGAAGGACAAACAATGCTGAATGCTCTTCAAGGCGCGGTAAGCGCTAGCACAGTCAAGACTCGCACATCAGGCACAAAGTGTTCGTCATACTGGGTCTGGTGTGAGATTCAATGGCAAGAATGTGCACTCAACGACATGTACCACGCATAAAAATGTAGTAAGTACGCAGAGAGCCCATAATGGCAAGCAAACACAAGTCAC
>SJOL01006399.1:262711-374908 GCA_004794785.1 Opisthorchis felineus | reverse complement strand
CAGATGCTGCATCTTTCCGTCTTTGGTGGTGTAGGGTCTGGATGGCGGCGTAGTTGGCTCGGCGGTTCTGCTTTCAGTTGACCGGAATCCGATGGGCTAACTGACGACGGCGTCGGAATACAGTTTTCCAGATGTGTGGAAACGTCCTGGAGGCGTGGGGGTCCAAAAGCGACAGGACTTGCTCCGGTGTCATGATGCCAGATTACAACCCTCGGGCAAATGCCAGAAGTTCAACACTAGCAAGCAAACTGTCAGCATGGGATTCCAAGAGTGACACGGCGCAATCCACGGTTTGTTTAAACCAGACGCTATAGTCATCAGCTTCTGACGAGTAGGCCGTTGTTTGACCGATAGTTTGGTCAGGGCCACCAGATGATGGTTCATCCTGTTGTGCTTGCCAGTTAAGCACCCGTAACCTGGTTTTGATGCTGATAGCCGATCGACCAGAAAAATACTGCCCCAATCTCGCGAACAGCGTGGTTTGCGTTGCACAAGACGGATATAAATTGTTAGCCAGGCGCAAGAGCGATTGTGACTCTTGGTGGGACCAGCTGACCCCGGAATACTTCACTCGGCCAAGCTTATCTGCATTATGCTGGGTGGGGTGTGTGTGTCGGCGATGATGACTCAGGCCAATCTTCGTTGGAAAAAGGCGGGAACAATCAGCGCAGACCAATTGGACGACCATGTTCGTACCAACACTTTCATTGTTGTGAACTCGATGGTGGGCTACCAAGCCAGCTTTCGATTTGCAGCACTTGCCACATTCCTCACATGTGAGCCCCACGAGTCTCTCCTGTGTACTGGTTGGAACTGGTGCGGAGGCTCCAGATGATTCGTAGTGTACATTGTCTAAAGTAACCAGTAACCACGAGGAGGTGGTTCAGCTCGCCGCCAAAGGAGAAGAAGAAGCACTAGCTACATATAAAAACTGTGCATTATATAAGGAATCAAGGGACTCGCGTTAGACTTTAATTCTCTCCAAACGATGACGCCTATTTAAAGTTGCTGAAATAGCCCCCGAAAAAGTAAAGCACATGGACAAACTAACTAGTTCGTTCTAGAGTCTCCGGTGCTTCACAAAATGTCACGAACTCGATGTTCATTCTCATCAGTGACCCTGTCGACATTGAGGTTAGCATTCTTGGGTAAAATGCAAGCAGCATAGAATTCATTGAGCAGTATAATTGTGTTTACAAAAATCCAGAGCACCTTAAAGATATGAGATGAGCTGGGCAATCTAGCAGTGCTGGGAGTAACAGAAGGTCACGTAACAATTAAAGTACATCGCTTGGAAATTCACTTCATAAATTTTTGTATCCTTCGGTGTAATTGGTGGGTCGGAATTGGAAGAGAGGCTGGAGTTTCAGACTTCTAGGCACGTAGTTTGGTCATAATTATGTATACTACGGCATCTGGCACCCGAATAATCTATTATGCTGTTTCAACACATTCGCTGTCAGTAGTGACTTGCATCCTCTATTCCATGAGATCTTAATCCATCTATATTTGACCGGTCCGTAGAAAGCTGGTTGGTCAGACTGATTCCTGCATATATGAACTCAGTGCGACAATTTCAAACCAACTCAAACACGTGAATCTTGCTAGTAAATCCAAGGTGCGTGCCAAATCACACTTGAAAAAGCAACATCAATTTGCGAATTCGAGACGTAAAGCCATTGGTTGACTAGAGCAGTCGCATTTAAAGTTGTCATCTTCCTGTGCTGGGATGTACAAAATTTCGTCCACATTTTAGATAGACCCGTCGGGACGAATTATGGTAAGTTCTGCAAAAATGTTAGACAGTCGCTCGGAATAATTTAGAAGTTAGCTTTGCACCGCCAAATGTCAACCCGGCATATGATTCAAATGATTGCACGTCATTGGCGGTAGAGTTTTGTAGTAACCAGTTTTTCCCCAATTTTCCACCACTTTTAGTTCCATGGGCGAAGTTCCCCTGTTAATTTCTAAGGCGCAGCAGTAAAACCTTACGCCCATTTATTGAGACTATTTTATCTATTTCAATTCAGTTGGTCACATCATGGAAGTTTCGAGTAAGAAATTTAACAGTTCTAATTATTTGATCATTTTATCCTAATTTGTGTTGTGATTTCAGGTCACACAATTTCTGATGTTTCCACCTAAAAATGAATAAGAAATATTCGAGTTGTGTTTTGGTAGGATACCACTGCAAGATAAGCAAACCTAAACAAAAGATCCGTTCATTCATGCGCCTCACCTAAACGGTACCCAAGAAATACCTGCCGTAGCATACTTTATTACTAGTCCGCATTCCACTAAGCTTGTACTTGTTCTGAAACTCCTTGCTGTTTTGTCAAAACGAGGGACCTCATCCCGGTAAATGACGGGCGACTGATATTTGGACACTGTTGTTCCAATAAGTAATATTTTATGGATGTTCAAAGTTATTAATGCTCAGGGATGGATATCAAGATGGACTTTTATTTGCCCAATAAGTGAAAAAAATACTAGGAACTAGCCTACGGCACTTAATTTTGTACTTTTGGTTTACTTTGACAAGCCATTTCGAAAGTCAGATGTATGGTGTATACATTTGCCCGCATTGTGACTTCAGTTACCGCCCAGAAAACATCCTTGTAACCATAACGGTTTGCTGAGCAAAAAGGACACCACAAGTGAAGCAGCCATCCGACAATCAAGAAAGTCTGAAACAGAGTTACCGGCAATTCATCAAAACCAAAACCAAGGCTTTGCGTTAAAATACTTCGAGAGAGTACGAGGAAATGAGCTGTAGCATGATATATCGGATGTATCGTGAATCGGTTTCACCCCTGGCACTGCCTTGGTGACTGACTTGATTTCGGTACCTTGATGATAATGTATTTTTTTCTTTTCTTTATTTTTGGCCAATATTGTTCTGTAATATACACTGTAAAACAGCGAAATTTACCTGGTGTACCCTGCAACATACACTGCCCAGTGCTCATTTCAAGATTTTAAAAAATGAGGCGCAAAATCTGTTGCTAAATCGGGGTTCCCTTATAAGGACAACATGGAAATGAAGTTCTAAAGGGCCACTAATTCTCAAAAAAGAAGCTGTTGATTCAGATAAAAATGAAAATTGTCTGATGCGGTAGAAGTGTACTAGGCGACAGTGTTATCTGTTACTACCTACCAAGACCGGCTGGTCAGATAGACACTTTTGGTAGGGACACACGGCACACCTTGAATTATGAACATATGTTTACAAGTTATCCTAGTATGTTAGTGATACATGAACGAAGCCCTGTGCAAACAAACACCAAATTTTAGTGAAAGATTCCGACACGGAAGCTTCCGTTGTTCACTGGTGGCAAGATGATTCAAGGTATTGAACTTTCCTTTGGATGGTTCAGAATACGTGACTGAAGCACCCAAGGCGAATAGTCGGGTTTTGAAAAGCAGCTTGAAGATCCCCAGCGTTATTTTGGCATAACAAAGCGGAGAATGTTTTTCTTATGATTCGTATGAACCCGAGCCGAGCTGATGGAGTTACTGGGCCTAATAACCCGAGTAGGGAGTACCTTTGCACATTTTCCTTTGCTGTTCTGATGTAATAATACACCGGTTGTTATGACGTCGTACGCCTCCGCTACAGTTGGGCGCATTAATAAATTTCAGACATAATTGTAATGCAAACCACAACTTAAGAATGAACATGAAAGAGTGGAAGATCCACATCCACATATTACTCGCGGAAAAAAGAAAACAACCTGTGGAACCTTGTTCAATAGGATATTTTTGTACCCTAAACACTACAAGTAGATAAACCATGTCTTTATAGCCTTGACAATTTCTGCGCAAGAACGTGAGGGCGTGAAACTGCCTTGGCAACAGTACTACGAAAGTCAAACCAGTATGCAAGACTCACTACCGGTTGATCCATGTGACGTGGTAAGTTAAAGACAAAATTATCTTGTATGCAATGTACCGATCTTGCAATCGAAGTCTTCTTAAAGACATATTGAAAAATGTTGATGATATAGTGACAAAAACGAGAACGCATGTAAGCCAAAACTGTCCACAGGAAAGGTTAACCGATCTAGTTGAAATTGGGCTGGCTAAATAAAGCGAAAAACTAGCTCTTCCGATCCTAGAACATGAAAAAATAATATAAAAGTTGCATTTTTAAAGGAAAACTATGGGCACGATGGCTTGTTTTCAGAGTTTCTCTTAGTAGAGGTAGTTGAGATATCGCTTCACGCAATTGGCAGTTTAAACCTCCTCTGCACTAACTGTTGTTTCTCGCTAGCTTGGCAATTGTGGCATTTAGTATATCATACGAAACATACCTTTCCAAATATATTTTCTCCCAAAATTAATTGACTTATTCAGCAAACAAACAGAATGTTGAAATCAGCCAGTGTAATCGTTTCATGTTCCAATTCCAATAAAATATATGCGTGAATCTACTTTCCCTTTCGAAGAACTTAATAGTAAATGGACTAACCAAGACATTCATTTAGCGTGCAGGAACCTAGTGAGAGGGACGATTCGGCTAGGAATACGCTAAGCAGAGGTTTTTCAGAGGAAGCATATTTTTTTTGCTATATTCAGCTAGCTTCGAACATAGAGCCATTCAATTTCATTTTGCCCGCCCTCCCATTTATTTCGGAAGAAATGTGCTTGCCTCGCAGTGAACTGTTACTTATTGTTTCAGAAGTAGCAACTCTGAAAATCACTGAAACGAAGCAGTGTTTGATCGTCCAATATCGACTTCAACTACGGCTGGAAAACAAGAGAAGTGTAATGCCGGTCATCACTCCGGTGGATGACTTGTACAGCATCCTTACATTCCATTTACAAGCAAATAGCACGTCAGTAAAATCCTGTGCTTGAAAGCAAACAAGAAAAGCTGATTTGAGACAAACAAAATAAGCATTCAGCTACAATAAATGTAAAATGATACCACAGCGTTTTGGCTAGAATGGTAGTTGAAAAAATAACTGGTTTACGATAGAGCCTGTGCAACGGTTCGATCGGGAATTCTGGTGTTGATAGGTCACCGGTAGTTGTTGCCTGCTTTACAAACCGCGATTGCTGTTTCAGACAAGCCAATTGCTTTTAGGTACCTCAAAACGATCAAGAGGGTATTGGGTGCTATCGTGAGGGAAATCTCCTGTGAAAATTGCTAGCCTTAGAGTTTTGGTCAACACACAGGTGAAGAAAATTATAAACAGTCTTGGCAAACTACTCAAATGCATATCGGACCAATGTGTCCGCTTCAAAGAAAATTCATACGGCTTTCCTGGTGGCTTGCGCGTTCCAGTCCACACTATCCAATCTAAATCCCGTGTATTTTTGGGAAAGGAAAACTACTTCGGCGTTTTCATAACTCCAAACTGAACAAGCATTACTTAATAAGGGGGAACATGCTGACCAGCTTATACTTAGAAGGCTATAAAAGACAGAGAAATGGTAGTACGGGTCGGGAAATGACTCGCCGGTTCAAAAACCATCAAAACCATCTGCTTTTTCTGGTTAAGTCTGGTTCACAGGTGTCAGTCACATGAATTCT
The DNA here is from genome assembly GCA_004794785.1 of Opisthorchis felineus. Taxonomy (NCBI): domain Eukaryota; kingdom Metazoa; phylum Platyhelminthes; class Trematoda; order Opisthorchiida; family Opisthorchiidae; genus Opisthorchis; species Opisthorchis felineus. The sequence goes on along the minus strand of SJOL01006399.1, from coordinate 369,369 downwards.
TCATTTGGGTGGATCTCGAGACCTAAGAACTTGATGTACCTACCACGACGTGTGTATAACACATTGATGGTGCCACTTCATTTCTTTTTGCTAGTTTCAACATAATTAACGCAGTGTGAATGCACACCTGACACAGTTGAGTCGCAATATTGAGTAAAGTTCGTGCATGCACACAAACTGGGACCAGCATAAGATGAAAAGCATACACCTTTGCGTGCAAAATGGTGGGCTATAGGGAAAAGGCAGTTAAGCTCCTATAAACTTTAGCTACAACGGTATATTGCATCCCAACAGAAGGGTAAACGTTGAGTTGACATCGGTAGAACCGACATTTCCAAAGGCCAAATGACCACATTTTCCTCACAGTTTCTCCATACTTTTTGAGCCATCTTCGGGGTTTAAAAGTGTTGCAATAAAGTTCGTATAATGATTCCACGGGAAGTGTTATTTATTTTGTTGACTCTACAGTGTCAAGCTAAGTTATCCTGATGAATGTGCAATGCTTTGGACTTTATTTGCGGATCTTGAACAAGCTTTGGATTCTAACTATCATTAGACTCCTGATGGGATACCTTGTATTGGGAATTTTATCTAGAAATCTAAAATCTCATGGTCCCGATTGCACACAGACACTGCTTGCTGAGGTAGCATAATAGACCAAGTGATCGCCCGGAACTTCGGTTGCTGCGTCGCTGCCTATTTATTCGTTCTTCGCTAACTATTGGGATCACTAAAACTCAGTTAGTAATGCTCTTGTTTCTTCGGCGAAGCGAGTCGTATTGATTGACGAGCTTGAATTCAGTTGGATTATTGGTGGGCGTCACCTTCCAAATGAATTTCGCATCTTCAATTTCGATTTTTACATTGTAAACTTGGTGGCATAAAATGACTGTTTTTTCCCATCGTTCGTTCACCAAACATCCAGGCTAATCAAAGGTCGTCTGTAGGTTGGATGAAAACAACACCATGAAATCTTTCTAGTAAATTCTATAATACGTGTTGCACACAACTCATATGCTTTTATGCTGCCAGATTCCAGGATCAGTTGCACACAATGACTGGTAGTCAAAACGACATCCTAGCATTATTCTTAATATCCAAAGATTAGCTCAAATATTATTGGTCGTGTGTTAATTTCCATTGCCGTAGTGCTACCGTTCATATTTGCACCTTAATATTCCTAAAACAGCAACTGTGCTATGCTTCGCACCCAAACTCTGATTTTGGTTAACAAGAAGCATGTTTCCTGATAGTTGATGTATCCGTTTCTGAAAAGTCGACCATCAAATGTTGAAGTTAGTTGTATTCCAGTAAGTAAACCGGGACCGGAAATCTATGTTGAGTCTTTTATAGAGTTTGGATGTCAAAACAAAATATTTTACTCATACCAACTCTCGTTCAGGTCCCGGCTTCCACTGGTAAATGTACACTATATTCATGTTGTCTGTCCATAAATAAATTTTTCTGGCTAAATCATGGACCGTCAGGTAAACTTCCGATCGAATAATAAGGGTCTAGAGCAATAACTTAATACGTGGTTAAGTATATGAATCTCATGACAGAAACTCTCGATTCACTACGCCTGGTGGAAGATCTGAAATTCAGAGCAGAATTGTACCAACACAATCACAGCTTGCCTTTTGTGCAAAGAGATATCTTCCAAACTAACAAATCTTCAGAATGAGGAAACAGTTAAAAGTACAAGAGATGTGGATTTACCGTTGGCAATGACTTCTGTATTTTTACTTACCGTAAATAACTGGTTGTGTCAAAATTCAAAGTGAAATCTCATTGATCTCTCCAGTCCAAATGACTCTTCCTTGTTTTTCCAGGTTCTTCCACTGATTCGGCCGCTACAGCTTTCTTGCACCGCATGGCTGGTCGGCTGTGGGCCCCAGGGTTTCTATGGTAACAGAATTAATTTATTCTTCCGCTTTGAAAACCCCGTGGTACGCAGCGCGTGTTTCCATAACGTTAAAGAGCTAGTCGTTCGGGCAATTGAAAACCGGTTTGGTGAAGGCAAGCTGACCGTTGTTGGTAGGTTGGTTTCGGTTTGTACCCTCATTTGTTTGTGTGACCAATTCTTGTATGAACAGTCAAATATCGGTTTTTATACATTGCTGTTAAGTAATGCTGACGGATGACGCGAGCGTGGTTCGGCTGTTTCCAATAAGCCTGTCTGTTCTCAGTGTGTCGCAATGTAATGCAGCAACCGTTAATCGTCAACCCAAACACAGTAGTTTCACTTGCTGCGGTATTTTACTCACCGTTGATGGTGAGATATTGACGAGAGATTGCGAATGGGAATAGTTCCGCGGAGCCAATTTTGATACATAGCTGAGTATAATTTTAGTGGATTTGGTGGACGGTTCACCTCTGCTAGAGTGATGATCAATCCGGCTAGCTGTCCTGTGTAATCATATTGGGTAGGCGCGACTTCTTTTCCTTGTTATAACGGATGAAACATCTGGTGGTACAGCACTTCCTTCGGATGTTGCTTTTGTAATGCGCCGTATTTACACCTAGCTATTCGTCACAAAACCGGTGAAATTATAGCTACGCCAATACCTTACACACTAACGCAACCAGCGCATACTACAGTACATCAACGTTATGGCGTAACTCGCTCTCCTGGTTTGCCATCTGTGGTTTCTCCAACCATTACTGAAAATTGGAAATTTTTAAGAGAAATTGAAGCTAGTGCTGCCGTTGCCGACTTCTATTCTCAGAAACGTTGCTGAGATTTCAAAGGAGTTCTGTTACACTCACCGGTAGTGTATGAATTCAGCAGTTCTAACACCGACGTGTTAGCAAACAGAAACGGAGGAGCCCGACTTTTGGTGTTTGCTTGACTCCTGAAGCAACCTTCCAAACAAAGAGCTCTTGTGCGATTGTGATGTAGTCATAAAGCGCCTTTACCATAAGGCATTCATCGGATACAGGTACAGTCAGGTCCGTGTCGTTCGTCAAACCTGCTTGACGAAAGCCATTACTACTGACTTTCACATCCAGGATTTTCGGGATCACTGGATGAACCGAACTGCTTGCGGTAAGTGTACGTTATCCATAAGTTTGGGGACCACCGACAGGCACTTTCAGAAGTTATTATTAACCCAATTGATAAGCATACTTCTTGTGATCTTCTCCCCCCAGTGTTGCGCAACTGTGGTCACTCTAGCCATCACCTTATGATCGTGATACTTATGTGCTAGAAGTCAGATAACTGCAGTCGGCTAAGGCGAGGCCAGCTCGTAAAACTCATTCCAAATCAGAAAAACGGTCATGTATACTGAGTTGATTATCCAGTCAGCGTTGGGCTATTAGAATGTCTAACGAATGTCTAGCTTCTCTGATATTCGTACTACACCGCACAATCTGCATTCATTTGTGCTACGTGATCACTTGTCGCAGGCGCACACGAATTTGAAGACTGTTTGGCATGGCCTATTTTGCACCGATCGAATATTTGGCATACAAACGCTCGCGAGTGTAAGCAATTTCCCCTGTCTCGAAGTTTTTGGGCTCGACGGACAGGCATAACAATAATAATGTGACCAAGCCAATGAGCTGACCTGTGTAGACGGCCATAGATGCAGGGCGATAGCCTGATGGAGCTCGGTGAAGAGGATCGAGGGCTCACCCCTCATAGCCGATTGCACCCTCGACTAAACACGCACACAAACTTTATACGTGGTAGAATGTTCTGTGTGAAAATCGTTCTAGCTTGCGCCGAAATACAGCTATGGGCCAACAGCAGGCACTCCTATTAGTTTTCTTTTGTTCGGAACGTCTTATTTTATCGAGATCGAAACCGACTGTACGAGTGTCGTTCAGAAACCAACGAGCAGAAGTTCCCAACGTTAGTACTAATGCTAGCATACATCGGGTAACCGTAATTTGAGCATACGGGTTTTTTACGCATTATGTGAAATCAGTGAATGTATGAGTGACCAAGAGCCAGCTATAGTGTAGCCTGTAATCGCACCATGAAAATAATGATAGTGGTTGAGAAAGCTTTCTTTTCAAATTAGTTGAGTCCGCGTAACAACAGAAGATGAACAGAGTAATGAATGAGTTGAGATTCTGTGGTGGGGTAAAGATTATGTACACTCGGCTCATTATATACCGTTAGATTCGTGGAAATAATCCACTGACGTCGATTCTTTATGACGTTCATGTAAGAACCAAAAAGGATGTTGCATCTAATTCTCTTTCCAAATGTTTTTCTGGAGAAATTACGGACGGCAAATCATCTTGAATGTATTCGTCTTCCTCGTCCTCATCCACTGTATTGGAAAGAGAAGTAACATTTTTTGATGTACTTTGAACCATCGAGATGCAAAACCATGCCACGAAAGTGGACCCGGAATATCTTGGATCCACACAACAAGCTGTCTACTTCGAAGTATTCACAAGCTCATTTAGTTTAGAGGTGTTGCTTGCTCCTGCTGTCATGCTGTGGATGAAGTTGTCTAAAGGATGAGCAAAGCCATTTCACATTTGAAGCATAGTCTTATCTCGTCACCAACAACGCACTATCAGTGAAAGAGAACCAGAAGTGTTCGTGCACGAGCGGCGCCCCACTGAGTTACTATAAGGTGCAGAAAAGCCACCGGTTTCGACCATAATTGTTTCTGCCAGCCAAGTTCTCTCAGCCGAGCGCGCCGAACACACATTACAATTGTGTATGATGGCAGCAAGGGCACATACACTCTCATCAAAAGGCCTAATAAACATTTTGACGTAAGCTAGCTAGATAATGCCTCCCGAATATTGAAGGAGCAACTATCGAAACTAACGAAGCTATCAATGAAAGTAAGACGAATGGCCGATGACAAGGTCTCCAGCTGTGAATGGTTTCGTTTCACGAATACCGTGTACCTGGCTGGAGAACAGGTGACAACAACTATCAGCGGTCAGAGGAGCTTTGCGATAGAGCAGCAGGCTGTGCCCATTAACGAGCATGCATTCCTGAACTCATCTTCACACCCTAATTAGCTTTGTTCACCAGTTCCAGTCCCCATCACTGAACTCGATAGCACTCTCTCATTCTAGGTTTTCCTGTGGCAGCCTCATCAGGGACTACTTGAGACAGTTACTCATGGAAGAAGGGTAGCAGTGAAAATCGTGACAGTGATGATCTACATGACTGAATGTGAGTCAACTTTGGCACTGTAATGCTGCACCTTCCATTCGCCTTATATGCCGCCATTATTAAGTGACGAACACTGGGAGAAAGGGATATCGAGTGTGAACATTGTGACCGGAGTGCGTCCAGAAACTTCGGGGTCAGTGAACATTACAAATTTGCCATTAGTTCTCCCAACTTATCTTAAACTATGGGCTAGTGAAATTTCGGCCACAAAAGGAACGATATGTACTGCGCGCTAGACAGTTTTCCGGTACATTTTTGAGTTGATTGTGGGTGGAAACCCCCTACTTGAAAGAGTTTTTTATATCCAGGTGTCTGCTGGTTGGTCAGCGTTGGGTTAAATAAGTATGCGCGATTTACAAAAGTGTGAAAGCGGACCAGAGCCAGACGACTAATGATGGAGCGTCAGGTGGAGACCGACTGCGCACTGAATTCAAACTTTATGGCTTGTGCGGACACGAATTTTGAGTACAACTTGAGATGAGCGAATGATCAAGGTGAATGCCAATCCGGAACATGTTGGTTTCTCCGTTGGTTAGCCTAGTCAAGATGAAATGGCTAATGAGTTTCTTGCCAACGACACAAGTACATCACTCTTTACATGTCATTTCGGAAGGCACATTTACAGGTTGGCCATTCGTGACGTATTACACTACCATGGTGGTCAGAAATAATTGGATGATATTACTGTTTGTCATTAATAAACTTGAGGTCGGACATCACGAAGATCATCCACATGAGTAAGTTCAGCACAGTTCATCACATGAGCAGTTATGAGACTATTCGGCCAGGAGAACGTGCTGCTGCCCGTGGAAAATTATGTGAACCGACAAAGCGGATTCGTCCGTCATGGTGAGTTTTTCGACTAGGGTGCGCTGCGTGAACAGCGCATTCTAGTTGATTAACCAGAGCGACTCCACGTGTTCCATTGCATACGATCATGCAAGCAGGTAACAATTGACCACAGCTTCACCGTCCTCATAACTCGATGGATCAAGAAAATCTGTGTACGTCGTTTGGAGCGCCGCTAAGTCTTACCACACAACCACCACACACTAGTACATTAGGCAACATCCGTCCATTATCCCATCGAGCTTCATCAGAGGAATGAAAGTGAATCTAACACTTCGTTTAATCCCGGAGCTCCAGTCATCCTTGGGTAGATACCTAACGTTCAGTGTAGGCCGTACCCATAGGTCCCCTTAATGGAAAGATCATCGCTCGCGGCCCTCTCACGAGAGTGGTATTAGAGTGCCCTACTAGGTTATCTGATGCTTCATTAGTTCTCCATTCAGGAATTGAAAAAAGTTACTGGATGGGTGATATTATATTATGATCACATTCCTGTGTAAATCCAAAAATACACCTTATCTCTTTGAAAGCGCTAATTTGAGGAGAGATAGGCCCTGGTCATTTTCATGGAGACACCCACAATTGTAACGTTGAAATTGAAATCCATCTAGAGAAAATCCCAAAAAATACTCCAGCTGGTAAAATGAACTCGGTTGTGGAAATCACAGTTGCCTGCTAAAAGGGAAAAATGACACCGGGATACATCGTAAGAAGCTGAATTCAAAAAGAACTCCTTGTTTACAAAGTAAAATCAGGATGAAAATGGAAACGTGGAAGTGTGGAGGTCAAACCTAAATGCTGAAACGCAATCGTGAAAATCTTCGGCCGATATTATCTTGTCAAACCGTGTAATAGCTCAAAATCCTGAAATGCATATAGATAAGGAGATAGGCTGTGTAGCTGCTAATTATCTGCACTTTCAGCGATACACCTAATGTAACTAGGTTCCAAAACAGTGGTAGCCTTTTAAAAACAAAATTAACTGCCTTCTTTTTTTAAGCAGGACCAGCGATGAGTTAAATTGTAACTACGGAAGGATGCTTGAGTTTATGTATACATCACGCACAGTTATGAATCTTGTAAAAAACTTTAGTAAGGAAACCATTAAGGAAATGAGTGAACCACAATATATCCAAGAGCGCGGCTCCAAGAATTCAGTGGGCTTACAGATATGCATTTAAGTACCAAATGACCAATGATGAATTTGAAGTGATGGGTCACAAAGATGGAATAATTAAATTTGCTGGTCTTTAAGTAAACAAGAAGCTCCTTGGTTTCTAAAGAACTTGACACGGTTACTTTGTGTATGTACAGCAATAAGTCTCTATCGCATGACAGTATTACTTTCAAAATCCTGGTAACTTCAGACTGAAGACTTAGTTTTACACAGGACTTTCCACCCTTCATAGCCACTTATTACAGTAGCTTCTCCGTCTTGTAAACGTAATCAGATAACTGATCCGGCCAAAGGTATCGTATTCGTAACCTGAACAACTAAATTTACTCAGCAGATATTTAAATCCCGGCATAACATTTGGCGCACATCCGAAAGAGGGACCTCACTCACTCTAGCCAGGTGTTGACGGCAATAAAGTGGATATATCCTGTTAACTGTAGTAAATCCATCTTCCGGCCATAAATTCCTGTCACCTCCTCCCCAGAAATAGCAGTAATTCTGGCACTGCACTGAAGGAAGCTTACTAGGTTTCCTAGCTTTCTTTTACGTACTGTAATGTTCTCTATATTTATTATCGGATTTTTTTGTAACAGCAAATTATATGTATGAGAGATAGCAATCTGTTTTTGCTTAGCCTTCTCCTATGTTGACGAGCTCTCACTCTACGAGCAGAATTTCAGACAGAAGGGGACTGTGTGGTCCACATTTTCAAACCATGTCAAGTATTAGAGCAACAGCACGCGTATAGGTGTCCTCCAGTGTTGGCGTTCCTTGACTTCAAGAGCGCGATTGATTCTGTCGACCGGTTAGTTCTTTCCAACAAGCTTACACAACAGAGTATCCCCGGATGCTCGTGAATACCATTTATTTTTTGCCTTCATATAATGGTTTACTGCTCCTTAACCGACTACGACTGGTTTCGCCTTGTTACGACCCGTCAGGTAGGTGCAGTCTTCCAGTTTCTACCAACCTTATGTTCAACTTCAACACTAAATTTCAAAAGATTGTTGAAGTACACTGACTTGCACGTAAGGTTGGTATTAATTCGAGACTCGACCGAATTCCAGATGAATCCCTCGTTCACTATATATCTCAGATGAATGTACTGCACAAAAGCTTCCGCATATTCCGGTTGTTACGATATTCGTAACATTACGGAATATCTTCTTGACTGAATATATTTTTCGCAAGTTTTGGGACTGAGTTAGGGATTTAGATAAGGTTTATTCCAGCCTACCCGTAACACCAAGTTGATTTCAAATGAGTTCATTTCGGCGAATCAGGTGTTTGTTTTCAAAACAAGGTTATTTTGCAAAACTATTGTCGAAGAGGTTGGATGACATTCCCTCATAACATTATTAACTATTAATACCCTGTTGTTGACTTCACTCTTTTTGGTGTTCATCATTTGAGTACCATTCACCACGTTTTTTAGCACATTGGGCAAAATATAAATATGCACAAAAATGACAGTAAACGAGTGTTTGGCTTAGGCAGAATGGAGGTATAATCCAAAAACGTGGGGCTTTTTTTTATGCCAAGAGCGAATTCCCTACCCATGGTCTTCAGTGTGACTTATGATGTTTGTTTCGTGGTGCATTTATTTGATCCGACAGAAAATGAAAATCCAAGCAATGTGATGAGTGAGTCCGATTTCCACTGACTGTATGCGCTTCTTTGAGCTCCGCCGCTTACATTTGGGTGCTGTTAGCTTGACTTTGAAAGAAATAAAGGAAACAATTTGTCAACACTTTAAGAGCCCACTTCATTCTCAAAGTAGTATAAATACACGAGGCCCAATGCAGTATTTTGGTTGCTAGGTTTTACCCAGGTTCAGCGTTGTCCCAAAAAAGAAAATGAACTATGTTCCCAAAATAGAAAGCGATTGTCATGGTTAAAATAACATAGCGGACAAAACATTTTTATATCCTATGACCCCAGTGAAAATTAGTGGAAAGCTAGTGCTCAAATTCAATGCAAGCAATTGGTTCAAAACTGGATATGTAGCAGCTGATTTGGGATTCATTTAGGCGAACACTTGACCATCTGATGGAGAGAAAATAAACCGAACTTTTGACTGGATGATGTGATGTGAAAAAGGATGGCACTTCCACCTAAAGATTTTAATTATCATCAAACGTACGTCATACGTTGTAGAAACGGAAACAACTATGCAGTCAGTTCATGGTCTTCTCCCAGGATGAACAGTTCGAATTGAAACAGGCGACGAAAGCTGGGTTGTTTAGTTTCAAGCAAAGAACCCACAGTTGCATTAACAATTCCTAACAATGTTTTTCTGCAGGTGTGATTAATAGTAATTCATGTGATTGAAAGGGTAGTAATCATTCCGAAAACCAACATGCATGTCTAGGAAGAATGAGAAACGGATTGATAGTAGAACGGGTGGGAGTCGATATTATGGTAATCTACAGGTTTTCGCACTGTGAAATTGACGTCTCCTCAAGAAATGTCCTTCACGCCCATCATCCTGTGTTGCAAGCGGTTTCTAATACTGCTATCAGCGCCACATATTTACACAGACACCTATTGCCGTGCAGCTGTTGTCGTGTAGAATCCGACCACCTGAAATCATACTTATAGTGGTGTTTTGCAGAGATACTTGTGAGGGAAAAGATTGTGAGCTGAATGGGCATGAATATCCATTGGTTACAGAGAAACCCAAGGTGCGGTGCAAGTGAAAAGTTATACCGAAGCTGGTTGAACATCGAAAAGGGACTAATAATCTACCCAGTTGCTACACGGAGCCCTTTATTTCACCCTTTTATGGTCACTATACGCTTTAACAACAGTCTAAGCTATGAATGACCCGGACAATTAGTGGGCGTTCACTCATTGATGTGTGAAATTTTTCAACCTCTGTGTAGTTAACCATGGCACACGAGAGGATTAAAACTTGTGAGCTAATCGTTAGGGATTAAGTCGTGGATGGTCTCAGAAGATAGCCTGCTATCTTTGGCTGCTGATGAGACCTGACCTCGACGAGAGAAGCCGAAATAACGCTTTGAATTTTCCCGATATTCGGTTGTCTTTCACAGTTTTTAGGGATTTGATTTCCAGTGAATCCAGAGTGGTTTGTTGACTCATGACCATTGCCAGATGAAATTCAGTGAGGAAGCAACCACACCAATGAGTTTGATGTTTTACTCAATGTGATATTTACTGAGTTTGTTTTGTGTTTCGGGGCAAACTTATCGAGTATAGAAACGCCTTTTTCCCATTAAAATTAAAGGTGTGGATTATGTAAACAATGAGATGAACAAAGCTCACCAAAAACCTCCAAACGACATTTCTTAGTTAATATCATCTAATAAATTATCCGGTAGAGCCTTTCCTTCCGAAGACAACCAGGCAGTAATCAGTATTTTCTTGAGTGCACCAGACACTGCTGTCAGAAATCCGTATCAGCATAGTGTCACATCAAGCATTGTGTTACCACATTCCGCGGTTGCCCGTAAGTGGTTTCTTGGGGTTTCCTAATAGCGTACTTTCCCGGATAAAACGTTGACGGTTTGTGAAGATTAACTTTTATTACCCTGAAACACCTTACTAACTTAATGCGTTAATGTCAATAGAAAAATTATTTTTCGTCCAAAAAAATCCATGATGACGAGCAAATTAGCTCTCAAAATAAGTACATTCATGGTTGAAAATCAGACAAAACATGTTTTCAACGTGTTTCCTTTACATGCAACGCAGGGGAATATTCATGTTTTTTTCTCGTGGTTTTTTGGCTTTATCATAATCGACGTGTGAAACGTATATGACAGATGCTTGTCACTTCTCACTTTGGCCCAAACAGTAAGTTTGAGAATACGTTCACAGATAATCGGGCATTCGAGATTAACCTAAAAACATGGACTAGGTGTACAGAAGAGGTAAACATAAGAGGTACGAATGGACGAGTGATTGACACATGGACACATCATTTTGACCTAGTCTAACAAGCAGGAAGGGACAGTTACTAGTCTTCCTGAACAGAACAAGGGATCGGAATCCAGTGAGTAATTAGAGAGAGGAAATAGGTACGTACAGAAGACTTTCAACTTACTTCCATAAAACTAGTGCAGATTTCAGTCCCGTATTTCCGTAGCCAAACAAGTCAGTTAGTATGAAATTGAACGTACGCGCGGTTTTTGTGGGGACTTTTTAAAGCCACAAATATAGAGTGCCGTAGTTATGACCACAGAAGCCAAACTGCCTTGTACACCACAAAACGTTCGAAATTTCTAAGACTCACAGCTCACGGCTCCGCTGCCGAAATTGTCTTACGACAATCCAACTTACAGTTCTACCCATTCCAGAGGTTGTTATAGCAGATGCTTCCAACCCACAGTAGTTGGGTGCAAAGTAAAAGCAATAAACAAATCGGTTAGCTTCAGCATATTATCATCGGGAACTCGTCTGTACTCAAAGACTTAGCAGATGTCTGTGCCATACTGATTCATGTCTGCTGAAACTCTTCTAAAAATAGCAGGTTGTCATTCTCAAATCCGTGAAGGTATTTCCACTAATACAGTGGTTACTTAAAATAAATTACTCACTCTTCGTAACTAATTCACCATACATCACTCGGCTTTCTGAATGTTGTCCGATTTTGATCCACGTAGTGTTCACGTACGGCCTTTGAAGTAAACTGATCAATAAAATAACCATTCTTATTCTCCACCCATAGAGTTCAGAATAACTGGCAACTGGGCCCAACCGTCCACAGCTTCCGCTGGGGTGAAACTTCCCTTGAGCAACATCCTTCTCAACCTACGCAAAAACGTAAGCTCGGCAATAAAAATATAAAAGGAGGATGCTGAGCTTCCTACTGCTTCTCACTTAGTGGTCTCCAAGTGTCACTTTTTAAGTTTAAGTTGTATACCAGGCTTAAGTGTGGCTTCTCAAAATAACGCTGAGGTTAACACACACACAGCGAACTAAACAAACACGATAGATTATCCATAACTGTACTGTGCTGTTTATGTTATATTTCACTTTTTGTCGGCACATTGTTGATCTCTTGCTCTTACACCCACCAACTTTGAGTAAAATCCATTGACTTAAAGTCCCATGCTGTACTGGAAAGTGCCTGCAAATGATGCTGTGGTCCCATGTCGGTCGCGTAATGGATTTTATCGTTTAAAGTAGTTGTATCATAATCAGACAAACCGATAATATTGAACTTTTGAGACCCGCCTGAATGCTGAAAGCTCCAAATCAAAATAGGATGGCTAAATTCCTGGAACTCAGCACAGGAACAATGAAGAACTGAGTCAACAGGTTTCCATTAGGTAGGAGAATCAAGAGTAGTGATCCTTGAAAAACTGAAAAAGAAAACATTGGTTTCATATGTTAACCATTTTCATTTCCAAATTTGATAGCCATAGACTGAAAGATCGTGTGTGTGATTTAAAGAAAGCTCGTTTGCGCTAATTTCAGGGCTTTGAGTTTGTGACCCTCACCCCCAATATTCAAATTACCCAAATAAACTAACAATCAGTCTCGACAAACTAAACCCTTCAACTCTATTCAGCAAGTGGACAAATGCGCGGTCAATAATTTGTGCTTGTGGGTCGCAGGATAACTGTACCAATTTAATCTGCATCCGTTTCAGCTCAAATGCCCTGTTGGGTTGAGCACTATCCAACCCAGGTCCAAGCCCATGGAATTCTGCATTCCGACGACTAACCGAGATGCTAGTCCGAGTGTTCAGGACCAGTAACACTGTATTAGTGAGCAGTTAGTTTGAAGTAATTCTGAGGTAGCAGTGCGATATAGCTTCTGAGTTGATAGGGACCGTTCCGTCTTGTTGAGATGCATTTGTCAACAAGCGCGTAAATGACAGTTTGTAATATTACCGTACTAACTGCACTGCGTAGATCGGGTGGGTTTAGTGGTTGTTGATCAGGTGGTTGTTGATCTGTTCTTCGAGCTTGGCAACTGACTTGTAAACGTTTCGTCACCACACGAGGAAGCATCATAACTGCGCTCCCATTGAGGCCACTCCCAAGAGATACTATTCTTTATAGGACGTCAGTGGTAACTGGTCGTTGGCAGCACATCTCAGTGGTTTACTTTTTAGCAATGGGAGGCACTCCTGATCAGTACAGTGAGATGGTGTCTCTAGAGAGAAAGGACTTAACTGGATGTTTCCGAACTTAATTCAGCTGTCTCATGCCCACCATCCAACGAGGTAACATATATAAATAATGGTGGAATATGACAGTCTGCCGATTTCTGGGTCCACCTACATAAATACTAATTGAATAGGTACAGGGCCAGCATTATAGAGCGTATAAAGCTCATATGAGAGAAGGCACAAATGAAGGTTGCACCAGTTTGAAACCCGATTAACTGAAGCTTTATTTAGCATACAGTGGAAATCTAGGTAAATCTCGTTAGGTTTCCTGAAGCACACTAGTTATCTCCTCTGATAATTGGTTATCCAAATTTTGTGCGTGACTCAAAAATCCGTAAAGCAGCACGCAGCAAAATAAAAGCCACCATTCCAGAGTCACGCGACAATCCCCGTCGTTTCTGTACACATTCCCACTGAATAACGTTGTGCTCCTGAACTACCATGTCATTCATCTGAAGTGTTCTTTCTGACTGGCGGATATAATTTTAGTTTCTTAGACATATTCTTGTAAGCTATCCGTTTTTGTGGTTTGGTTCATAATCCATAACACGTAGAAAACCTATTTCACTGTCTCAGCGACTTGCAGATCGTGCTGCCTCCGTGGAGATCCTCAGGTTTCCACTTAACTCGGATGGAAACTACGTTGAATAGAAATATTCGGACAGAACTCAACCAACATTGTAACAATATTACACTAGAGCACTGAGATGTTGCAATTTTACACTAGCATAACTCATTTTTACACCGAATTTCTTCTGTTTTTTTTTGACAATTTCGCTAAGTTTTCTAACCATACTTGTATTCAGTTTTACACTAGGTGGAACACCGTCAACAGAGTTTACCCTGTGGCTGCAGTCAATTGCCTGAGCATCACTAATACGGATGACGCAAAGACGGTATCACTCTCGGTCCTTTTTGGAATGTTTCTAAAGAACAGGCAGTCGGCAGACAGTCTTGTGGAGGCCGCGTCGAGTTTGCGGGATAGCGAACCCAGCGTAACAACAGATGTTCCGTATTTAACAACACTAACAGGTCTGGTTATTAGACAGACTATTTAATGACTAAGAATATACTACATGATGTATACACAACAGATAGATCGACATCAATGTGCACATACTTTTCACAATATATTTCGTCACCAGTTGAAATATGTTAATAAAAGTTTAATGAAATCCTCGCATACAATTTGGAAAATCCTGCTTGGAATTATACGACCCACCGAACTTGAGTTGAGAATTTAGTGTCCATTTAACTTTGCCTATGTGAGCAAAACTCAGGTGGCTGTTGATCTGTGCCACAAGCTAGGATTTTGGCAACAAAATATTTGTTACCGATCAAGCTGATATCGTCTGTAAGATGTAAGAATGGCGCCGTATCATATTTTCCTGTGAAAGTAACCGGAATCCATATCAGATAAGCCGTACTATCAAAGAACCATACATTTGTAATAAACACCTGAAACTTGGCTGCCAGTTTTTGTCTTTATTTCCGAAATTATCGTTGTTTTTGTTTCCAACAATTACCAGTCAGAACAGTGCTTATTGTGTGCACCCGAAAGCAGGTTGTAGTTTTCAAGGAATATAGTTTTGCATCCGTTTGTTCGATTTAGCTTATTACATAGATGAGGCAGGATTACAACCATGACACATCAGAAAATTAGCGACTTAAGCTAATGGGATTGCAATTAGCAAACCGTAGTTTTCTCATGCTTCAGTCTATGGCTCCAACAGAGGTCATCATACGATTCTGCGTCTTATTCCCCAGCCTAAAACGGCCACTTGAGGTCATTATATGTAACAGACAGTATAAGGCATAATGCGCCCACCTTTGTTCAAAACCATATTCACTGGTCCTCGAAGTAACAGACAAACTCAGCTTTAGATCTAGGTACTTGTACTGAGCCCATATTTTGTGCACATTATCAACAAAGTAAGCTCACCTCAGATAATCATAACGATCTATCGCCTGTAGACGGGGATATTTACGTGCCAGGTCTTGCAAAACGAAGCTTATCAGATAAACAAAAATATAGGGGCACGAAATATATTCTGCTGCAGGCATTCTTTTGGTAATGCAAATCATTGTAAACTTCTAATGGAGGTATATTCAATAGAGAGTGGACCCCGGAGCAACCTCGGTCTTATTATTGAGCCGTGACTTACGACAGCCTTTGCCGCAGGCAAATCTACTGCGCTATCATAACTAAAGCATTTCGTGAAAGAACCTGACTGAAGTAGGCCGATAAGTTAGTTGAAAACCCGCGCTGCACTGGTCTTCGGCAGAACATATTAAAAGATTTTTGATGAACAGTAATAAAGCTTGAGGAAGTTATAGCTAAAACCACAACTCGCTATGAATAAGGATATAACTACTTTGGGCGATTTTTATTCCAATATGTATCCCCTTCAATCAAACGGATAAAATACTAGTTCATTAGCACTAGAATGATAAGGCCTGGTGCCCACTGAACATATTCAACTTGTGTGACAAAATCGAGCACATGAAAATTATTTAATGCGTGAAGCATTCGCTGTACCCAAAAATGAACTTCTGCCTGCTCTCCAGAAGTCCCATTTAAGGCAATAGATTACAACAAGTCTTATTCCATACACTCGATGTAGGGAACTTTGGATATATTTCTTATTATTCATTCTGTCATTCAAGGGAAGAGACATTTTGAAATCATTCCAGAGATGCCTTTTTAAACTGGAAGCACGGTACTCATTTTAATATGCCAAAACTAAAGCATATTTTCTGGATGTTATCTATCACTTCATGCAGTAAATTACTTTTATAATGATTTATGGTGCGTGACAATCAAAGGGATCGAAATTTTGTCACGCAAATTCTGTTGGATTTTACGTCACCTATCATAAAAGGCTGAGTAGTTTCTCTATCGAAGAGAAATACAAACTATACAAGCCAAGGTCATCATAATAAATACGATACATTCTGGGCTGCCCAAATTTCACAGAAAACGGCTTGTGCTGCGGAAGCTTGGCTCACAATAAACTGGCTACAGGATTTGTCCTTTCGTTCCCACGCATGCTGTGCCCTCGAGTCAACGACTCTAAATTTCATCTTGTTTGGAAACATTATCATCACTGCGGTTGATTTAGAATCTCTATAGCTGTTTCATATTTAATTGCTAGTTGGATAGCAAGAATTACCCAGAAGTGTACGCTTTCGTTTCAGCCACTGGTCCAGAGGAAATCAGCACAAGGTTGGGTAGGTTTGATTTTTGATTAACACACACATATCAATAATATAATAATAGAAGCTACCAAAACTGAAATTCTGCAAAACCGTGGTCCTCGAAAAAATTGAAAATTGTATTGGGTAGAGTGAATGGGTGCTCTCGGGTAGAGATCTCAGTTTGAGATTAATCGATTGTAAGTAGCATGGAGAGGCTTACCAAGACCCGTACCTCGCGGCCACCTCTATTACTTCTTAAAAACGATTTTTTTTCTTATGTTGAAGAAATTTTCACTTACTGATCTTCAGCCGGTCCAAGTTATTGATGAGGAAATGCTTCGCAAATATCTATAATAAGGAACCCTGTTTTTACTAGTTTCTCATTTTTCCTGATGTACAGTATAGGGAAAGTTGTACTACGGTAGTAAGCACATCATTTTTCGGGCAAATTGCGTCCAATGCTAACACAATCACGAATCACATGAAATTCTCGTCTGCTCACATAAGGAGCCACAAACTCAAACCAAGTCTACCTAGCCCCAGATCATCGATGAATACATAAGAAAAGGTGATCTGACATTCACTAAATGATATCGCCAAATATTAGGTACGAAAGCGAAAAGTTCTTGAGACAAGAACCAGAAGATTTGAATTTGTGGGTGTAATATTTTCCAGAATTTCTTATAAACTCTATATTTCAGGCTCCAAAGACCTGGAAAGGAAATCTTTCTAAGGTGGTCCTTTTGGCGCCCCACGTGGTTACTCAAAACTATGCTGGTCAGGATGACATTTAACCATGAAGGACGCATCTTGCACCATACATTACAGCCTGATTCTATCAACAACTATTACGCCCATAAATTCATTTCTGCTGAACATCTGGCAGTAAAAAACGTGGCACAACAAAAGGTTGGTCAAAACGCCTTATATTAGTATTTCATGGGGTTGGAAAACTTCGCTTTTTGCCTTCCAATAACGAGACCTCTCTCAGTCCCACAAAAGCCTATTTTAAATTGCCTTCCGCCATGGACTTCATCCGACCGTACTGCCCTCCGGTTATTTTTCACGCGCTGGAAGCAGAGGATCCTATTCTACATGGAAATATAAAGGGATATTGGTGACTATGATACATTCATCGATGGTTGGTCATGTGGCCGTAGATTTGCTCACCGAGCTTGGCAATTAACTTGCAAATATTTCGTCACAAAGCAGGTGATACCATCATTGGACGACTGAGTAAGCGATTCCTCCTCACCTGCTCGAGCGTATATGGTTGACAAAGCCTAGTTGATATTTATTGCTGTAATCGGTTAGCTAAAACACACTTTTCCAGAAATTCCATCGTCCTGTTCAGAATTGTGTTGCGCTGTGGTCTGTATTCCCTGCATTGGTCTGGTGCGTCGAGTAGCCTCTGTTTGAAGACTTTTTGGTCCCATTCTGACTAGTCGGTTTCTGATTTCTGTTGTGTTGGGCCCCACCTTTATTCATTTGATTTCTTCGTATACCGGTTTCTGTTTTCGGTGCTCTACCTTATCTGACTTGATTGATTCAGAAATGGCTTCTCGATTTACTGTAGATGGTTCGAAATGTAGTTAGCGTCACCCTGGATTGATCAACTCAGCCAAGTAGACGAAAAGTAGTAGTGGAACACATTTCTCAAGCTTTATTTCGGTCGCATCCTTATCAGTCTGACTTTCTGAATGCTGGAGCAGCTATTCGATTAGTTCTGCACCTTGTGAAGGAAGTAACCATCCGAATCAAAGCCTGAGTTTATCACTACCAATAACCTCCAGGCCAGAGTACCTTCGGACTGGAGCCGGAAAAAACACGTTTTTAAAGAACAAAACCACAACTCGGAGGTTGTGAGTAATGTGCGTTGCTAGTTGGGAACACCATGAGTTCCAGTCGGATTGCTGGAATTGCTAGGACTGCTCTCAACCACTGCTCTCAAGTTCAAAGTCCTCAGGGTAAATTGTACGCATTCCCTAAATTTCGAAAGTGTTCTGTTTTTCGGAATATATAGAGATATTTTAAAAGGAGGAATTTTCTAGACAGTACAGTATGTATGAACCACATGCTAAATTCGCTGTTTTGTGCCATCCTTACTCTATCACTTGTTCCTTTCAGAAGCTGTATGTGACGTATTTCAATCGACAAATAATCAAGGTGATTTTATTTTGAATTCGTTGTTCGTTCTTGCTCCTTCGCTGCGCAAAGTCGCAAAAATCACATCCACATTTTGTTCCAAACATGATACTTTGGGAAAAGTATATGTCCTAAAAGTTGGTGGATAGTGGAAAATGGCTGAAGAAACGTAGTAGAGAAAAGAGAAAATCGTCATATGTCTGTTCTTCAAACATCATGTGAATTGCTTGTCAGAATAGGGGAGGGACAATTCAAAATGCAAAGATGTGTATACTTTAATCACATCGGCATCTTTATCTCCTAAGGTGCATGGAATTATTTAGAGAAGAGCAATCATCAAGAACGGAAGAGCTGTTATTCATTGCTCAGTGCTACTCAGGTAAAACGCACTATTCATAGGATTGACTTAAAACGATCGAAATGGTTTCGTTCCGAAACGGCTTTGATGAAACTGACCTGCTACAAACGTTTCATCACCAATCAAGGTGACATCGTCAACCCCGCACTGACGATGTCACCTCGATTGGTGATGAAACGTTCGCAATCCAACTGCCAAGCTCGGCGAACAGACCAACAACCAAGCAGCGCACCCGAGCTACCTATATTCCAAAACACTGCCACTGACCTGCTACATTTACAGGCCTTCGGAACACATTTTTGGCCGACTTCATTCAGCGAGTTACTCGGCCGTCCTCCTAGCCTCCTAGCTTCTGTGGCATGCATGAACATTCACCAACGTCCTCGGTTGCTGAATGAATTAACTGCCTAAGCGTTCAATCGGAAGCTGGCTTTCCAGGCCTTGATGCTTGAAGGCTACAATACTGTGAATTTGGGGGAGTTTGAGGGCCTCATTTGGTTTCAGGCATTCTGGAATTATTTTCAGGAATCTGACCTTCCTGACAGGAACATGACCTCTACGTGCAAAAGCTGTCAGTGTTCGATCATCAATGTATTCGAAGTATCAGTTGGGTCTGGTGGGAACATCGGCTTAGCAATGCTGAGATTGGCCAGACGGTTTTAGGAACACTGAACTCTCCACAACAGATGAATCGCTCATGATCCATTGGTTTCGCTGGTTAGGACACGTGTTCCGCATGCCACAGGACCGTCTGTCTCGCAGAGCTCTTTTCGCCCAGCTCTTATCCGGGTGGAAAAGAACGAGAGGTAAACAGCAACGAGGTATGTAAACACTAGCCAGTCAGCTCAGTAGGGTCGACAACTGCCGCTTTCCTGGATGTGGACCCCGGACTCAACTCACCAATGGCAGAAATGGCTCAATCACGCAGTCAGTGGCGCTCGTGCATCAAAGATATCGCCTTTAATGGGTAGTAATTTACTTCTCGAAATAACTGAACATGGCATAGCCGCGAATTATTGGCTGTATCTCCCACACTCTCCCGCTTTCCGGCGGTCGCAAGTGTAGCACCTGGAACCAATGTACCATTAGTACATGGTTTATAGACGATAAACTGATAAACTGAGCAATGCGCAAAATATCCATACGCGTCAACTTGTGGATATTCAGTTGTCTAAACACCCGTGCAGAATTAAGATGAGGAGGTGTAACAGATCCTGAAAAGAACGGAAGTCGGGAGATTAATCAAGCTTGCATCCAGCCAATAATTTAGCATCATGTTGTTACAATGAAGTGGAGTTGGGATTTTCAATATAAACTGAAGACTGGCTACTGTTCACCGAAACTAACCAGCACGTGCGTGTGTCAGAAGAACGTTTATGAGTTTGCTGGTTTACAGATCTGGTGTTTCGTTACTCGCTAGCTACCAATTGTTATCTTATAGCTGACTAGTTTTTGAACTTAACGGCTTCGTTAGCTTTTAATTCATCATGAAGGGAAAGCACACACTTTTACCCATGTGGAATAACTACCAAAAACAACCTTCTTATAAAAGCTGTTGCTTCCATTTCATCTCCTGATGTTCGGAAAACCAAATGACCCTATTTTTGAAATAGGCTTTCGCTATTTTGCCAACTCATGGTTTATGGGTGAATTCTATCCGCAAGTGAGCTCCGTTCCACAAGGGGGTCCAGAAAGAGCCTGGTCTGACCTAGAAGGAAACAACACAGAATGAGGAAACTTACAAGTTATACCGCGTGTTCACCATGCACACCAACGCATTTAGTTCTTCTTGTCAGCGGTTTTCTGCAACCTTGAAAAAATCTCATGTGTGGCCGCCTAAACGGATGTTCGGCTGCTGCAACAGCTCCGCAACCAAGCACGTTCAGTTCCTGAAAGAAAAGAATGCTGGCATAAAGTTCTAAGGTCAATAGACCGGGTCATTAGGAAGTCAAATTTGGGATCACTTTGCTCACTGTCGACCAGGACTGGCGACATCACTATAGCCTGTGATGGCGGTTGTGGAACTGTGGTGTTTGGACTATTTGCACAAGTCTATTCAGAATGGACGTCTGCTATTGGACCCTTTCCAATATTCCTTCTACTGATAGACCATTCAAAATAAAAATTGTTACACCATTAAGCACTTTTACCATACTCAGAGTACCCAGTATTGAGTGGCCATGAATGCTGGTCCATATGATCAAATATTTACTTTGCCAAAGCATCCATGTTTGTGTGAACTTTACGAACACCGACCTTCTTTCTGAAAAAAGAGAACAATTTTTCAAGTTCCCTATCCATTTCATCCTTCACGGGACATTTCCATCGGCGCAACAAACAACATTATGATTCTGAATTGCCAGTTAGAGGAGGAAAGCCCTTCACTGCGAGGTTATTTATTAGCAAACACAAACCAAGCGGTTACATGCTATTAGAAACGGACAGAGTTTGTGAAAAGTGAACATTCCCAAGCATCCTCTTGAACTTTCCTGGACGTCCTCTGAATATTAATCGTTCATAAATGAACACTGCAAAGCGCTTCCGTAATTTCCGTGATAACCTTCACTTTCCGTTGATTGAAGGGGCGAATCCTGGACATCGGACAATAGACTACTTGCGTGCCTCATCAGTGGTATACACCGTTACACCAGTAGGATTCTTTTGAAGACAGTTCGTCAACAAAAACTGAGGCAGTGATCCTTGTGACTGAATTTTGGGTTTTGTAGCTCAGTGGCCTTGGGAATCTCGAGTCACTGAATTGATTGAAGACTCATACTGGTGCACCTGTTTCACAAACAGTGAGAGTTGGGTGTCGACTAGCTGGAAACGTCGCGAAACCTGTTTGTCAGCATTCAGACATTCGGGCACCTATTTGGCCGCTCTTCACTGCGTACAGAGCTGCTTATTAATTGTGAACCCAACATGTTCCCTGAACATCTCAAGCTTTTCTTCAAAAGTCTTCGTTGATATTCAGAAACCCACCAGCCTTCTCGTGGTTCTGAACAGCTATTTCCGAAGTCGACATTGGCGAGGCCACCGGGAGAGTGCTGCATTTTAAATCCGAAATCCTCCCACTGAAACTTAGCACATATATATTTTTTTGAGCTTATCATTAGATAACTTGTCATTTCATGCGGGTGCCGTGAACTTAGAAGCTTCTTCTTCTGTTTTCTTTTCTGCGCTAATAATGACGTCCTTACTGGTAGGAGTTTCACACAGGAAGATTTCACAGATGTTGATGGGGTTAACTTTATGACCTGAAACTAAGTACCAACCATGATAGGGTTTTGCGATATGGCATCCGACATTACAGTTTTTAACTGAAATATTTTTAGGTACAACTGCCATATAATCTCCAGATTTGTATAACCAGGCCAGGGGAAGCATTATTCAGCATCCTCTTGTAGATTTATTGAATGAGCACGGCCTGTTTATTGATTCAGAAAGTTTAATCTGGCGGAGAGCAAATTGTTTACATCAGTTTATGAGCCTTTATTCCACCAAACGACAAGCA
This sequence comes from Opisthorchis felineus, assembly GCA_004794785.1. Taxonomy (NCBI): domain Eukaryota; kingdom Metazoa; phylum Platyhelminthes; class Trematoda; order Opisthorchiida; family Opisthorchiidae; genus Opisthorchis; species Opisthorchis felineus. The sequence continues at coordinate 346,828 of SJOL01006399.1, read as the reverse complement.
CTGACAGGGAGTGTTGCAAATTTAGGAACATATATGGGATACCGTACCCAGCTTGTTAAATCGCTTCCAAACATTTCGCTCCCGTAGATTAACCAACATACATTCATGTGTGGAGTTCAATCTTAAGTGACGAACATCCAGTGGGATATTGGGCTGCTTACCTTACAATAGTAATTCCCTTCATGCTGATAACTGGGTTCTGGCGCAGTATCTACCGTAAATCTAACAAACCCTCCTTTTTCTGCTTTTTTATTCTTCTGTAAAACGAACTGGCGGGACAGGATCAATAAGTGCGGAAGTTAAAGGATATACGAGGTTGGATGAGGATGGCGGGGAAAAGCAAATGGGTGCAGCAGGAATAAGAGTCGAAGAAGAGGATGGGGTTGGTTCAGAAAAGGACGATGGGGGCGATGACGAGGATGACGAGGATGACGAAGAGGAACAGTTGGAAGAAGAAGATGAAGAAGAAGGAAACGAGGAAGAAGAAGGAGAGGAAGAAGAAAACGAGGAAGAGGAAGAAGAGGAAGAAGAAAACGAGGAAGAAGAAGGAGAGGAAGAAGAAAACGAGGAAGAGGAGGAAGAGGAAGAAGATATTTACGGTAGGTCAGCCGTAGTATCGGCTTGCTTGAAATAACTTTCTGCAGCATTTAAAATTCACTGAATATTTTGTAGTACTTTATTATGATGAGTGGGTTGATGTTTCGGTCCACTGATAACGATCTGACAGGTGAAATAGACATGAAGGCGACAGTTGGGTCAGCGCGACTAAGTGTGGTTTCGGAGCTTCACATAGGCTTGATTGACGTGAGATTAACCTCACTAACGAGGCCCTCCGCATTAGATGCGTGGCGATTTTCAGTGCATGTGTATATGTGTTTGTAGCGACAAATCAGTGTCAGCAACATTGATCGCAGTCCAGGGACAGACAAAGATCGTAAGCAGGGACTTTTGTTTGTGTTCATTTACGTTAGAACTGAGGTTAAGTACCTGAATTGTTGTGCTTTTATTGTTTTCGGAAATATAGTGCGCAAAATATCATTGCGTAATCCTGTCAGATTATGTTACCATTTTCCAAAGCTTCAATTTCTGTGAATATCTTCCGCCATTAAGTTTTATATGGAGGGCACCATCTTTTGGTGAGAGGCGCTGAACGAAAAATCTATGCTTGGTTCGGACAAAAATCCCTCACTCCAGTACGCCCAATGTTTTCAGGCCAAGGGGGAAGCACACAATCCACATATAGAACCTAGCCTGCATACAAATTCTGTCAACTGTGGTAGCAGGGCTAGTCATTTTTTCAATAGGATACAATCGAACCTGTAAAAAACCAAGACTAACAATCTAGTATTCAGGTTAGTCACAAAACTCTGACATACAACGTGCAAAACTTCCGCAGTCTTTATGCCCATCAGTTCACAACCAGTTATTCAATCGGCGTGGTACAAGCGAAATTCACTCACTCTGTAACCCACTGTCTTTGAGTGGGAAAAAAAAGAAGGTGCCGTGATTAGGAAACAACCTTGTCACTAAATTCAAATTAAGCCCACTGTACTTTGCTTTCCCGCACCAGGCCCTCACCTCGCTAATGGCTTCATGACTGACGACCGTTTTATGATATTCCTACCGTATACGTTCTACACATTACTTTCATCCAATTAGCCCTTCTTAAGAAGTGATAAACATTTGATAATGCAGCACAGCAGGAATGCCACGATCAATGGACGGGATTCATAAACCATAGAAACACATTGTCGGATAGTAGAAAAAGCTGGCACACTATCGAATCAGCCGAAAAGTTATCAGTATCCGTTTGCTTCACAGCTTATTCCTCACACTCAGCAACGATTCCCGTAGAATCGATTTATATTTCAGTAACACAGAAAACTTAAAGATTTGGTTTCTCAGTTCCTCGAAACGGTTAGTAAAACACAGAAGTGAATCGTCTCCTTTTAAGCGTAAAGTTCACCTGTGTACGCACGAGTAGTTGCTACAAATTCATTAGTATTCCCAGAGTAAATTAGTCGAAGCTGTCAGAACGACAAAATTGTGCTATAAATTTGTTTGTTTCACTATATCCCACCGCATAACTCCCGAAACCGTATACGAAATAATGCCGCTCAGCTTGCGGAATTTGAGTAGGTCCAAAACAACGTGATGAATTACTAAAAGCCTCCCTTAAGTAACCCCAAGTCTTTCAGACCGCACAGGACAAGCCTAAAATTACAGATCACTATGGCCTCAAGAAAACTTTGCCTCTGGGGCTGTTTGTCTCCAAGACCCGGTGCCATGAATGCAGTTCAGCTTCGTCGTACGTCTGTTAGATGTTTTGGGATCTATTAGTCAGTAACGGTCAGCACGCTTAGCACGAAGTTGTTTGCAATGTGACTTTTTAACCCCGTTTCAAGCATCCACTCAGCCCTAAAGATGTGTTTATCGCTACAGCTGGAGGTGAATTATTACGTATGTACAGTGACTCGTAGATTAAACCGACTTTGGCCTTTTGACTTCAGGTGATAGCATAGCATGTGCATATGCCTTTGGACGCAGGCAAGTCGCATTATAAGTCCGGAACAGGAACACGTCTGGTGTCTGACAAAATGGACCTAATTTGTGACCATCAGTGCAAGAAAAATCACTGAAAATGTCTTTTTTGGTACTTTTGAGAGGGGCTATCTGTGTACCACTCGGAGTGATGTCGTTTTGATGTATCGATCCTGGCATGTACCTGGCCGTGGTATACCCGTGAAAAAACTTGGTCTCCTCTGCTAGTGTACCCTGCATATATTTCTATGGAATAACGCAGCACAAAAGCATGTTTTCGCTGTACTGGACAGCACGTAAACTTACGATATTTTCTAATCCACATAGGTTTCCGATATACAGAGCGAGGTATCATTCGTAGTCCCGGCGAGTAAAACGTGATTTATTTTATTTCCAATCCAACTGAACTACAGATGAATATTTTGATGAAGATTATGAGGAGGAAGACGAGGAAGAAGAAGAACGTGAAGACGAGGAAGAAGAAGGATGTGAAGACGAGGAAGAAGAAGGATGTGAAGACGAGGAAGAAGAAGAATGTGAAGACGAAGAAGAAGAGGAATGTGAAGACGAGGAAGAAGAAGAATGTGAAGACGAGGAAGAAGGATGTGAAGACGAGGAAGAAGAAGGATGTGAAGACGAGGAAGAAGAAGAACGTGAAGACGAGGAAGAGGAAGAATGTGGAGATGAGGAAGATTATTGTGACACCGAGACTGACGAAGATGAAGATGAGGGTGATTCCATTCGTAAGCTATAAGTTCACTCTGAAGTAAAAGTGTTTTCCCACGTGCCTAAATATCCTATTGCCAGTTTTTTATCTTATTCAGGTGATCACCTTAAGGACGGAAAATCTGTCGTGTACTGTAAAACACACTCAAACATTCATGTCGTGTTCTGTATTGTACTACAGCTTAACAAAGTTTGTATTACTGGATTACCGGAGAGCGTTGGTACGATTTACCAATCAGAAACCTCTCGTATTTGTTATCTTGCCAGACGGAAAATGATCCCATCATATGACCAGTTACGACCAAGAATAACATTCGCAGTATTCCTTTCCAAAGTATCAGATGAGTGAATGACGGATGAAGAAGCTGTGCTGGATGCAGTGTCAATATCTGTTATCGTACATAAAATAATGCGTCCTCAGTCCTTCCAAAAATCGAAGCACATTTCATTTGCGAAATTTCCTGTACTTTTCTCAGCTTCGCTTTCGTTGCGCAACGGTATGCTTCCAGTATCCCCTCTTCCCCTATAAAGTCGGTTTTCTTATAACGCTCCAGTCGATAGCATTTAATTTACTGATTGCCCATGCTAGCTTGCCTGCTAGCATGGGCAATCAGCAGAACGTTTATCACGAACGCCACACATGAGTTCTTAGTGGTTGTCCCTCATCATTTTAAAGGTTTTCTATCATCCAGCGGATAGTATATCGGTATATTTGAATGCGTCAGCTGAGGAAATGTTGCTTTTTCTGATGATAAATATACTGACGTGCTCCTAGTCCAACCACTAATCTGTCTGAGTATCCAATCAAAAAAGTGGATCACGCAACAAAAGTCGGGAATATATATTTATGTATATGTTGTTAGCTGGTTTCCGTGTTCGGGTTTATCTGTCAGATAAGATTAATCCGATAAACACAAGCGGAGAAGTGATAAAACCAAATGAGCTTTACGCTGAGCTACGTGGGCGACGCAATGGAATGAGAAGGAATGACAAGCAAACAGTAGGGAAATCCATCAGACTTATAAATATTAAGTAGTGTAAGAGGAACCAGCGGAATAAGAGGAACCATGAACCACTCATAATTTACACTTGAGATACATATATATGACTAACTAGTGTTGGCCAAAACCCACATTGGCCCCGCGAAGTCGTGCGCTCAAGAAATCACCTCTAGCACCATCTTAGGCTTGACATATTGGATTGTGTGAAAACCACTCATATGCAGATTCACATGTACAAACAAAACAAAACGAAGCACAGCAAAATTCAGCAGGTTACACTTGCAATACTTCTGCGTCCACCCGAAAAAAAACAGCATGCATGACAACACGGTCAGTGCAGACAATGGGGTGGTTATCAGAGTGCGCTGCTACACGAGTTGTATCAAGCATCAGATTCCCGATACATTAAACTAGCTATGAAGTGGCTAATAAGACGCTGATGATATCTAGTAAGAGTTTTCTTGTTCCTCAGTAGTCTACGCTGGGAGTAGTCAGGTCACAAGATCAAGTGTTATCCTCCTGCTCAGCTTGGTCTTTCCTTACCAGTTTATCCAGGAGTACGAAATGACCACCTCACTTACGTTTTCGATCATAAATATTTTGAGACCACCTGGCATCCAATGAAAACACACCACCTCGTTATATGACACATCACCTTCATTGTAGCGCACCTGGACTAATCTACTTGTTCATCCATATGATATTTCTCCAGTTTAACTATTTGGCCCTTACTAACTGTAGTGAACATCCATTTTCACATTACTCTCGTTGGAGCAGTCCCTCTTCACCCCTGGCCCAATTATTCTGATGAATATACACAAAAGGTTGAAGCACTGGACTCGAGTCTTGCTCTCATTAGAGCTCGTCAATGGTGCGCATCCTTGGTCATGACAGAGTTTTGAGCTCTGGGCATATGACATGCACAGGACAAATTGGTAACCACTACTCCACAAAAGCTGGCTGGACACAAATTAATTATCACATCTGAATGGGCGAATATGCTCATTCTTGGGTGATGTGATTTGTTTGACCGATGTCTCAAACGGCGACCCAGTACCATTGCAAAATAGGCTAACAAGGTCTAAAATGATATGTGTGTATTTGTGCTTCCAAGTTTTGTTGACGTATCCGTGAAAATGTAACCAGTCGAGCTTTGAGTTGCGTTAAATTTAATTTTCTGACACATTGCAGCAACACCCATCAAAAAACGGCTGAAGAGGGACATCGGTAAGATCAAAATTCAGTAAGACGTAACAAAATATTTGCTTCTAGACTTGGGTAATGTGATCCAAACAGATACATATTTTCTGCTTGTTATACTAAAATTCAAGGCTGTTTTTCATTACGAACTTCAGTAGGGAATCACGTCTGTAGGAAAAATCAAACGACCCTATCTGCAGCAACCACCAACAAAAAACATGAGAAAAGGCTAAGTTTCTCCTGCAAGAAGCGATTAAGGTAGTTAGAAACCCTCCGAAATAAGGTTAAGACAGCGATACGATTATTTTTGGAAAAAATATTAATCTCAAAAGTAGACGAACTGCAGTGCTCCTTCAAATATCATGACGTTTCCGTTTTGCTAGCTCTATGAAAATTAGCATTTTAGGGAGTGTTTTTCTCATTATTCCATCCAACATTAGTAGTTTGTACACCCCTTGACGTCACATTTGTTATTCTAAGTTTACCTGATTGAAACATCAAAAAAACTGTCGTAATTCACATAATCTGACATCCACAAATCAAGTGTCACGAAACACTGAAGCTAATGCCGGGATTCCAACGAGGCATTTCTGTGTGGACAGGTCTAGGTCTATGTAATCCGGCTTAAATTTGTCCGAATATCGGTGACAGAGGGGTGGTTACTTATCGGATTTTTACAGTATCTGATGAGGAGGCAACTCCTTTGGTACCAAACAACTTTCAGTGCTGTAAAACCATTTAGTGTTCTGGCTTGCGTCACTGATTCTCGGGTACTTAGGGCATAGTAGGGTGTCGTTAAATAAGGTGCTTTTAGATGGATTTCTAACCCATGGGTTGCCAGTCAGTTAAAGTGACTGCCAAAAGCTTTTCTGCGAAAGCATGCCGCTAAAAAACTGAGGAAACATCAGTTGAATTTTTCTACAAATACACCACCTTGAACATCACCTCGTTTAGCCTGCTTGCCAGTTTGTTAGATTGTGTGATCCTTAGTTGTGATGGTGAATTGTTAACTACGGCTTCATCACCAAAGAATCCAGAAATCAACAAAAATTTCGACAGAAAAACCTTCAACCTTACTTTAGAGGCCGCATTATATGAGAATCAAATGGTGAAGAAAGAGTCTACAATTGTGCAAAACTACTGCAAGAAACAATGAGATTTTGCCATTCTATGCAAACCGCAACGTAAATAGGTTGTATCATTCAATCGCATAGCATAATCACCAATTTTAAAGCACCTGATTTCAGGGTAAATTTATCAGCTACTGCGAGATGAAGTTTTCAGCGCTGCGAGAATATCTAAATTAGCGGACTTCCAATGTCTGAATTTTTGCTTACAAGATGTTCCTGAGGTGCAGAAACACTTTTAAAAACATTGCCGGTGTTTTGACTAAACAACTAAAATGATTGTTTAGAGCAGATCAAAGACCTCCATGTCTGATACGAGTACAAATCGAAACCATCCTTCCCGGTGAAATGATGATCTTACCCATGACCTTCAGCATTTAGTCTGAAGAACCAACTTCCGCCTTGAACCGCTGGGTACTTTTGCCCGCTTAATAATACCCTCTATGAACAAGGTGGACAATGCCAATGGAGACCGCAACAAGATTTTTAACTAACTGGAACACAAAAACAAATACATATTGGCGCAAAGCATTAGAATAACTTTTACCAAGTTTTAAATACATGTACCTACTCCGAAATGTAAAATGAACGAACCATGTTAATTCAGTGAAGTTATCCTTATTTCCAACTAATTTTCGTCTCAATTGTTTGTCTACATCACGCCGACGATGTTCAGCAATCCAAACCCCCTTGAGTTCCTAACCTACTGAAAAACATTTCTGTGGAGCGTTAGACTGTTGTCACAATGACAACACCATAAACGAGAGACGCATTTGGGTCTCCCATGAAAACGTAATTAGCATGCAAATAAGTCTATTTCGCTAGCCATATAATCTTTTGCTTTTTAGCTCACTGCACTATGTGAGGCTGGAATATCATTGACTGCACAAACTGCCAGTTTAGTCGAAACAACATGACACATGAACGTTGCTTACTGTTACACAAATTTCTCTAAATAAAACGTTAGAGAAGGCATCGAACGTCATAACGATTAAGAACAAGATTATCATTGCTTACGCTCATTTCACATTCCCGAATTTCGAGCCCTCTTTTAGTCACGAAACGATCCTTTAGAATGCCTCGAATTTCGTTGCAAGTTAGTCGCAAGTAATAAAGTTATTTTTCACTGTTTTGTCAATTTTCAGGAGCGACCGCCATGAAAGTACACACGAATTGGATGCCAATCACACTGGTGATCTTGGCTGCAGTAGAATGAATAATACCTCTCTTCATTGGAGACAGTTCTCAACGATTCACCAATATTTATTTGGAATCTACTCTCTTCACTTGTGAACCCCATTGCAACTAATAATTTCCAGAGAAAACTAAGCTCCAACTTCCAGCGCTTTGGAAAACTGGCTTTTTACTTTTTGTGTGCTGAAGATTCTAGATAAATTATTTAGAAACTTCAAGTTAAGTATTGTTTGATGATATTTTTAGCAGTTTGCCACCAAACCTGTCCCCTTACCCTTGTAACTTTTCTCGATATCGAGGTTCTCAAAAGTTTTATTTCAGGTTTCTATTCCAATACACACAAATATTTGCTTGTTTCGTTAATGTGTGTGCGTTTTCGTCTTCCAGATATCTTGCTGACCACGTGATCACATACATAATATGCTCATATTGTGCGCGCAGATCGTTTCGGTTCACAGAACATTCAGGAGCCCTTTATTTATTATATTCGAAAAGATTACTAGTTCGCAGAACTGGTAAAACAATTTGCCGTGTTTTCTACGTATATGAATATATATACGTGACCCATGTTTGGTCCACGATAGAACGTCTTTTGTGTTCGGAGTAATATCCCTTATCTTTTCTTATCCCCAGAATCCTCGTTTTAAGCGCCCTTTCATTTCGTTCAGATGGCCGACTGACAATGTTTCGCCCCACTTTAAATGAATCAGGCATCTTTTTCGAAACCAGCTTACAGTCATTTCATACCAAAACACTGATTTTAACACTGCATTGTTTTGCACACATGCTAAGATAACCTACTGTTGACGTTTCCGAGCAGAAATTTACAACAACCCTACTCCTTTATTCATTAGAATAAAAATTTCACGTTTAGCTGGAAAATCTTAGTGATGAAGAACTCTTTTATTCCAGACGGTTCCTCTGAAGTTCCTTCAGTTTTCTTACCTAGGAGCGCTGTCTAAAACCTGATTATGTGATGTAAGCTGCTATTTAAGACGTCTCTTACCGTTTTTCGAGTTTTGAGGCGGGATAAATTGCACGAAATCGACTCATTCCACAGCGTTAGTGACTCTGCTGTCACTTTTCAACTGCTCGAAAAATCACATTCCAGTTATGCTCTATATCCGCATTTCTCACTTTTGAAGACTTTTTTGTCCTATCCTGGGTAAAGTTTTGAGATTAGTTTGCACCAAACGACGAGTGACGGTACTTCGGGTAGCTGCCGATTAGAAGTTGGTTAAAACTACTTCATTTTCAGTTATTTACATTCAGTATATAGGCGGGTGTGAGTACGCTACGCCATAAAGTCATTAGTATTGAGGAGCACGTCTTCATGCTATGCAGTTCCCCATGGCTGGCGTGGTACACAGCTTTTCAAACATTCATATCTGAGAACGATCCTACATGACACCTACTAACACCGGGCTACTTATTAAAATTGACCGTATTTGAGCAACCTGACACCTCAAGCATTCTTCTGATTGAATGAACATCTTCATCTGTACAATAGCCACTACAAAATCTCAGGGGTGTGAGAGATTAACCATCAGGTGCGGATGAGTCGGAGGCAGTTAGTGATGATTGGCCTGTCTCCCTTGAAAAGACTGCGAAGATCACTTTATGAAGCTGGTACAAATTGCAAAGTGGCTTGAGCCTCACCAAAATTAGTTAGGAAGAAGTAAATGGGAAATTTTCGGCATGATTAGGAAAGAAGATAGCTGAAGGAAAAACCCCGAAGTACGCCAGAGTTCATGGGAAGCAGAGGATATTTATGTCCACTACAAAAGTCAAATTTCACCATCCAAGTAGACTGCAAACGTAAAATGTTCACAGTATCGTTTACTGGGTCGTTGGGACAGAGTTTATGGACTTGTAGTTTCGATCAGAGCGCTTGTGTAGTCAAGAAGCTATGGTCCGGATACTTGACTGTTACTTTTTAACCCCGCGGTAGCATATTATCAAGCTCATAGTGCAAGTATCAGGGGGATAAAACAGGCTTACAGTACTTCGTGGCTTTTCACTACAAATTGGCTTCGTTTGTACGAGGAAATCTCTACTGCAAATTCGAAGATCTCGTCATACTGCCGAAACCCAATCATCGCTTGAACATTCCGGTGGCATATAAAGGCTTGTGTATTTGGTGCGACAGTGTGCGCAGCTACAATCCGTGGCATTGGAGATTTCCAGCCAATTTTTGACAGAATGGCAAAGATAATTAAACTTACACTAGATACGAGAAAATAGGCGTCGTGGGGGTATTTGTAAACGTAATGCGTATTTCGACCACGGGACAAGATCGAGTAAATAAAATCCAACTTGATAATTGGAAAAAGGACCTCCATCGTTCGCGTGGGACTCAGCAGTGCCGATCTCAAAGACCATAATGGGTTGTGACTTTACGATTCCAAAATTGTACTTAACGTCTCCATTTTAGTCGCGACATATTTAAATACCCAAAGGTTGAGATAACACTAAATTAAGTATAAAAAACCTTTAGGTTTGTCTTCTGCCAATCGCATATTTTATTATGAAAGTAATTTCTTTCTGTTTTTCGGCCCCATCCTCAAGTTTAAAAACATGCAAAAATGATTAGAGTCCTCACACACTTCTGTGTGATGCAGTAACAAGCAAGACCAAACCAGTTTCTTTTGCCTGTTGGATGCTGAGTGCTTAAACAGTTCACTCGTTTCTTAGTGTATGTCGGAATAGGTTAACGCAGAGAACGACTAAGAAACGACTTCAGATGGCCAGTTGTTGGGACCAATAAGGTTGGTGAGCATCTCAAAAGCACCTTGTAAGCATAAGGGGCTTTCCTCGTTTTCTCGTATTCCTCAGTCAGCTCACATCTCAAACCTATGATCAGAAATAATTCCATGCAAAACAAAGTAGGCCTGGTTGGAGTGGGACCGAAAAGCCGGAAACGTTCTCATGCATCTTGCTCACCCTCTTAGACACAGCAAAATCTGAATGGTATGACATAATCAAGACTTTTGAAATACTGATTTAATTATCATCACTTTTATCCTTTAAGTTATGCATATTTTGATCGAGTTCCGAAAATAACCAGCATTAACTGATCAACAGCCAAAAGTATACAACCAAACTCGTCCTCCCATTTCAGTCACATGATTAGATCGAACCTATGTGCTGAAAGAAACCTATCTGGTGAATTTACCCATACAGTACACAAATTGGTTGCAGATCGTCTGTACTGCTCAGGTTAGTTTGGTCTATTCCGAGGAACAATGAGAACCGTGAGGTCCCTTGACTTACTTCTGTTTGAATGCCCATGACCTAATCTTCTTAGCAAAGACAAGATCAACCGTCCGTGTTTTTATTTTTCGTTTGGTTGCACTTGTAGGTAACACATTATGCTCGCATAGCTTGCGGCGAATGCCCATAACGTCTTTCTCCCATCAAACATATACGGCTTAGTGTGTCAATTTTTCCAACCATAATATTAACCTCAAGCTCCTATGACCAGAAGGTTGCCCAATAGGCGCAGGAATTGGACAAGAAATTCAGATTACTTTAAGTGACCAATCACTGTGTGAAAACGCAGTTTTGCCCAATGTGATAATATCCGCTAGCACATCAATCAATGTTTGGTGCTGTGTTACAAACTCATCAGCATGAATTTAACATACAATCAATTTTCAAAGGCCACCTAATCCCAGGTAACTCAACAGAAAACGTTTTTCCGAACAGGTTTTCAAAAAGGACTTATTTTCTTTGTCAGTACAGAAACCATCAGCATGGTCCTGTGAAGAGACTACCGGAAGTTAAACAAACTGAGAACTGTTTTGACAATCAATCGATGCTCCTCGGACAGTTCATCTTCTTCCTTGTGATCACTCAACAAGTGGGAGCTTTTATGTATCGAACTGCCAATTTGAACACAAAAGAAAGCAATTCAGTGCAAACACACCCAAGCTTAAATAGAAGGATCTGTTCCAAGAATCCCAGTTTTTATGAGAAAGTGAGTGACACTGAATAATGCACACTGCAGGAGAGGATGAATCGTATTGAAATTCCTCAAGGATCAGCTGTTAAGGAAGCTGGCAAATTCATTTTATTCTCTGAATTCACGTCCTACCAGCTGTTCAAAAACGCGAGGATTTTCGCACAACTAATGTAAGGCGTTAATTGTGAACAAACAAAGGCCACAATTAAGGCAACAAAAAGTAGTATCTACCAACCCTGCGTGTGGTGACCTCGTGATATTATCATCTCTAGAATTTCTTTAGTACAAAAATTACTTCCTCAAACACAGCTCAGTAGTTGTCTCACTGAAAAATGCAAATCCAGTTTGGTAAGTTAGATTGTTTTGGGTTGTTTATATCACGGTTATGCGTGTTCCCAGTATGAGGAGTCAGCGTTCTAAATAACAACTGTACACAAAATGTCGCCAAACACCATGACCGTGTATTATTTTAATACAATATTTGATCGGCTAACGCTTTACCTGGGTTTGTGATGAATGAGGAATCCTATTGACTGTGGAGTTTTAACCCACTAGTGCAACCCAGGGGCTCAAATTCAAACAGTCAATATTCCCCCCACAGCCCTAGTTGAAGAGCGGGTCCGGTAATCTGCCCGAAATCTTCATCACAAATATATTCACATAAGTCTCTCACTAGTGAATCCTCCAAATAGAGAGAGAGTCTTCGTCATTGTTCCTCACAAGTTATGTTTCGTTTGAAAGTATTCCAATCAGAAGCCACCCCAAGTGCGACAGAGGGCTGTATTCTCCACAGTGTCCTCTGTGATATCCTCTTTATATATATATATATATATATATATATGTATATATATATGTCACAATAGATTGCGTGTATGCGCTCAGCCGTATAGGGAGAAATCACAAAATAGAGGAAGGCGTTACTAGGTGCCAGGGAATAGTGCAGACCTACGTCGGTATAGGAGGCACTGTAAAGGATAACCATGGCCAATTGTGTTGCGTTGCAAACCTTGATTCACATTTCGACAAATGCTTTCATTTGCATACCAGTTTGGCTTTCACTGGAGACAGCTAAATCACTCGTTTATGATATTCTTCAACTCAATGGCTGCACAAAGGCCGTCTCATGTTTCAGTTGGTACAATATTTGAGATATTGCAGTTTATTCTCATAAAGGAAACCACTCACAAGGTTGTTGAAAACTCTCATACACGAGAGATTCAGCTGAGTCTTCTCTTCGCCGAAAAGATTGGGGTAGCCGCGGATGCAGCAATGACTCGAGTTTGCACATTGCATTTTGTCAAGCCTAGACGGCAAATGTGTGTGGTGGAAACAGGAAGTAATAGTCCTTTAAGGAATGCCCTCATAAAGTTTCTCGAAACTCTAAAGAAATAGGATTCATGTTTTACATATTACTATGTTTTAGCTGCTAGCTCGACAGTAATGAATCAGCAATGACTCGATATCTGCTAGGTGCAGTATTCGTCACCTTCACGTCGTCACTGTCACGCATATGATCTATTTCACTTGCATAAAATATGGATAAACTTCCGAAATTGCGCCCTCTCCACCTACACATATAGCATCGCTTTGTATTTTTTCAAACCGTCGGAGGAATATGGCGGACGGGGGGCTTCATTATTTTTGTGTGCAAGACTACCATTAACAATTACCCGCAAAACCTAAAGGTGTTTGTTCTTCTGTGATTTATTCAGTGTGAGATTCGTCTGTCATGTAAGCAGTTTTCGTGCTCTTACTATTTTTGAAGTCACTTGTCGCAGTGCAGATGTGGACCCACAATAGCGCTTCTGTGAGGGTAAAAAATGGTCATGCGTTTGATTGTAAAAGCCAGCCGGCTGAGGTAGCATTCCGCCGTAAATTTATCGAATGAGAGAGGAAGAGACATCAGTGACTAATGCTTTTGTGCATGTTCTTTCGAATCACGGTGCGGCAATAACGGGCGGAATTAAACAAAACAGTCAAACAGCTGCCACTGTTCGCTAAAAAAATTTATTAAAGAGGAAGGATGGGCTTTTTCAGAGACTCTTTATAATGAGAATAGGATCAAAAACCTCATGGTGAGTTTATTTGATTGCTTTCGAACGGTTTGAGGAGCTTGGGAACAGGAAGCATTAGACAGATGCGCTATTCTGATGAGGAAAACAAGCGGAGCTGTATCTTTAAAAGGCTGAGGTAGGTGGTTGGCTCAGAACAGCGTCCCCAGAGGTAGCACCGGTTAATCAATGCAGGAGCAGCAGCATTTCCGTAGCGACCGTTTTGAAAAGGAAGTGCAAGTGAGTGATATAACTGGTTTATGAAGACAAATAGGGAAACCTACTGCGAAGGATAACTACTCCAAACGGGACAGTAGTAGTCCAGAGGCAGGGAAAACTTGAGATCTATCAAAAGCGACAGCGCATCTGCAGTTATTGCGGCAATAGAGAGAAACATGCCTTCTGGATACACGAACCCGACGATTTTAGGATGGGTTGAGCCCATGAAGTCTAGTCGCTAATTAATGCATCCAACTGGAAGCTGAAGGTTCGATATGGGCCGATACGGACAGGTGGATAAATGAATGAACTTGGATGGGCTGGGTGACTATTGAAGTCGACGTGTCCTACTAAAAAATTCTGGTAAGACCGATGTTCATTGCTGTGATGGCTAGTGGTCGATTGCCGCATAATCCGTGGGTAGCACTGTATTCCGAGCAATAAAAGGGCAGAGGAAATGTTTCGATCTTATTCGCATACCGGAAGAAATGGATGACAAATAGATTTTCCTGTGCTGAAAAGAAACACTGTGGGAGAAAACTTTTAGGCACACCTTCACTGGGGTTCTTGGACCCGGATACGACACCAGGTCGCATTTAGCTGATCGGCTCGTCAGTGAACGTCCAAATGATTTGCTCGTGCCTGGCTGCGGGAAATGGTGGATAGTGTTGCGCTTTCTCAGAGCCAAGAAAGTGTTCCGGGGTATTCTACTCCCCCTGATGATCACTCATGAGAGCAACGTGTTCAGGGCCATGTCCCCACCGAACTGGATAGAACGGGAACAGTAGAATGCAGAGTTAGGTTGGGGACTACTTTTGGGTATGGGTGGGGCAAGCGAGAAGATCCTGAATTTGTTCAAGCCGAGCGGGGTAGGTTTCAAGGCACTGCCTTGGAACAAAATTGTGGAACCAAATGTTTTGGATCATGGAACTCAAATATTATGCATCGGATGTGCAGGTATCGGGGTCAAAAAACGGTTAGACGGACCGTGTGAATCGAACCCTAGATCTGCTTCTAAATTTGAAGCAACGACACATAAAATTGTTTGGAACCTTGGGACGGATGAAGTCGCCTGGCTCACGGGTTTGTGTTTCAGTGGGGAACAGCATAGAAAGGGAAGTGACGGGTAAAAATGACTAGGAAGATACGAAAAAACTTCGGCAAATTCAGTGCAGTAGGAAGCACCACTTCTATAAATTTGTCAGGTATCCATGATG
Organism: Opisthorchis felineus; assembly: GCA_004794785.1. NCBI lineage: Eukaryota > Metazoa > Platyhelminthes > Trematoda > Opisthorchiida > Opisthorchiidae > Opisthorchis > Opisthorchis felineus. The sequence continues at coordinate 331,588 of SJOL01006399.1, read as the reverse complement.
CGGGTGATTCAGCACAGTTAGAATGGGGTCTGTTCACAAGGAGCACAGACAGATGCCGGTCGCTCGCTTACTGCTGTGGTCAATCCATCACGGCGAGAACAAATACCATTACATGTGTCAGCGGAAAAGTAAAAAAAATTGCTGACACGTTTTATCATCTGAATTCTAAATGTGTGTGTTGCACAATGGTTACGTATGTTGTCAGACGAGGAAGTGTTATTGGTTTTTGACCCGAAAAGCATCTGTGCCCCCAGCTGGTGTGTGAAGCGAAAAACCGCGATTAAATATGTAATTAGACAACCTTATGCGGAAACCAGGTCACTAACATTTGCAGTCACTTTTTGCACACACTTTTTTCCCATTCTTTGTGTGTTGGTGCATGTGGTTTCAGTTGTTAGTGCACTTGTGGACACCTGTCAAGCGCATAATGTAACGCTCCATCCGAAGCCATATGTTTCGACAGTGATGTCCGTTATCCGTACGGATTGCATGTCTAAACATGTGTACTATTCAAAGACGGGATATTTACACATTCCCACCTGTTTACGTCACCTCATCGGTAAGGCATTTCAGAAAGAGGCCTGGAAAATGATAGCACCTGATTACTGAAGGAATAGCGATTAATAGGGCCCTGGTTTTCAAAGTATAGCGTCTGCACCTAAACACCAGGTACCGCTACTGGCTTACAACGACTTCGAGGTTAATACACATCTCATTTGTGGTATCCTCGCCGAATTAAGGAACCGGACCGAAAAATGATCATTCTATTTCCCAGAACTATACAGAATTTAGGGAGAACAGCTGACCGACACCTATGGATGATGTTCGTGAATAGCAGGCAGCCGAATTAGGCGTGCACATCAAAAGTAACAAGATATGTTGGCAGTAGAATGAAACTTCCGAGCACGCTGACAATCAAAGAAGCCGAAACGACATAGTGACATAGTTTCGAACTAATAACTTGTCAATCCCGACGCCTCACACACTTGGTCAGAGTTTTGTGTTCTGAGTCACTTGTCGTATCAGCATTATGTCGTTGGGATTATATCGTTAAGATGATAACGTGAGTTTTGTGGAGTATTTAAAGCTTCTAGGACTAACGAGGACTAATTGACCATTGGACCCACTTAAATAATGTGGCTCCCCTTTATATAATTAAGTTGTCACTGAGCACGACCATCCTAGGTATATATGCTACCTGCTTCTTAAAGAATGATAGATCTTAATACACTACTCATGAGGTTACTTAAATCTCTTCGACAGCCCACGATAGGTTTTGCCTTTCTTGGGCTCATCAGGCTCACAATTAACTAGTGATTCAGCTGGGTTCGAGGCGAGTCTGCCGTCAAAATTATGGTGGTATCCAAATGAGTGTAGTTCGCTTATGATGCTTCTTCTTGGAGATCGTGATTAACAGAGATAACTTGGCGAAAAACAGGACGATCGGACTAGCAAGCCGAAGGGACTAGCTTAACGTATGTCAGAGGTCTACCATCTAGGGACGCTTGGCAGCTTAGATTGTATAAATGGTCGTTGTTCTGTCCGCTGAGTTGGACAATTAGAGCGCGAACGTTTCGTCACCAACCGAGGTGATATCATTAGTGCATGGTAAATCTGCGGCTGGCACGTGGAAACTCAAGATAAGCGACGGAGTTCCCAGAAGTATGGTACTTTGCCACGAAGTCATTTGACCGACAAATAGAAATCCATCTAATCTACATACCTCTACCACAAGCTTAGTCGGTCAACGCAAAGGGAACGGATGGATCAAGTGGCAAGAATGGTGGCCGTGAATTCACAGGTCACAAGGAATCATTCGGAGAGGTCGGACTCAAAAGCCACCAGATTTTGATAGATCAGAGAGCTAGCCAACCACTCCCAAAAAGGGACCAACCATCTAAAACACTAGTCATGAGCACAGAATATTACTGCCCACGTCAATAAAACACCTAAGTTGCCGGCGGTTGCGGGATTTGTAGAGTTCACGCTCAGATCACTCTCTTTGAGCAGTCGTCCTTTTGTCCTGGCGCAATCATTCTGGTGAGTCCACACCAAAGGGAGGAAGCACTGGACTCGAGTTTCGCTCTCATTAGAGCTCATCAACAGTGCATATACTTGGCCGTGCCATGCACAAGCATAACACCACTCACCTCCTATACACACTACGACGCACGCACTACTTCGCCTATCTACTCACTACGACGTGCCACCAGCCTATCAAGCACTGTTGACGTCACCTGGATTGGCGGTAAACCGTGTGTAAAAAATTGCCCAGCTCACCAAACAGAACAAGGACCATGTCAGATATCTCTCTTGAATGAATAGCTACGTTTACTTTTCCCTGGGTGGTTTGGCGTTCACAAAAGCCCACGGTTCTTCGTCATTAAATGGTCGAATTATTCGGATACATCTTGCGTAGCTTTGCACGAAAAGCTAATTTGGCCCATTAAACTTGAGGAAACGAACTAGCTGTGTACGTTAACGAGTGCTTCCATAGAGCTTGGTGTCATCATGATACGACCTGATTCTTAGAAAATCTGTCCCGAACTATGCTGTTATTTGTTGAGTTGATATAACTCATTGAACGAACCCTAAACTCTGTGTATGGGATAAAAAACAGCCCACTTATTAAATATGGGTAAATTTTACGCAATTCCAGGCAGTAGGACGGATTTCAAGTAGCAGATAGACACCACTATAAGATCCCACGTAAAAGACAGAAACTTTTCGATTCCCGCACTTTACGCAGTTTGAATTTTTAGTCTGTGGACTGGGAAGAATCAGCATGGTGAACAGTACCTCAACAAACAATGCACGGTTCAGTTGGAACAACAGGTTGAACAGAATATCAGGTAAGCTGATGCCACAAAACCAATGCACGACCAGGGTGGCGAAATGTGTCAACTGAGGCACCAGTAGAGGACGGTAATGGACAATAAATGGCATCCATACTTGTGTTCCCGACATTTGTTAGTTATCAGACAGCAAATTATAACCCAAAATCTGAAGTCCCGTCAGAATAGAATTCACCTAGGATTTGACTTCAAGCTTCTTGAGTGTCCGGATAAACGACAATCTTTATCTGATGCTATCCGAGAATAGTTCATAGCGTGTCCTGTAGCACTCGACGATCTCAGTACACGATGGTTGCGTACAGTAGGTGTGCTTCGTGAAGCTTCTACTAGCCACCTAAGAATTGTGTAACATGTACAGAAGGACTGGGTCTTTGTGCACTGCATACAGCTGTCAAGCCATGCTAAGGAGGCTAGCTTTCAAACGTGTCAACCTACGGTACACTTCGTCGCCAGCCACCGATTCTGGTGGGAACTTTTAAACCACTAGTGGATGAACACAGTGAACAGTATCGAAGCTGCAGAAAATGTTGGCGAATATGCGAAGCTAATATGCCGTCTGTTGCAAGCCGCCAAACAAACACCTTCTCAGCCCCGTATCAAGCGGGAACCTTTTCCGATAAGCAGAACAGTTTAAAAGACTCTTCATTAGCATACATCTTTAGGTGTCTTCATCCAGCACTGAGTCCCCGCACGACAGTGACTCTCCAACACAAGAAGAGTTACAAAAACACCGGTTATCCGAAAAACCACGAAGTTGCAAACCGAAATGGTAGTATCCGCACAGTACTATATTATATTATATTAATTATATTACATTATATTATACTATATTATATTATATTATACTATATTATATTATATTATATTATATTATATTATATTATATTATATTATATTATATTATATTATATTATATTAACTTATATTAAATTATATATTATTAGTAGTAGTATATTAAACTATGATGCATATCGTGCATTGTGTTGTATCATTGCTTCGCATAACATTGCAAATCATCATATAATATAAGGGCATATATCACACCGAAGCATGCCTTTTTGGTTTTATCTCACTGGCTGCAGACTAGCTTCAGGTTTGCACTGCGTGCTGGTCAAGCCGCGACTGTTACGGCTTCAATGTTTATAAAGGTAAACCTCGATGAGTATAATTAATGGGTCCCATCGCATGCGTTTAGTTAATCTATGATCCAAAGGTTAGGTTAGCCTGTAGGAATGTGGCCTCATTTTGATGACAAATTCCTGCGTGATATATGAGCTTATTTAAACAGCAATTTTTTTATAAATACAGTCATAATATATGCTGCTGCAAAATATCTCACGTATTTTCCATTTCCAGGGTGACAAACAAGTAGTTTTCACAGAAGTACTCCGTCTCATTCACCTACTGAATTTTGATATGCGCTGCAACCGCTTGATGACTGAAATGGTTCGACAGTGTTATGGTCCACCCGGTAAGATTTAGTGTTTTTTATGTTATGCACTCCGACTAGTAATCCTACAATAATCTGTCGTCATTGAGACAACCCACAAACTATCTCATGCGAAAAAATCCACCCACTCATGAAAATTTGTCTTTTCGACTGAGCCTGGTACCTCCGTAAAAATACGGGTTTCACCTGGTGCGATTTGCTCAACATAGACCATCGCTTACGATAAATTTGCCATAAATTGTGTGAGTTCCCAAATGGCTGTTACCTCCTCACGGTACGCCTGTGAGATACGATAAGTAGCAGGTGTACCATTTGCACCCGAAGATATCCGAGTGCAGGTAAGAATCGTTTATTCCTAGATGAAAATTCCATAATCTATGATAACTCAACTCACTGTCGTCGCCAAGAGAAACTAAACTGTCATTCTGTTTTCTAATCATCAGTTTGGGGGCACTGATTGACTAGAGTCCATTTTAGTTGCATCTGAAATAACAATAGTTTCTTATTATGAGAAATTTGATTTTCGAGAAATTAGTAGGTTATGCACAACTCCTTGAAAGTATAATACCCCTAAAAAAGAACATTCACGGAACGTGGTCATGGTCAGACGGATGAAGGCGTTTTGTTCGGATGAGTCGGTTTAGCCATCACCGCCTATCCGATCTCCAGATTAGGTATGTTCTGTTGTACTCATTGCGCGCCCTTCCATGTATTTCCCCATATTTGATGGTACGGGCACAACAACAGTTCCATCGTAACGTTGCAGTTAGATTTCGGGTGCACAGATGCAGGATAACGATGTGAACAAACGCGGAGGTTCGAACGACTATTAAACACTGTAGCGTAAAATGTATCATCCGAAGATCTGTGTGAGCGCTCAGGTTATATTCTGTTATCCTCCACACAACTACGATATGAAAATAACGCGATTGCCAAAACCGGTTTCGAATGATCAAATTTACTGGGAGGAAGCAAGACGATACCATTATCTAGCGGAAATGCTTCGTTCAGCACTCCCATGCTTGGAGGATATTAGGAAAAGGATATAACCGATTTGAAATGAATCTGCACTCCAACAGAGATGTATGCTTCCTATTTGAGGACCTAGACCAGTGTGCCTTTCAATAACCATAAACTTCCGGCTTCCGATAGAGTTCCGTTGTTTTTTATGCCACAACTCGGTCGAAAAGAGAGTGATACAGCGCTTTAAAGCCGCTCGTTAACCCACTCCAGCCGTCAGAGAAATCCATTGGGCTTGGGAATATGAGTATTATTATCACCATCATCCTCAATGACGACAACACCTAATGAGAACACTGGTGCTTCACTGCCTAACAACCATGTCAATTTATTTGAATAAAGCCTTATAAAGAAAAGAAGAAATAAATGGGACATGGATGGGGAACTAGGGCTAGCATAACACAAACATCCGTGGTGTATACAACTCCGACACAATCAGACCGTCTGCATAGAAAGTTATACCATGAATGCCAAGGAGACCTGTTAGCCAGCACGCCGTTTGGTGTCTCCAATCAAGCGCAGGGAGGGTTACGTGGACCACAGTCTGCAAAGCGAACAGCACCAACAGCACCCAAACTTTTCGTAACACCCTTCATTCCCTTCTGTCATATCAGATGCTGTCCACCTCCAGGTTTCCGCCACCTCGAATTAGGTACGGAAAACAACGATGGCCTTGGAAAGTGGCAACTCGGTAAATGTAGCACATTGCCCAGCTAACTAAGCTTGCAATGCTGGATGCATTCTTTTGGTCAACTACTATCAGCGTCACCAAAAACCCGTCTCCTGACCGCTTTATTGCGAATTCTCTGGTTTTAGCTGACTTCATCTATAGCTGAGACATCTGTTGCCAAAGACACGAAGATGTTTCAGGTCCTCCAGCGGACGTAACCAATTCTCGCAGCTCGTACCATAGTCTGACACATGAGTTTTTTGAGGCCCAGTAATACGACTATTTAACGCCACAACTGATGCAAATTGGTAAAAGCGATTCGTACGTTCACTTTGTCTGTCACACTACCGTTTGAGCTAATGCAAACCCCAAGATACATATAGCGTTCCACAGCTTCCAGTGCCCTTCCTTGATTTATTAAAAACCTGTTAAATGTATGTTACTCCCGCGGCATAACTTTCCACCTTTCGGGAGGGAAGCATGTTTCAAAAGACTGGAGATCTTTGTCAGCTTTTCAAGTAATGCTTGCGTTTTCTGCTCTGCACAAGTGAAAACAATGTCGTCTGCATATTCCAGGTCGACAAGTTTCCAATTCGAAGAGATCTGAACACAGGGATTTTGGAGACTGCAGCGTTCGGCCGATCACCTCATGAATGATGAAATTAGATAAAAATGAAGAAGGTGAACATCCCTTTCAGCCACCAATGCTTGTAGAAAGCTTTTGGAGTGCTCCCCATACACTTTCACGCATCCATAATTTTGTGAACGCAGACAGCGCATGTTGTTCACGAACTTCTGGGGCATACCCTGTCGCGCAAGCAGGTTGGAACTAACTGGTCGACGGAATTGAACGCACTTTCGAAATCAGGAAAATCAAGATTGTAGGACACCTATGAGCATGTCGTTGTTCTAACACTCTGTGTTCGTTACACTCACCGCGAACACTCTTTTTGTAAGTGGGTACCAGTGTCTACTCATTCCAGTTGGCTTGGATGGTTTCTTTTGTCCAGATAGAGGCAAATGATTTAAACAAGCAGCGACGGAAGACTGAACAGAGGGGGCTGTGAGTTCGCCCGCACTAGTAGCTCGATGACGGTTGAGGAACAAAAGGCACTTGCTTATTTTCTAAGCCGTTGGGGGTTCCCATTTGACTGTTCAGGGCTGCGTTGCGGGTCAGGAGTCCGGCTGAGCAACTGCAGGTGCCAGCTTAATTGTTCTTGGAAGTGTTCAATCCAACAATTCACGCGTTATTCGTTTGTAGAGATAAGCGAGGCGTTTTTGTTTTACCTACCGGAGGCCTTGTTGTAACCGTTGCGGTTATCAGCTGGAATAGTTTGCACACATTTCCAGGATTTGTCGTTTCCTCAATCTCTTCAGCTTTCTTGACCCACCAAGCTTCTCGGTCCGAGCAGATTCTCGTTTTCACCTGAAGTCTGACTTTTCGTCGGGTGGCAATGTATCTTCTACCAGGAGGAATATACTGCCCAGCTGCAAACACTTTTAGCGTTGTTCGAGATCCACTACTCAGATCTACTTTGTTGAACCACTCCACAAGCAGGCTATCCAGTATCTTGCATTGTTGTGGAGAGCACATTCCAGTAATAATCAACATCAGAAGACATCTTGTCCGAAAGGGACTTCGGTAGGTTGTTCTGGTGGACTTGTTCCACATTAGGGTTCGAGAGTTTCTCGATGACCAGGTGAGGCGTGCGCACTTTGCGCATCCCTGAAGACCGCGACGAGAAGGAGCAACGAACACGCGCGTGATCCAGTCCACCTAGGTGTTCCAGAACTAGGAACTGTTAGTAATTGACAGATTCCACCTACTGCCAAATGGGATATGGTCTACGTGTATTGGAGTTTGGCTGGAATGCGAGGGGACCGTGTGGCCAGTCGGCTTATGTTGTTCCGGAAGTTAGTACTGCTCAGGAACAGCCTGTGGCCAGCACATTACTGCAACAGACGTTCACCTTCTTGTTTCCAGTCCTAAACGACCACCCAATTAAGGCTCAGAAGCGCTAAGTCTACGTACATGAGCACTCTTATCCCCGCAACCACAACAATACCTGAATCCTTGGCCCACTGTAACAATTCGCTCAATGCGTAAAAAGCTGCCTTTGGTGTATCTGGGCCACGGTTTGTTGCGGCGTAAGCAACAATCAGCGATTATCGGGGCTTTTATTGGATGTTCTCACAGGCGCTGCCAAACAAACCGCACAGAGGAGACTATTAACTGGCAACCATTCAAGCACGGACACTTCAGCTCGGCAGCTTAGAACGACGCTAACCCCAGCAGACCCGGGCTCAGCGGTTGCTGGATCGCCACAGGTGCGCAACTAGAAGTGAGCAGTCCGTTTAACAATCGTACTTGGGTCTTAAATCTTCGTTTTACCGAGACAGCGCACATCCATAAAAAGCGAATCTAGCGTGCATGCAAGAGCAGTCTGTTGTTACCAGATTATTTCAGAATGTGAACGTTAAAGTTTACCAGATGAACTGAGCGTCAGGGTTCGAAGGATAATTTCGAAGTGCCTGTGACCTTGGTGGCCGAGTCAACCGTAAACATTGAAGCTAGCTGCAATGGGCGGCAAACCAACCCTCCAGTCCTCATGAATAGGCCCACGGAGATGCCGCTAGCAACGGGTTGAGGAGCGAGAGAAGAGCTAATATGCGGAAGAGAAAAGGAGCATCAGCAGTAACCTGTTTCGCCTGCAAGCTCTGCTTTATGCAGCAAGTAAGGTGACGCTTTTGATGTTTGGTCGTGATGGCTGATGTGGCATGAAATTATTTGTAATTGTGCAGTTCACGGTTGTACGTGGGCTCGGATACGGACAGGGTGCCCATACCTAGACAGGAGGACGATTAGGTTCTCCACTCAAAGCATTTGGCTTGAAAGCCAAAATGCAGGGCAGCGGCGGTTGGCGTAAGACCGTCGGAGCAGCCTACCTTTATAAGGAGCAAGTCACCACATACGTTCCAACGGCCAACGTAGAGGACAAGCAGGCCGTCTTGGACAAACCTCTGACCCCTGACCAACCTGGTATGAGACGCTACGTGGGTGTCACACGTACACTCCCTACTCGGTGAGTTATGGATGTGTACAATCACACATCGGTAAGGTCCATCCTCTCCGTGATAGATAGCAGAACACAAAGGTGCTTCGAATAATATTCGATATGCTGAATCACCGTGATCCGTGAAAATTGCATCACGCCGAACCAATTTCGTACATATTTTGCACGCAACTATCCATAGTCGACAACGGGTCAGAGCACTGGCTTGTTAGAGCGGAAAAATCATTTTTTAGCGTGACAGGGCAAGTCCACATGACCTCGGGAACTGATGTAGTCGAAGTCAGAAAGTGAGCATATGTGAACTACTGAGCAGCTCCGCGGGAGTGTGGCCCGGCCAATCGTACAGAGACACACTGGTCTTTGCGCCAAGTGTGTACTTGCTCAGAGCGTCTACGCAATGAGTCGATTGGGCATTCCGGTAATGGGATACAGGGCCTGGATATGGTAGATCCGCACGTGGTCCAGCAGTTAGGGTCGCGCGCACTCTCCGTATTATGGTAAAAGTAAGAAATATCCGCTCAAATGATTGGTTGCTAGCTTGAACACGAGAAAGTGTAAAAGCGTTTACCGGTCATGAAATACAATCCATATGGCTCCGAAGCAACCGGTAGTTAGGACGAGTGCGTGGCGGGAGCTTTCAAACGCCCTTTTTCTTAAACAGAGTTTACAATGGTGCGCTTATGTGTAGAAATACAGGGAAATTTTCAAATGACGATGAAATGAATAAGTTCACATGACATCACTTTTACCCACGTGCTTCGAAATTGGCGTGTTTGTGTAAAAAGTACCATATCAAACAAGATACTCAAGTGGTTTATTCATAAGCTGTTTTGAATAACACCCCAGCTCCGGTTTCATTGAGGTACAATTATTCCGGGACAACATTACTCGAACATAGCATTGTTTCACATACTTGTCTTTATTTAACAATCATAAAAAGTTGTTTATTGTCTGAAGCCACTATCAGCATTGCAAAACTCCCTCCAAAAGCCCTCTGAGAACACCCATCGGTTGGTGCAGAATTTTACCACGTGATTCGTATCGTATGTATTCATCGATTTATTATTTTTTCATTTTTTTGTCAATCTAATACTGGGAGAAATTTATTTCAGCCTGCAACTGTCTCTTGTTGATATAGAATTCATTGAAACTCCTGGAAACCAGAAGCAGCCAACGCTTTTCAGCACCCGAAATTCGGAATTTGGTCCTAAAAGTTGTCTAAGACGTTCAGGAAAGAGGAAGAGAAGGCGCGGTCACCGAAAAGATAGAACCGAAAAATCGTCCAGATTCCGGGCGCGAAATAATGTACCATTCCGACATGCATAACACGCGGAACAGTTCTAAAACTGCCGGTGGTTAAGGTTTCAAAAACAAAGACAAAAACAGTGGAAATTCAACGCGGGAAGATATGTGCTATTTTTTTTATCCAAGTCAGCTATATTTTACCAGTACATCAAGACCCGTCATTTTGATATAGTTTTCCAATGATTCCCTTGTTCTGAATCTTTCTAAAGAGAAAATGACTCCCCGGAAGCCATTGGATGAATTTTACAGTTCCGTCATCTACATTAAATATGAATGTCTAATGGACTTTTCCTGCTCTTATGACGTATGTAGCATGTCGGTACTTATTAAACACTTTCCTTCAAGTTGCTTTTGTGCCTAACGGGGCTCGACAGCCCAATACAGCGAATTTACAAAGCTTGTGTTACGTGGTGCTCAGGTAGCTCCGAGACATTATGATATCACGCTAGTGTTTCACCTTGATTTGGATAGCGCTATATCCAAAGTTCTGAGAGTGGCGTGCAACGTTGGGCGTAAAATGGTATTCTTGTCTCGCAACTGAAGAAATCAGTGACTGTGATGGACTAGTCTCCAAATTCTTATGCTGATCGCACAAGCTAAGGCTGATGCATATAGTTTATTCCATTGATCCTCCACATCACTGAGATTTTCACTGAGGACAAGCGTACATGCCGCGATAAAAATATAGAATCACTCAAAGTTCCCACCTTAAGTCTATAACTAATCAATAGGGCGGAACGACTGTAGCTCAACAGGAGAAACTTGGGATCCACAAGAATGCACCATGAATGAACTGAACTAAAATCCCAGAGATTCACATTAAGAGGAAGATTTATTATGATGACTATGTCCTTCATAAGATTTCATCATGCTGGATGACAGCAGAGGCTAGTGAAGAAATATATAAAGCAATCGATGAAAAGCGAACGGTGGTATTCGTTGTCCAGGCCACCAGTGGGATGACTTGAAAGTGTTTGTGTGAGGGACGAGGATTGTATTGTGGATTTGGGTGTGGGCCAGATAATGTAATCATGTACGCGGAAATCAGCCGCACCGCGGTATGTTCAGCATGCTCACTGTTGACGACAACATTAAAAGAAGCAGGTGCGTAAAGCCGCAGCAAATGAAATTAACGACCAGCAAGCCATGGCAACAGCAAATGTGATATGGATTACTTAATTTCCGCAGGCAGGCTCGATAAAAAATAAGCTTGAGTAAATTAGTCAGTCGGTGAGACAGCAAACTATGTAAGGTATTAAGATCGACAAGTTCATTTATAAAGTCAGAACAACCACAATAATTTGGCAAATATACTCAGTTGCAGACTAATTTCCTTTTAAAAGTATACTCAGCTGAATCCCAACTATCGAAGTATTCAGCAGTCTTATGAATCATGTGTGTTCCATCTAGACAAGTTAATGAACAGTTCAGCTGTGCCATAATCCCTACGAACACGTGGGACGGGATGGAAAACCTACATAAAAGACTACCAACTACAAGACCTCTCGTTCAGAGTAATTTTTCCATGCAGCGATCATTCCTGTAAGATGCTGACAGTTTAACAGAAAATGCAGTGTTAAAACCTACTCCAACTTCTACGATGAGCACATTTTTACACTCGCCAGAGAACACTCTTCTTTCGAAAGTGCCGTCACTACTAAGTGGTTTGCTAAGTGTTTACCGTGTGTCACATCTAGCAATCACACTTATAGCGGATTTTTTGAATGACATCTTTAACGAATAACAGGACTACGAAGGACGTAAAAATTGCGTGCGATAGCTGGCTCCATATGAGACTCGTTACAACAAATATGTTGTTGTCAAGCAGTAACCCGTGCGCCCAAGCCATCCGGTTTCAGTACTTCAACAGCACACTCGGCAAAATGATAAATAAGACACTCATTTGGTAATGTGAACGGCAGTGAAGCATCGGTGTTGAACACTGATGTCATGCTGTCGATGATGATGATGATGGTAATGTGATGGAATATTGGTGGCTCGGGTGCATTCATTGGTAATTGATCAGGTAGCTGTTGATCTGTTTGCCGAGCTTGGTAATTGACTTGCAGACGTTTCGTCACCATTCGAGGGGACATCTTCAGCTCACTGCGCTCAGCGAACAGTTAAACAGCCACTTGATCAATTACCCAAAAAGACACCCATTTCACTGGGTTATCTCACGTGGAACTGCACTATGCATGCCTACGCAAGCAATCAGTGTCAAGGTTGTGAAATGAACTAGAATAAACACTAATAAGGCACAATATGATATCTTTTGGAAGCATTTGTAGACGATGACGAAAGACTTCTTATTAAGCTTACTAAGCTCTTTCCCAGAGTGCTCCATTCGTCAGAATAATGACTGTTACGAAACAGATTTGGTCGGACCACTGGGAACATACATAGGAGTTCTGTTGTTATTTTGATATACCTTAGATAGACATAGGCGGATGGATGAGCAGTCAGAATGAATATCGTGTCTGTTCGCAAATAGTCAGGTGACTGTCCAAGTACGTCAACTACCGATTAAAACAAGTTTCATATGATTGAGTAGACTTTCCAAACTGTAATACAAATCACATGGTATTGAAAAACTCACTACTTCAGGGATCAGATGCACAACAAGTAAGTCCGTTACAGTGACTGTCGTCGGCCAATATGTTTTAGTCTGATGGACTTATGAGCTAGCGTGGGCAAATGTGCACCATGCGCGTTTATACGTACGTAGGTATATGAAACATGTGTCACCTGCAAAAAATGAAGAATATGTAAACGTGAATCAGCTTTCCGTTAGCGCCTACACGCTCCCCAACATATTGTGCTTAGTACTCGTCCTGACCCAGGGTTAGGCACAAACTCCCAGTTTACTCCAATGATCAACGAAACATTACTGTTAATTACGTGACGTACTTATTTATGTTTCCCTATTCCTCAGACTAATTCATTACCCTCCCGGTGACTGCTCAAGTTTCGAGACTGAACTATCCTATTTTATACAAAGTCGATTCTATATTAACTGTTTTTCTCTATTAACTGTTTTCATGGCTCACATTCACATTAATTTCTGTTTTTTTTTGTCCCACTTTGGACTGAACAACATCTTTCCCTCTTAATTTGTCCGATAGCACGCTGCGGTTTCTGTGCCATCCTTTGTTGCTAACTGCCCAAGGTTTAATCTAGCCGTAAGCTTTCCTTTAATTCTGCTCATTATTTACTGTTAATTTCTTATAGAAACACGGTCTGCCTACATATACTGTCTGCCCACATCTAATTCAATATACTGTTTGCTGCCCAATTGCGACTACTGAACAAAAGCAGGTGAAGTCCGTAGAATTCGGTTTCGCCACAATTATTACTGACCGTCCCTCATTGAATTAGTCCACACGTTGCCTGTCAGATAGGACACCTAGATCGTGCGTTTAGGCTAATTAACCAATTCCTTGCCTTGAGATCACGGCCTTAGCAGAGGATCGTACAATTGCCGTGCCAAAATTTTAAAGGTATTTCGGTGGTTCAGTAATTGATAAAAACAGAGTGATTTTTTTATTTTTGCGAAATTTCGGCTTCTGTGATGTAGTAGTTGAGGAAACATGACATGATCTGCTCACTGCATATGAATATTCTCAACAACGCCAAATTTTTACACTCAGCAATAGTTACACTCCTTTACTCATACATTCCAAACTCCAGAAAAACGGATTAGTTATGCCCAACACACTATGTACCACTACAGACAATAACACAGTCATGAGTACAGGACCCTTTGCATCACGTTAGGTTCGTTCGCCGACGGAAGTATATCCCCCGATCTATGTTCGTGACGTTAAAACGAAGGACCAAATTCGCGGCCGCTCAGACAACTAGAGTGGACTACGGATTGGGCAGAAAACTCCATCGACTCAGCTTTGCTTGCCTGGCTCAATATACCGCGCACCAAAACAAATATTGACGGTATAACATCAACTCTGATTCAATCAGGACATATCCGGTCCTTCTGGCATTAGTTTACATCGAGTCACTCCAGTGTCGGGCGTGATGAAGCCTATGCAAGACAGAGATGCTCGGCCTAGAGGGCACTGTATGTTGAACAATCCTGAGACTAAGCACGATGTCTTTTGCCCTGCATATGAGCTCCGATTATACTGGGATATATTAGAATATCCAGCAGAAACTATACACTGGGTGACTGCTTTGAGATGTTGAATGTCTGTGGAAAATCTGCTCCATTGGGTAATTTTTTGATGCTCGGTGAATATGTACTTACTAAAGATGACAGCATGTGTGAAGCACACTTGAAACAGTGGGGCAGACGAACAAATCAAACCTAATTTTTCACTTGTCTGCCATAGTTCGCATTGTAACTTATATAGACCTGCTAACCAACCAGTCTGAGCGGAAAGGTACTGGTGTTTTTGGCGTTACTTCGATGACCAGTGTTTTTCTGAAGCCATGTGTCAGCACAATGGTCAGTAGAGCAAAGGAACAAATTGCTAGGACGGAAAGCTGGACCAATTAAACGTCCCACAAAAGTACTACTACATGGAAATCACACGACACCATGATGATACTGGAAACCCTTCTAGACGATTGGGGCAAATCGCTTGATTGTTCAGATCATCCGAATCTTTCAAGTACTGATTCTGTGGTGAGACGTGCCGCAAATACTCTCAAAAGGATTTCAATGGCTTTATAGACACACGTACTCATCAATTTGGTATAATCATATCAGTTTGTGTGTTACCTGCTGGCTGATAAAAACTGCACCTTAACCGGTTGCATCATTTCGTGTCTTTTTTGCGTTAGATTAATTCATCCTTTTTGAACCGTTGACCACATGAGGACGAAGTCACTGAATACCACATGCCTTATGAAAGTTCTGAGTTGTGTACCCGAATACTGTAGTTCAGTGAAGAACAATATTGATTTGTGGTATACCTTCATAGTTTGAACCAAACCATCAGCTTCAGTTCAAATTTAGACTTGCAAAGCAGCACAAGAAAGAGAAAATCATCTGCTTCCGATAAGCTATAACGTAATATTATTTTGCACCAAACATGTGCGTCTTGCAAACTACTCAAGAAAGGGTGTATGTTTGGGAAAGCTTTGTCACACATGCTGTGTAGCCTACAGCATTGTGTTATCATGCTTGTGTGAATGATATGGTAAACTGCGATGCCTAGCTATCTGGGAATTAGCCACAAAAGAAACTACTTGTATTATTATTTGGTTGAACATTTACGGCCGCCTGTTGCCCCAATAACCGAACGAAAATAAACAAGACTGTGCGCAAATGTTTTTTTTAATAAGATGCCTGCCTTCGTGAGCCTCAAAATCTCACTCGAGAATGAGGTAGAACGACGGCTTTAGGATGATTTCGGAGACACATATACGACGGCAGTGGTATCATTCAGCAGAATACAATCCTTAGAATAATGAGAGCACTTATTTTTTACACTTTGTGTTCGGCCTTAGAGTTACTCAACTTAGAATACGTTTTGTTGTTGTAACACAACACTCGTAATTGGTGTACGTTAATGGTTTTCCAATTAAATCATCTAATGTTATTTTCAGGTATACTCCACTGGCTCTAGGCAGCAACTGAGATGAAGTTACTGCACTCATTGAAATCGACACAGTGGGAAGAATATCATAGTGTAGGATATGTACATGCCAAACCACTAAACAGAATCATATCAAATCAAATTAAAACAAAACAAATCATCTCCTCAAAATGCGAGTTTATTACCGTACTGATCAACCACTCGTGCCGAGCGATTTGATCTACAATTGCTAGCCGGGAGGCTTTGAGTTCCACTCGCCCTGGAGATTCGTGAGATGCTCACTGCTGACGATTCACACGAAGGACGAAATAACTGTAGTATTTCTAGGCTTTTCCGCACAAATTGGCTTTACTTAAGGGAAGAAATCTCGGTTACAGTTCCCCTGTCTCAGTCTACTACCAAAATCATTACTGAAGCCTTCAGCTATTGTTTGATGTACATGATAACCACTGGAGTCCGCCCTTATTGGATCCCTACTGGGCGTGATTGTTTTCACTCAGTGTTCATCAACTGAATGGGGAAAATTTCATCATTCATAATAAGAAAATCCGTTGAGACTAATGAATGAAAACGTAAAGTTTATTCCGATAGTACCAGCAAAGAGCTGCTGTTGTAACGCCGCTTTCCATGTCCACTCACAACAGGTCCTAACCGACAGACCGTGTTCAACAGTATAATACAGGAAATCAGCTTCCCAAGCAAAAACTTGATTCCACTAGGGTAATTTCAGCCATCCAGAATCACAGGTACAATGCACTAATACTGAATTTTCGAGACATGTCTACCAAAACCCGCAGTGTAATCAATGCCACCAATTTTGAGGGCTGCGCCGAAATCAACATAACCGTAACCAAGACATATTGATGGGAAAGGAATGTCCCAAAACTCAGAGCCAGCCTTCTTATCAAAGAAGACAAACTGCGTTGACTTTCCTCATAAGAAAATCCGAATAGTTCTGAATTCAGAGCCAAGATCATACAGTAGATAGAAGTGAGTCCAGATTTAAATGGCTTGATAATTAAGTTTGTAGTAATTTTATGACTGAACCAGTTGGAAGATGGATAGTGTTTTCGGTGCTACCTTGGTTTACCGATCACCAGCCGTTTGTTGTGGTTGAAATTTCTAGATCGCTGACTAGCCCCATAAAATATCACCTTATCAGATGTCCACAGCGAATACTTATGGATTATTTCGAAAACAAGGCACAGATAACATCAACTTATGCCCTAAATCTTACGTTTTCATTCACAGACTCGTGCATTTGCGGCAGAATTCGTACCCACAAGTCCATGTACAATTGAAACCTTTTTTGTTTCGGAAAATACTGATGGTCCTCTCTGGTGAATGGCTACCGCTAAATCAAGACAAACCAAAAGAACGAATTGCGTCCTCTTTTGTCCAACCTTATTTTAAAAAAATCTGAGATTTCTTTCTGATTTCTTTTATGAAGCGCTTTAGCTGGTAAAAAACATCCAACTCATTGCGTACACTTCAATATATATATATATATATATATATATATATCCGTATGGAAGCTGAATTTACAGTTTTATTTGATGGAATTGTTGAGCTTGCAATGATAAGTAAATTAGCTTCCTAGTAAAATTTTATCAGGGTCTCCTCCACACGTGGACGTACTTGAAATATACTGCGACTCGAAGTATATAGGGATTTACGCTAATATTAACCTGCATTGTGACTTGTTTCTCCTACACAACATCTGCCCTGTTCCAAACTAATATCTCCACATGAAATTATCTTTTATTATATTGTGGACGGGTACTACGCCTCCTAGAACTAAACTCTAGATCTGTCTTAAGTCAACGGGCCCATAAGCTTCCTCGTGGGTTGGAGTGGAGTAGGCTTCAGCTGTACATGATGTTGCTGAGTACAGTTATCACTTCAAACCATCCACCGTAGTACCTTTACTGACACCTAGCTACAATGTGTTGGATTCTTTCATACATGAGCCACTGAGTAGGTCTCTTTGGAGAGTGTAAGCTAGCCAACACAACTCCGGGAGAAAACGTCATCCCGTTGCTTATTGGGTGACAATCAGAATAGAGCAGCGGGAGACCGTATTCCGGGAATTACGGCTTCCTTATGTGTACGGTTCGTAAAAGGTTATATAGGCGCAAAGACCCCCAAATAAGATAACATGAGCGGTCCGTTATGCATTGGAATGTATTACAACTCTCTGCCACTGAAGTAGTGGCAGCTGAATCAACTGAAAAAGGTGTGCCCTTTATCCTACGACTGTCTTCTACTGCTTATTTCAGTTAAAATTCATGCTGCCTGTGCCCTCTGTTTTCTTAAGTTTTTTTTCCGAGAGGCTTCGCTAGCCCGGGAATAAACTGCCTTGCACTGTTAATCAGGGGGAACAAACGTTCTAAAAGATACATGATTTCGCCCTGTGGAATGATCCCTATGAACCCTTTTTATACTAGTGTGAAGCGGCGCCCCTTTATGGCTCCCCGATGTGTCAGTTTGTAAGTCCGAACGAAAGCGAATTAGAATCCAACTGATTGCAATATTGGTCGGGCATCCTCTAGTGCAACTGGATTAGTTTAGTGAAAACTCAGGCGAAAGAATGCCCTTTCAGATGTGTTTTTAAGGGGGTTCCATCGCAAGAGAGTGGTCGTATATCTTTTAAAAAAATTATGGTCCATTTGTGAATTAACTAGTGAAACGCAGTCGTCCGGCAATTGCGTAAAACAAACCGGTGATACGGCCGAATACTCTAGGCAATCTTTTCACACTACTAACTTCATCACAGTAGCCACGCAGTTTAATCATACCACTTGCTTGGTCTGCCCGGGTGGCGATTTCAAGCAGTTAGGTTGGATGAACCAACGCATCTTCTCCACGTAATTGTTCGGCCTCTGCCAAAAAGACACAAGCTGCGCGTCCCAGAAAACAGGAAATGGGAGTCCAAAGCATAAGCTTGGACTATTGTTCAACATAAAGAATGCACCTTGTAGGCACTGAATGGGGATTTGTGCTCTCAGTGGAAGGCGGTCCATACAAGAAAACTTCTCCCTTCGAAACTAAAGAAAAGGACCAAAGGGTAGTTTGTCCGGCTTGAAGAACAACATAAGTTATTTTGCATTGCCCAATAATTTCCCTAGCATGCTGACACATTTATTAATGTTGTGCCTGTGAACCCCTAATGTTGTCTAGAAAATTGGGTTTCCACAAGTGTTAGATTCTGGCCACGCTGGAGGCCCAGTTTCCAACTAAGTAGTAACTCGAAATCAAAAGCAGTTCGAGAGCTTCCATCTGGAACTGCTCTAGAAGCGCACTACTAAACCGGCTTCCAGGGCGAATTTTGCTGGAGTAAAGTATACGAAAGCATATTCCGTTCTCGGACACACTAGACTGGAACATGCCTTTTCAGTTGGCCACTTGGTAGCCTCAGGTTCACACCAGCAACTGGAAAACAGCAACCTCAAGGAAGATGCGAAATTGCGATGATATGTGGTGTCCAACACATACTAAGGCATGAGCCTATCAGTGTACCAGAACACCTGTATGGCATGGCCGAGTCTGTCAGTAGGGCACACTCATCGCTCTAAGCGACCACTCGCGTTCCTCAGACGATTTTTGACCACATTCTCCACCCCTAGATGTGTACTCGGATAGCCCAGATGATAGCGATACACAACTGTGCAGAGCATGAACCGGGAATCACTTAGACGAAGTTTACTGTGCCCAAGGAAGGTGTGAAGCTGTCTCATAACCTCAGGAAACTAAAGCGGATCTGGTAAAATGTATCCGTCGACATTTCGCCACTGGTGGCCAACCAACCTAGTGCGACTAGCACAAACATGATCGCGGTCGCTGCATATCAAGCTTGTTTGATCTCCCAGTTCAACAGCTCGAACAATACCCTTGCGTCTCTCTCGCCTTGGCTCCATAGTTCGAAGTTGCTGGTCATCCGTATAGTTTTCCTCCATACAGTCCTGTTTGATACTTCTGTTTCCGACTTCACAAGATCCAAATCAGCATTTTCCAGCGTCCAGATATTGACATTTTTACTTGCCAGGATTCCGCTTTTTTTACTCAGCTAACCACTGACGGATGAAGGTAATTGGCCTCTATTCCATCACAAAATGCCCGTCGGAAGACCCCGTGTCCGGAACTCGTCCATTACAGTGAGCACCAAATGTACGACAATGCACGTGAAAATTGCCCAATCGGAGGTTGCATCAGTATATGCCCTGTATTTCAAAGCCGTACGAGACTGAGAGGAACATAATCCTGCAGACGTGAAGTTCAGTCTCTAGCTCCGTTGCTTCGAACCCCAATCGAGTTTACCAAAGCCATAAAGGCCCTGACAAACAATCGAGCCAGCAGACAGGGCAACCCCAGGTAGCACAATTCCAAAAGTTGACCACATCAGAAACACCGCTGAACGAAGAGGGCTCTGCGAGAAAAAACCGTCCTCTGGCAAACGACCTAACCAGCGTAACCTGCGGAATGTGACCAGCTGATCTACTGAGTGAGCGTTCCCGAAAACCATCTGACCCACCTCAGCATTACTGATTTGATGTTCCAATCAGACACGCGCAATGTTTCGGAGTCACCGATACCCGTCGGAGCTCTAGTGCATCCACAGGTGGCGTACCTGATTCAAAGTTAGGGTAAGTCGAATGTGAACAATGTACACTTTACACACGACGGCCGAACAGACGTCACAGAGGCGCCACAAACACCAGAGGTTGACAAAAGCAGCCCCGGGCTCTTCGATTCGGGAAGTGATTTCTTCCTGCATCGGTCTGCCGAGCTAGGCTAGCACACCGAGTAGTTCACCTCCAAGCATACGGTTTAAGTTTAATAGCACTCAGGCTTGTAACAGTACTTTACATTTTCCAGGTCTGAAGCACATACCGAATGGTGCTTAGAAATTATTCAAGTTATTTCAAATACCTTGAATTTCATCCAACTTCACCGTGCACAATGTCTGTGAGGGGATTTAGAGACAAGTAAAGAACACTCACGCGGCACATCAATTACGAAGCTGAACAGGAAGAGCGACAGAGGGCGTCCTTACCTGACTGGAGAACTCAGGAGATTGCCGTAGACAAGCACTGGAGGAAGCACACAGAGGCTTTATAAGAAACAGGGATTTAGAGGGGACATCATCACCACACACTGCCATAGCGCCCGACGACAAAGTCAAAACCGGCCTCTAGATCAAGAACAATAAAAATTGCTCGTAGCTGGAACGAGTGACTATTCCAGCACGTCGTAACGTAATGGTCAGTGCAACTGTGATCATTGCGAAAGCCAGCCTGGATCTCACTAATCTGACTCTGCAAATGATGCACTGCGTAACTAGCAAAATGCGCATTTGAAGCTACGGCCACTAGACTGATACCTTGGTGGTTTTCGTTCGACTTCCTCGCACACTTTTTGAATGTACGGATCATCGTCGCGGTGCCCCACTGCCAGCATTCTGTCTTCACCGTAGATATTTTCGACTAAAGCCGTCAAATTATACCACCATCACCCTCGTTGAAGACGATACAAACTGTCTGGACCAAACACTTTGCTGTGCCAAGGGACTTCCGTTGTCAACAAGACACTGGTGTCCATAAACCTACCAGAGGTTGAGTCGGAGTCAGATGAGCTGTTTTCTAGTGTTCAGCCAAGACGTTTCTGCGAGTGAACTGCGGTTCCATCCTCTCCGGGGATCGGTTGACTAACACCCGGCCTCATCGGACCAGTTGATCGGATTAAGTACAAAAGAGTGCGTGGCTGTATGGGCCCATGGTCTAGATAAGGATATCATTACTGCAATCCCGACTGCCATAGCCTCTGCTAGACTACGACAGCTTATATGCTGCAGTGCGAACCAAATCGCCAAATGGATAAGAAACATGACCGCTGTTGGTGTTTGACCACCGATGTCTTTGAGGCATTGCCCGACTCTCGTGGAAAATTTGGGCTCATGACGTTCAGGTACTCCGAACAGCTTTCGGAGGGGACATACCGCACACGATTTATGATATGATGATATATCACAGGTTGTGTTAACTTGGTAGCGTGCTTCCTATGCAAGTCGACCGACTTCCTCGTTAAGCTCTCTCGGCGCAGAGGGTGAAAACGAACCAGAGGCAGTCAAACAATGACTCACCAATAAAGTATGAAAGCCACCACCGAGAAAATCAGCCATTTGCCCGGAAAGGGACCAGGAAACAAAACACAACAGTGGTTAGGCACTAATAGACAGCTCAAACACGCGCACGCAACAATGCTACCGCATTCCATGAATTGCTTCCCCGCTAGTGAAAGGGCCACTACTACTGCTATTATCGTTATATTTTTTTAAGAACATGGTCACAAATATAAAAAGTAAACCAAGTGATAGACGCGGGTGTACAGGAAAATACCAGATAAAACCAGGGAAGCGTCCCATTCTAAGGTGTGCCACCAACAGTTCCAGTCAGACAAGATGAATCCCAACGCATGTAAGAATGTTTAATATGGAAATACGCGCGAAAAGGCCAGCAACTGAAGAAACTGAAAAGAAATGCTCTTCAAGGCGCGGTAAGCGCTAGCACAGTCAAGACTCGCACATCAGACACAAAGTGTCCGTGATTGTGGGTCAGGTGAAAAAATGTCCATGGCAAGAATGAACACTCAACGCCATGTACCACGCGTAATGTCGTAAGTACGCAGAGAGCAAACAAGTCACTTACTGTGACCTTAGGAAGTCCCAGTCCAATAACAGCCGTGGCGGATTGAGGAAAGCAGATCCCTCGATATACCGTTCAGCTGTAGCGCCCTTTCGGTGCCTAACTGCCATGCCACCCGAAGGAAGCACGAGGGCTGGGATACTGTCAGGTTGCCCAAGCCAACATAGGGGAAATCAAGATGCAGAGGTCGGGTTCGAACCGCGGACCCTCCGGTCAGTAAATTTGCGCTCTAACCACTCAGCCATCTAGCACCCAGACCCGTCGATATGAAATGATCATCCATTAGTGGACCAAAAAGTCGAACTCATAACCAATTGCGCGTAGGGCTGAGATTATGCCGGGAGAATATTCATCAGCACCATACTTCTGCTTCTTCTCATTCCACATAGTCACGCCGCGCCCTTCCGAGACTATGCTAACGTCTATCACAGTTGCTCGGCGCTCCCGAAAAGTGATTAGGTCAGGCTTGATGAAGGACGTCGAAGTACGTGCTCTCAACTCCTCAAAGACGGTGTATCTCAGGCGACGGAGACGCTTTGCGAGTTCCCTTGCAACCCGATTATGACGAGCACATCTGGCATCATGCGTGATCCAGCAGGACCGCAAAATATGCACCAAACTCTCCGGTTGGCCACAGTTTCCACATAAGATCGTCTAGCCACCATGACCATGCCGAGTGCTTCAAACTATCGTCCTGAGCAGGTTGCATCGGAGCTGGATACCGCGGATAAATATCCGAGGGAACACTCGTTCTGGAAATACGAGCCATCGATTCGAAAGGAGTGAAGCGACCAACTCTCGTAAACCACGACCGTCAACGCTGTTGTGCAGACTATCACCCCAAGCAGCCACCAGCCCTTCCTTCGTGTTTACGCATGCACCATGGACTAGGATCGGAAGGCTGAGATCCCGAACAATCTTGCTAAATGCGGAATCGTTGACCACATTGCGTAGTACTCCGCACTGGGTAGAAAGGAGCTTTCCCATACGCGCTGTCCGCTGCATCGGGATTGTTACACTCAGACTTGGGATACCGAGTCCCCCATTTGGTTAACCGGCGTGGATGTAGCTGACCGGGGTGTCCTTAGGTAGATGTAGCCAGCCACGAACAAATTGCCAGTTCTTCAACCTTTTGAGCGTGTTTCGGTGGGCTTGGCCGAGCACGAGCGAATATGTCAGCCTCGGTATCAGGTAGTTCCTTGTGATCTCCATTCTTTGATGCGGCTTCAACGGGGCACCTGTCACCTCATCAAGCAGTTTCAGCAGCTGCTGTCGGTGGTTGCAGACACCTTTCCGCCTGAAAGTGAATGGGATGCCCAAATATGTCATGGTGTCTGTCGGACCCGGAGGATTGATGAGTTCTTCGACAAAGCAAAACGGTTCGACTGGGACCGATGTCACCCGATTTTTCCTGTCCCCACAAATCACCATCGCTTTCGGCTTTCGGGGGTTGACTTTCATACCAGCTCTTCCCAACTCGACTGCAGCAGCCTGAAGCTGCTACTAATTCTACTATTGGATTCATCAGCAAACGATATCAGCAGTTACCATCAGTACGCAGCTATCCACTACTATTTTCCAGGAAGGAAAATGAAAATGTGGCGGCTAGTACCACTGGGCACCTTGTGCGCGGTTTCCGGCTGACGACGGTGATAATTAACACACAAGATGAACAGAACAACCAAACACCAGTAATTACAATCACGGCCCCTTGAAACAGCAGGCTAACTACTCACAGTGCACCTGAATATATATTGAAAATACATTATTCGTGGAATTAAAAACCTCCTGGCCCGATAATTGAACAACTGAACAAAGAGCACATTGAGAAGGTATTTATCATACAAAATGATTGGTAAAAACCTTGCTTACCTAAGCTTGTGGGATATGTGGTCGAAAGACATAGACAAAGTGCTATGGTCATGCACATGACTTGTAGGTGTTAAAACGATCAATAAGCACTAAAGGGAAGTCGCAGCCGAAAAGGGAAACGACAGTAGGTTAGCCACATTGTGTACACACATCCATGAGATTATTATTAGCATCACATAGGAAGAATTTAAAGAGGCTATGGGGAAGTTGTTCTGAGTACATGTAGATGGGTATCTTTGAAGGAACAAAACCTATCTGCTCAAGAACAGGAAGCGAAATGGATGAACAACAGAGTTGGAACACAGCCATAGTCACGCTGTCACGGCGAATCAGAAAAGCTGGAAGGATAGAGTGAAAGAGAACCCCGAGTACAATGGAACCAAGAAACGTTGGGACCATCGGCGGTTAGACGGGAATTGGAGAAATTCAGAGTTTCAGGGATGTTCCAAAAGAGAAAATTCCTATTGTCAGAAATTTTTTCGGTCGCAAAGAGTTGCTGCTGCCTGTAACTTAGACAAGATGAGCGCGTGAGACGGTGGCGATATTGGAGCCAAGAAAAAAACTAAGCAAGTTTGTTATGTACACCAAAGCAAACCGAACAAAACAAGGAAGATTGGAATTTGCAAAACGACTAGAGCATGACGAAAAATAACTTCATGTGGCAGGAGTTTCGGATTTTGAGCTGACTGAAGTTATCGCAGGCTGAACGGGAAGAGCTTTCTTGCCTCGTCTGTAGACTGCTCCACGGGAAGTCATGTAACGTGTCAAGCTAGTACGGATGCGATCTTGGAGTGTTTCGGTTAACGTTGGGGGCATTGCGTAACGACAACGTAAGAGTTCTTTGGACACAAAAGCGTGAGTCATCTGAAAGTAACAGAAGTAATAGTCAAATTCAGGAGGGTTTCAGTGAAACAAAAAATTATTCAAAAGCAGTAAGCGTTTTTGTGGGCCATATTCGTATCGAAAACTCTTAGGCAAACATTCTCACATACGTCGATCTACTGGAGCACAAATGAAATGCACTCCAGTAAATGAGGTCCAGCACTATTCTCACGACAGGATGCAGAGATCGGCACACTTCGTGTTCAGTTGGTCTAGTTATTCAGACAGGAACCGTGTAATAAGGGTACGTTGGTTTCAGTTGCAACCGGGAAGTCGACCGATAACACCGAAAATGAGGAGGGGGAACCACGCGTTGATAATGGCAATGGCCAAACCATTTCTGACGACGGAATATGGACAGATGTGCATTTAAGCCGACAGTTGTGACGCGGGAGCGCCACCGACCGTATAATCAGACCATAAGCGCTGATTTTAGTATTCAGTGGCGTCTGGTCACGGGGTCTCCCTCCGAGAAGATAGCAGTTGCTAACGTGACTGCCAACTGTACCATAGTTAGCCTTCAAGTCGTGAACAGCACGTCTATCGTAGGCGACTTGCGGTTGTTTCAAAAAATCGTGTACCATACCTTGGTGCTGCTTTTGGATTGGATACAAGCGTGGAAAACGAATGAAGCGGCAAGGGTTTTCACAAGGCGCTGTGTAAACAATAGGTTGACCCTCTTTGTTAAATGTTTGGTTACCACGAGACCCGGTAAGCGAAAGTTGTGCGAGTTAAAATGACATCACGAGGCCACTAGTATTCAATGCTTTCAGCTAGAACCAACTAACAATGTCTCGACAGTAGCTATGCACAAAGAAGCCTATATTGCGATAGGTCAGGAAAAAGCACTCCTCTATGATTACAGTAAATATACACCAAAAGGACAAATGCGCTAGGTTATCCGTTACATGAACCATAAGCAACAGCCTGTAAAGCTATACGAAAGACACAGGTCAACAGAAAATCCTTCTAGTGCACGGGATTCAACAAAGTAACGGATTTACTTGATAAACATCGGCAATTTGCTCCTGAATAAGAGCACGAACATATACTGAGTTGGAAAACCCCTTCCGGTTTCTTAGCTTATAGTATGCTTCCGGAGCGCGAACACTATGTGAAGAGATATTTTCATCCGTCCGACGTCTCATTACGGTAAACGCACAAAACCAAACAGACTGAAGAGACTGACCTTTCTGGTCACGTGAACAAGATCTTCATTTGACTCTATCCGTCCAGTCATGCAGTTCGGTAGACGATACGGTCGAAGCATACGGAGGATGAACTTCCCAACCTATGTTACGTGGAAAAAACCATAAGTTAACAGCCACGGAACAAATTGCACAAACGCATGTTGTGCGTAGAAGTACCTACCTCTTGCGTAAAGTCCTTTTCCATCTGCTTGCGTACATCGGCGCTCAAAGCTGGTTGCTGCCATCAAGAGAGAAAACAAGTGGACACAATACGGAGCAAGCTAGATGAAATTGAATACTCCAATTTGAAAACCACGGTATATTCCGTACGCACATCAAAATTCAGTCTTCAGATACCTCGGTAGTTTACCGCGAACCATTATCATCGATGGTGATACAACAGCAGTAAATACTGATGCTTAAGATAAGATAATCGTTCAGCTCTAACACCCTTACGGTGCCTAGCTGCCATGCCATCAGCACGAGGGCTGGGATACTGCCAGGTTGCCCAAGCCTACACAGGGGGGGAATGATGCTTAACTGTGTGGAATGACGACACATAGAAATGTTGAAAATTGAGGGATTTGACATACCAGTTTGCCGCACACGCCTAACGTATACATTTGAGTTATGGTCTTTGTTGCACACCAACCATGGTTCCTCGTCGCGCCATCTTGCGATGCTTATCCATTCTGCAAAAGATAAGACTGAAGCCAAATGCAACAACCAACATTTTCTAGCATGATAGCCTGGTCCTCCGAGCGACAGCATGAACCGAACTCAGATAAACAAAAATCCGACTAGCTACGCAGTTTAGCCGTTGCCACCTGGAACGTTACAGTCACCGGGTCCTTTACTGGAACCTCCATACCTATGACTATACACAACACTCAAAACTCAGTCGCTAGTATCTACACTTGGATGCACTGCCATCCCAGTTCTCCACTCTCGCCACTGTCACGTGTGCTAGTGTGAAAAACTGGTCGTCATTCTACAAGACCGAAAATTCAAGTGCACACACCTGAGCAAGCCATCCGGTGGTGAAACTAGCCAACGTGTTCCAACAACCAGGCTTACTTGATATTGTTGCTTGGAGGACCAAACAATGCGACTGTCACACTGCATAAAGCAGACCGTATTTTTTACCAGAACCACGAAAAACCCCAGAGAGCCAAGTAATCAAACATTCAGTATTCATTTATCTACCTCGGATAGCTTCACCGCTGAACCCTCCAACAATAATGGGCGTACCAGCGACGAACAGCCTGCCTTGGCCAGGAAACCCACAGCGCTACGTCAACAGCATGATAAGTGTAAGCTTGCAATTTTGGTGAACGATTTCGGCTCTTAATTCACCGATCATATTGTTGGGTTCACATGCAGTGATGTGCCCTAGTTGATCACGGTCGCACATCTACTAAGCCTGTGTTTGTCTCCGACCTGGACCGGCGTATGGATAGAAAAGCAAATCATGTTTCACGGATCACTTACCGTAGGTTCAGTTGAACCTAATTTATTATGGTCATCACCATCTCTGCAACCGGGTTTTTCCCACTGAACGACCTTGGTAGACATATTATAGTAGTATATGCGACCACTTGGATCCACGGCTGACTGCCAGCCGGCGGGTAGGACGTTGACAGGGTCAGCTTTACGCTTTTGCAGTTCCTGGCACAATCGATTAATCTGCATGACAAAATATCAAAAAACTAGCGACAGACCAATAGATTTACAGTAGGTCAAGCGGATTAACCACTACGTTGTCGTTGGTCACAGTTCGAGGTGTTTGAAAGCTGCTTCAATCACACTGACAGCGTAAGTAGTCATACCAATACAATATTTCGCCCCAGCGAGTTGTCACAGGTTTAGTCCGGGGCTTACACATTATATCTAGCAACGACGAAGCAGATGTTCAGTATTTCCGCGAGAAGCCATGGAACCCCAAAGAGGTAACGTACGTGGGCGACAAAAACATGTAAGAATTCGGGTGGTTGAAAAGCTTTAATCAGAGTACAGTGTTTCTTCCTAAACTGAAACGAGATGAACGCACTGAGATCAACAAACGAGCTACGTTTCAGACCATCAAGACGCTAAATCTGTATATTAATCTTCAGTTGCAGACAACTGGTTTGATATGGACGAATATTTTTGCGCTTAGAATGGCACTAACGCCTCATAGGACAGTTGAAGACCTAGGTCGGTTTCAACTTAGCATTCGGTAAAGTTGTTAGAAGCGGAATGGGGCCTCAATCAGTGCGGACCTGGCCTCTGACCGCCACGCGCGGGTAGAAGAAGATTATATATGGGGCTGATTCAGAGCACGAGAGCTAGTCACTGTAAAGTAAATCAGATTCGAATACAAAGAGCAAAAGACAACTGCGTAAGGCATCTACAAAAAGTTTCACTGTAACGATTGAAGAATCGGTAAACTTCGAAATATCGTGCTGCTCTCCTACTTCTCAGCCTACTCCATATTGAATCTCAGCAGAGTGATCTAAAATACTACAGCTGAGAAGCCGAGACCGAACTACTCAGCGGGTCCAACCCAAGTCTGTTCCGCGACCATTTGATGTTTCAGGATAGAGAGAAAGCAGTGTTACTGACACCTGTCATATAAAAATAAGAATCCTAATTCAGGATGACGTTTGAGTTTCACCCGACCTGGTGAGAGATGAGGGGAGTTAGCGCAGTGTGTCAGCTTTTCAAATTTATTTGGTAAGGCTTTGAATGCGTTCCAATAAGCCGTTGATCCCACCCAGATGCGTGGTCTTGGGCAGCCAAGTTAATAAGGTCATGGATTAGTATACCAGTAAGGTCACTATGTGTGCGCTCAAATTTCGAGACGGCGCAGTGGTTAAGGTACGAAACTAATGACCGGAAGTTCTGTGGTTTGAACCCAACCCCAAGTTCCACACTCCTCCTATCCAGGCACGGACAATCTGGCGGTATCACAGCCTTCGTGCTTTATTGGACCTGCTTGACAGCTACGCACCGAAAGGGTGCCACAACTGGACACCCGATCAGATTGCTTGCCCTCGTCCCGATAGGCGCAGCACCTGTAGTTTCGGAACTAAAAACCTGTGCACGATTTATAGCACTGCACTTAGCGTCCGGCTCTCTACTATTACGAAGAGGGTGTAGCCGTTAGCCCGGAACAAGGGAAATAACGATCCCGAGGGCCAGATTTTCAAGTGCTCTAATCACAATTGGACCGAAACTGAAAAGATACTGGTACTGGAAAAGTACCTGCTCAAAAAGAATTTTTCCCGTAGTGAGAGTGACGTACTTTTGGGCCTGTGGTACCCAGAGACCCGCTTTTTGCCCACCTTAAAACGTCACAATATTTGGTTGCAAAACCATCCCGTTTACCTGAATGGATATTCGGAAACTTAATCACCTTAGGATGATAGTAGTAGGTTATCAATGCTGTCTTTCCTACATACAAAAAGCTGGATTTCGTCGTGATGCGATCTCTCATGTGCCTATATGATCCACGAAGTTGTACCAAGGGAAGAGTCCCACACAGGCCTTCAAACTAGGGCGACCAATGGAAACAGGTCGAATGCTCGGAATCGAAATCTGTAAATCGACCTGTTCCTTTAAAACTTGTACTATCACGCTAGTATGCCGGAAGCCATCCGCTGTCTAGCATTTCGCTCAATCTAAAAGATGTCACTGGACACGACTCAACTAATGTAAGTCTACCGACGATTATCAACATGGTCAGGAAATAATGAAGGCGCGGGACTTTTTAATATGTTGCTTCCTGAAGGTATACTAGTAGACCCGTTCAAACATCCTCGAATCGCACTGGCAAGTGTAGAATATACTATTCCACCACCGGACGCCATACCAAGCCTCGTAATGCAGCGCACGCTCAAAGTCCCATAGAAGTTTAACGGAAGGGGAGCAAGCTGGATCATGCTTCGGCGTTAACTAACTCCGACTATTAGGACACCGTCCACAATATGAACATCAGCCGATCATTCGGATAATCTAGGCGTCAAAAGTTTTCGATGTTTCAGGCTAGTTTTATCGAAGTTGGAAGGTGAGCCTTTTATTGCTGGACTACGTTCGACTACTGGTGACCGATTTAGTTTTACCAATGAATCGCACAGTTCCTTACATGACGATGAATGTGACGAGAACCAACAAAACAGTTCAAAAAATGGAAAGGTGAATGATAATTACCAGAGGATTGATTTCGAGACTATGGGACACAATAGCCGCTTCAGATGACGGATTTTTTGACGAAAAAGTGGGCATTGAGATCCTTAAAGACGTTCTTGATACGTTCATCCGATACGCATCTAGGTCAGCCACCGCCGATCTCAACGGCAAACAATCTAGAGCAAAATAATTGGACTACTCACGTTGCCTCAGAGGACAGTCGGGCTGAAATTAAAGCTAACTCATGGATTTTTACTCCAGCACCTGGATATGTGCGTAAAAAATGGTAACCAAAACCTCTACATTTCAGCGGCCAGGTATTCCTACACAATTCTGTATTACAGACTGGCGGAGCTACTGAACTCGCAAACAAAAGCCGAAAACATAGTGGCAAGAAGTGCATTGGAATGAAAGTTGGATAACCTACTGCGCTGATATCATTGGTAGTTGTTAACTTTGAAAGAAGATTGGGTAGTGTTTGTAGCAATGTATTCAGCAGTACGGCAGTCCGCCCCTCTTCGCTCCCGGGTGTTCCAAATTTTGAAGGATCCGGCCCAGTTTTCTTCAACTCCTCCAAGAGTGAACATAGAATCAACTAGTTAAATAAAAGAGATGATACTAGGACAGAATATACGCCATACCATAGATGATAAGAACACACGGTAGTCTATGTTCAGGTTGAGCTGCCATGAGGAGACGCGGACGGCAAAGCCCCAGTAGCCAATCGAAAACCAGGGATTTCACCTTGGGAGTAGCATTCAAACAAATAAACTTGACATAGACGTAACAAATCACTCATATGGATTCTGAAAACTCTTCCACAACTCTTAAAAAACCTTACGATTACGTCTGTACAACGTGTCTCGAATATCATGCCAACTGGGAGATGAGGCGGTGTGGTACAGCACATTCAGCCGGAATTCAAGATTAAGAACCCCAAAAGGTCAAAGCAGCCTATCTGAGGCCCAATGTCCACTAGAACTCACTTGACGCAGAGTTTCAACTTCATCAAAGTTATCAGGCCCAACGGCTGACGGCTGAGGCGGATCTGGGGTGGAGTCGTCCGTTTTCGATGCGGCTGCACACACTTGCGCTTCAAACAGTTTACGCCTCTCTGTCTTTGTCAACTTGTGGGTGTTTATTTCGGTAGAAAGCGAGGACAGAGTGCAACTTGGATTCTCGGTACTGCGTCTGGATCTGATGTAATAAAAACATGTCACTATAAATTGAAGAATAAAAATGACGTACCCTATAGATGTACGGCTCTAGTAAAGCGCACCAAAAACTGCTGGATCAAAAGTGCCACTCACCGAGAACTTGAGAACTTCTTGTTATTGGACTGCCCCCATGAATTAACTGAATGGTCAGTTTCATCTATAAAAAACAGACGGGTGAATAGACGGCAGATGAAATAAATGAACTACATGATACAGTGAATACAAACGAAGTGAAATGGTACACTGAGAAGCAGTCATTGGAGCAATGATTCTCGTGCTCGTTGCATGTCAAATTTAAGGTGCAGTGTCAAATCAGCAAACGTGCTTTAGTTTCACTGGCGTACTGTTTCGAGAAATAAGTATCACGCTTCCTTCGGGTTACATGGCTGTCAAGTGCAGAACAACTGTTTTTATTCATGGATAGACCACAGTGGTTGGTCAGCCATCTCGTGCGAACATGGCACAAAGAGATTCCATTAGTTGCGAGGAGTTTGTAGGGGCTAGGTCAACTGGCAACGAATTAGGGTTGAGGAGCAGGTGTTATGTGACAACTTAAGAGAGTAGCAAGAAACTAAGGTCTCAGGTCAACTGTTCGAGTTGAACATCACATTAAGCCTGTTACTAAAGGTAAGTGGACAGCACATGGCTTCGTGTCGGTCAATTTAAATAAAGCCCTAAAGACTACCAACGTTCGCAAAGCGAACGAAGATAACGCTCGCACACCAGCTGGTTACGACGTAAGATCATGCACCTCACAAACAGAATCAGAGTAGACTTTTGACGCATACGTGAAGCGCGTATCAGGCGTCTGAATGCACTTTTGTTGAATATAAACAAGGTGAGTAATATTCGGTGAAAGTTTCTGAGGAGAACTGATGCAGGCCAAGTGATAGACTCCAAAGTGATGGACAAATTGTTAAGCTGAAAGTACACAAACCATCAGGTCCTTCCCGTTGTCTTTCTGTTATCCTCCACACAAGGGACTCTTGTAAAAACTGCCCACAGCTGCTTGGCAATGAGCTCCTGGTGGTCAATACTGATGCTATCATCAATCAGGTGAAATAACGGCAAAGCCCCTGCCCAATTATCAGCCGGACCCAAACAAGCTTTGCAGTAGAACAACCGCCAGAGGCATGTCGAGTGCAGCGAAGGCCATAGACAAGTCCGAAAAGCATGCACAGCACATTGTATCTTAAATACGAGAAATCGAGCGCTTTCCAAATACACCACCGGCTACTGGCGCCGTGGATATTGAAATACGATTGACTGTTGGGTCCACATCTTCCACCCATCAGAGCCGGTCTTGGTTCTGGAACAGACAGCGCGCCCAACTGTTCACCAGTAAATGTGCGAGTTTCGCTTACTGACCGTAAGCATAAAAAACTACTAAACAACTACCCATGACGATGCCCTGATTGCCAGGCATCGTCATGGGCTCTGAAGATCAAGAGTAAACAGTACCAATTAGCTCGACATAAGCGACTATCACTGAACTTACGAAAGTGTGCCGCTGTTCGAGAACCCATCCCAGGGTAAGCAGGATGGGTTGGTGTTCACGTCTAATTTACATTTGTCGGGTTCCCCAGAGGTTATGTTGAAAGAGGTTAGCTGAGTTGCTCTTTCAAGTGTCGTAGCTTGAATACGATGATTCTGCGAATAAATTTTTCGCAAATAGTTTCGCTGACACCTGTCTTCTTTTCGCCAGTTGGTCAATTCAGCCAAAAGAGACCGCTGGT
This sequence comes from Opisthorchis felineus, assembly GCA_004794785.1. Taxonomy (NCBI): domain Eukaryota; kingdom Metazoa; phylum Platyhelminthes; class Trematoda; order Opisthorchiida; family Opisthorchiidae; genus Opisthorchis; species Opisthorchis felineus. The sequence continues at coordinate 297,885 of SJOL01006399.1, read as the reverse complement.
ATTTCCTGCGGCGAAACTCTACCGTACACCAGCCTTGTCTACCTTTTTTATGGTCCAGAGTATCCGGTGTTTGAGGGATTCAAGTGCAGCAGTTGCCGGTGTGATTTTTCGGGCAGCGATAAGACCTGGTCATCTCGATGATATCAAGCGCCCATTACGATTAGTCGGATGGCTTAAACGGGCAGTCCAAAAAGGTGAGCATTGCTACTTTCACTCAATTCCATTCATGCTCTAACCGATATTCGTTATCAGCGTAACTGTGCGTTTTCGGTTCCTTCCCAGCCAGATCAACTCGATTTCGTTAAGATAATGAAACTCGCTGAAGTCAAGGGACTGTTCAGCTTCGGCATGCTTAATCCTGAAAAACGGAGAACTGATAACCAAGCACGCACAGTGACATGATCGGAGTCAAGCTGCGCACCCCAGAAGAGACGACCATCTTTTATTTAGGCTCTCAGTCGGTAACAACAACCGCATGATCCAAATGAGTCCATGACTGGCTTCCGGTTGGTAGCCTCCGAGAAACTCACTGTGAGCGCTTTTCCTGAAGGTTTGTATTGACCGGGAACAAGTAATACTCAGCACGCAACGGAAAAGGTCACTTCACACGATCCATATGTTGAACATCGACCCCCAAATGTACCACCCATCTGTGCTTTTTTCTGGACTAGTCATCCAACTTGGGACACAATTGTGGGAGACTTCGATAAAACCCACCACCTTCCGCAGCCGCAGTCTGTCGACGCGGCAAATGGACCGTTTATCCCATCGACCTGCATTGATCCCAGTTGAAGCAAACAACCGTACGGTGCAAAGACGACTGTGTACTAGGATCCAGTCCAGTAAAGTAATTTCGGCCTTGAAGATGAGTGCAACTCCCACACCGTACATACAACAGGTGATCGCGTCAGGACCACCAGATAGCCGAAGAATGAAAAGTGAAATATCTAAGCTCGCCCTAAGTGGCTTGAGATGCACGACCGAAGTGGGGTCTTGTATGTGTGTTTGAGAGAAACAACATACATTCACAGAAAAGGGAAGTATGGTTTCAGTAAGAGGTGCCTGTTGCTCAATTTGTCAGTGAGTACGGATACTGAAAGCTGTAAAGTGGATCAGACCTTCTGATAAGTAACTGATCATTTCGGTTAATTTCTTAGACATGGGACAATGCTTAACGCAATGCATCACTGGATGGCTGGGGAGGAAGTGTGGGTGATGGCCGGTGACGGAAGAGCTGCAAGGGCGAACATTACTTCCCGGTTGCCCAGGCGGAGAAACAGAGTTTAGTTGAGTTACCGCACCTTGAGCTTTTGACTTGAAAGTTTAACCATAAGGCAGCAAGGCGATGTAGGGTTTGTTCCGGTACTCCAGTCGTAGCCTCTGGTTCAATTCTGACCCAAATGGTAGCGGGTACTACGGTTTTTTTTAGAGGACCGTGTTCTAAGCCAATAGTCTGATCAGTTTGGCTTAGTTGAGGGCGCAGGGAATAGGACTCTTGATGTTATTGCGAACAGCCGATGCGTCTGGAGTCGCATCTTTGTATTGGATAATTCACTTGTCGTGACGGTCAACCGTTGAGCGATCGAAGTATATGGTTACTAGGATCAGTCGTCTCTAACCCGTATTTCCTCGTGTGACCTAGAGTAACTAATTACTGTCTTCGCACTCCTACTGCAGAAATCAACACGACTTTACCTCCAGACCGTCTCCTATTATGATTATTCGCAGTACAGAGTCTCATAGCTCTTCGTCTGGCTGCACCCTTTTGGACCTCTGGTTTCACCTTGTTGAACGGAGTTCCAGCCAATATAGCCCACATGATCACTGCGGCACCCAAACCCGACCAACAGAGCACGGTGGTAGGTTTTCGTCGGGGAAGCCGACAAATTAAATCACTTTCAACCCGGCAACACGTTTGGTTGGTAAGTCGATGGTCGCAGATGTTTAGGTAAATTACGGAAGAACCTGAATCCGAAGGTTTGAACTGAAGATGACAAGACCACTCAATGTTCAGCCATTGAGCCTTTTCAGGCTCGTCGAACTATCAACACAATGTGGGCTTTTGACAGTTCTAAAGGAGCCAATCGTTACCAAGTCTAGCAGAGGGATGTGAGTATATTAGATCCAGAAAACGGATGAGTAAATCACAAGACTTTCCAAAGTATATATCGAGGCTAACGATCAAACGGCGCACCATAAGAATGTCTGACTACATGCCCATCAAAAACTTACCATTGTGGCCCCAAGATACAAGAGAGGAACCCGTACGGTTTAGAAAATGTAGTTCTTTTTCAGTCTCCTGCCGCTCCGTCCGGGGAATTCGGTAGTTTTCTTTCTGTTGATAGGACGATGAGGTGCAACCATAACGCCAAAAGATGAGTTAGTGAGCGATGGAACAAGTTTATGATGATGGTGTGCAGACCCATCAAAGCAAGAAAACATCAGATCATGTACAGATCGGTAAAAAGCGGTAAATCCCCAAGTGCTCTGTTGAGCAATTTACGACCCCCGAGGCCGAAATGCCGCAAGAGGGCTTGTTCACAGGCTTTGTGTGCGTAAAACATCCGAACGCATTACGAAAGTGTCAGAACATACGGCTGGTCAGGCCAATAGTTACACTTACTAAAATCTATTAGCTGTGCAAAGTGGTTGCGAGCGTGCGGTGGAAGGATAATGGCCTGAAACCAGCAACCCAAAACTCAAAGGACCTAGTCCTTCACGACCATATGATAAGTCACAGTATGGAACAAAAAGGCCTCATGAGATTTTTCGTTCCATAGGGGAAGCCATTTCATGCTGAAAAGCCGACAAGTACTGTGAACCTGTTTCATTCTAATGGAATCATCAGCAGTGCGCATCTCACAAGACTCCGAATCCACGAACTCCTGGGTAGTAGTTTCAACACTTGATCGTTCGACCACGAGCGGCTGATCAGCAGTGTGACCAAATTGCACTTAGACAGGATACAGCGAGGCTCATCCTTCATTTACGGAATCCAGAGGCTGACGGGTCAAGTGAACGTGTTTGGTTCACGATCTATGAGCAGCTGCGGACAGAAAAACTGTCGGCCAAGAGGCCAAGAAACCCCCCTTCTCAATGAAGTCCTATCGTCCAGGGAATTGTCATACAGCCTTAACTACGAAAGTATGAAATAGGCCACGAAACAATCGAACGATGAACGATAAAAAGCATTGGCAGTTGACTCACCGGCAACTTCGACCATTTTTCGATAAGCTGTAACGCCAGTTGCCGGATTTCCCGAATCCATTCGGCTTCAGCCGGCAGCGAGGCGGTTTCTTTGGAATTGGAAGCGCTGTTCGGTAAAACTGGTGGCTCGACCTCACCGGTTTCCACATCCACATATGCGGAACCTAAAACCACCTCACCGTTGGCCCCCGAAACCGAAGGACCAGACGATAAGTTGGAGCTTGCGCGTACATCGCAAGCAGTCAATGAGGACGACTGCGTGGTTACCTGGCTAAGAACAGACGATTGTGTGGATCCGGGTGTTGAGGGGTAGGAGTCGAAAACGCCTCCAATAATCAGCTGGACGGGAGAAGTGCCTCCAACAGAACCATTTTCAGGAATATACTCTTCAATATGAAGTTGGAAAAATAAACCGATGAGTCGATAATTCGTAGATTCAGTCGACTTTAGTGTACCACTCTACGCCAATTATTTTCAACAATCGAGTGCATCTTAGTGTCCACGTACGTGACCTACAGGGGAAGAGAGACCACCTGTTAAAGGGATTCGCAAAGGTTGTCTCGCAAAGACTGGGCGAATAGTCGGTGTTCGATATGTTGGCTGAGCTAGAGAATTCGGCTGCAAATGTTTCACAATCGAGGCGATGTCAATGCGCGGTCGAGTAGCGGTGTGACAGATCGGTAGTGTGACGAGATGTAGACCACAGTCCACTACCGTCTTTGTTAGTTGTGAAAAAAGGTAACTGAATGTCTTATACGATGTAAGCCCCAACGTGAACGGTGTTGGAAACTTCGAACGAAGGTATCAGGGTGTGCATAGGAAGGTAGCTGATGAAAACCTCAACGGATATGCTGAATTGTGTAACACAATTTCGATGAAACTAATCTATTTAACCCAACTAATCTCCTCCTCGAAAGCAGCCGTATTTAGGACAACCAGTTCAATAGGACTATAAATCAGTTATCAGTGTTATATTTCGACTGATTAGTTTTAGCGCAAGCACTCAATGGGTCTGAGTCATGGAGTTTTGCACTTTTTGTCCTCAGTTTCTAGTATGTTTCCTGTTACCAGGAGTGATCACTCGCAAGTAAAAAATACTCACGCAACGGAACAACAGTCAGCTTTTAGTGAACACCAAATCCGGAATTCTCATGGGTCTGATCGATTCTTCGGTGACGAGGGACCGTTAAATGTAATAATATGCCGATTGTGGAAGAGTAGCAGTCTATGAAACAACAAATGAGTTGAGGGCTGCTCTGAAACACGGAAAAAGTGGGCAGAAGGTTTATCTATTCACCAAGCATGGCAGTTAGTTCGCAAACGTCTAGTCCAAGGCGCAGCTGAATGGGTAGCAGAAATGTATAGAAAGTCCAATTAGAAGTTTTTGAACGAGACGTGAGATAGTAGGACAAAGCCCTCACGAATCGTAAACCTGACCTCACATGTCAATATATTCAAGGCGAACCCAAAAAAATCATTGCCTGTTTCTGATAGAATCCATCAACCGCGGAACGAGGAACAAACATCAGCGCCATTGACAGCAACATACCAATAGTAAATACTGGCGGTTAACTGCAATATAACGACGACAAAAGAATTTTCTAGTAGTGTGCGAACAAGGCGAAGAAGTGTGGAACTCAGCACACACAGCCTTATGACTCTATGGAAAACCTTCAAGAACATGCCCACTGCTTTGAACAGCAACGAGATAAACGAATCGGGGGGGCCACGCCGGACCAAAATGCCATCGGTGAAATTGATCCAACGTCCATTGCTAACCTCAACCCAGCCCGCCATACGGCAAACATCAGCTAGGCAGTCCAACCAGGAAGTGACAGCAATTTCGCCACTGGGGCTGGTTGCGTGCCACGTCCTGTAGTTTCTACACACGTGCAAAAAGAATCACATATGATCCAGCTACGAAAGCGCGAAAATCCAAAAGCTGCTTTCATTTCGCGATCCCATGTCACGCCATGTCCTCCTACAATGGTTTGTCGCCATGGAATCAGAATGAAACAATGCCTTCGTTAGTAAACAACACACGCCATCTTTAGTGATTCCGATAAACCATCGAATATCAGCTTACGCACCGATTCGTTGCGAGCATGCTGCAGCCAGCTAGCTTGCAAAGACATTGATGATCAAACGTGTGGATCTACTGGTTTCCTCCTGGACACCAGGACGATTAAGGTTCCACAAGTCCTCGGCTCGAAAGTGTGACCTCAAAGGAGCCGGAGTCAGCGTAATACTACCAGAGTGACCTATTTTTTAAGGAAGACTTCAAACTTGTTCTGACCAAAAATCCAGAGTCCTTATTTGTTCGAACCCCATACAATGACTAACCTGGTAGGATACTCTGTAGATGTTGTATCCCCCACTGTGGCTCATTGGGTGGTTGGGGTGCGCAATCCATTACAACACGATAAGGTCCAGTATCTTCACGACAACTGAAGATGATTCCATACCAACCACGATTGGTGAGGATAAGAGGAAAAATGGATGCTCCAGCAACTTTATCGCCGGAACTACTCGGTAATAACAACGGTGGTGGACGGCCTACGATGTTGTGAAGAGGTGTTGTCATCCAAGCCACAGAACCCCTATGTGACTCAACAATCGAAGGCTATGCACTGCATTAACAGCCTTCCATTTTAGGTTGCACGAGAATGTGATGTGTACTGGAGATAGGATAAAAGAGGAAATCCATCAACCACGCTATATTGGGAGTGAGGCAAACCTAGGGGGCGAGTATTGTGGCGTGACCCAGAGGAAGGAGAAATATGAAGTCTGGGTGCCATCGACAATACCTGTCTTCGAGGGGGTTCATGGGATCCTCCCCGTGAGGACGTTGTAAAATATGGCCACTAACCGATGTGGACGGCATTTGTGCTAACACTTTCTAACTGGATTTTCTCTGTGAACATTTGGAGGCGGAAGCACATAGGATGTATGTAACCCGCCCACCATTTGTTGCTACTTTTATCACATAAAAAAATCGTTCAGTTGTAACACCCTTCCTGTGCCTAGCTGCCATGCCACCGGAAGGAAGCACGAGGGCTAGGATACTGTCAGGTTGCTCAAGCCTAGACAGGGGAAGTCGAGATGCAGAGGTCGGATTCGAACCACGGACCTTCCGGTCAGTAAATTCGTGCTCTAACCACTTGAGCCATCTCACCCCTTTATCATATGGCTTCATCTAAATGGACATGGCTGTATGACAGTCGAGAATGAGCATTCACACACTGGTACTGCCGTCAGTGATAACCATAAATGTCAGGAGGTGTAGTGCAAAATGTTCAACCGACCCAGTCCATATTTTCTGCATATATTCGCATTGGTAGGTCCTTCAAAAATCCTTCAAAACGTTCATATGAAAATTTACCAACAAAGGCGAATAAAGGAAATCTCGTCTTGTCTAGTAGGAATACCTCCAACTTGTTGTGACATCGTGAGGTTTCCGACTGGAGTGGCTGGTGCTGGGAAACCTATCCTTTCCATTTCAACGACCAGATGACGACTGTCTCCTGAAAGGATACTGTGTTCAGCATCATCGCCATTCCGTCGATTGCCCGTCGTGTTGGAGCCATTATGTGCAGTTTGCGCGTCTCCGGGTGAAGAGCAACGAGGACGACAGTAATGTGGATCAACCGCCCACTGAGCAACAATATCCATCAGACGGGAGTTGGACTGTACTTGCTTTTGTTCAGACACCGGTATGTGATCGAGGCAAAGAAGAATCTACACAAAAATAGAAACAGGGGATTCAAGGTGCACACATCATTGCGTAAAGTGAGGACCCCAAACTTTCTACTGACATTTATGATTACTTACTTGTCGTTTCAACTCCCAATCGTCCACATGTGAATCACACATGAATGCTGCCAACATGTCCAGTCCATTGTACTGGCGAAAGAGTTTCAAGCAAGCATCTGAATGAGTAGCCGCTAACCGTTTGAGCAACTCCATGCGGGTGTATCTGGTAAGACATTCTTGTACCATAACTTGCAAAACAAGAGTGATATCGTCGGCACGCTGAAACGAATCCCGCTGCAGCAGCTGCATCACTCGCCGTTCAACCTGTTGATTTCAAGGGGAGTTAAACAGTCGGTCGACAGAAAAAACAAAAGAATTGCCAATGACAATAGAACTCGGAGAGATCCACGTGTCTATAAGTGACAACGCACACCACCGACAACTTAAATATGACAGTTCGAAAGAGAAATGCTTTTCACTCAGGCACACCATTGTTAACAAAATTCCGCCTGAGATTTTTCCGTCACCATCATCAACACACCTTTCGTATAGCCCATTACTGGAGTACACATTAGCAACAGTAGAAAACAATACCACCCAAAAGTTCGTAGGCTCAAACACCTAGATAAAAGAGTTTATCGGCAATAAACCATTTACCAAAGGTGCGTTGGTTCTACCCGCTGCAGTTTACGTCACTGAAAAATGGGATAGCATGAGAGATACAGCCAAACCACCAGACGCGATACCACATTCAGTTAGTTCGGGAACTGAGTGGCTACGCATCGAAGACGATAGTTCTGATGCACGGGCACCACCGACTAGGTGATTGGGTCATTTCTGCCAATTTCATTATCCACTGGTGAGTTGAGTCCCGCGGCCCAAACAAAGGAAGTCGGCCGCTGTCGACCGGACTATGTTGACTGATCAATGTACCCATTCTTGTTTGACATGAAAAAAATCGTCCAGCTGTAGTACCTTTTCGGTGCCTAGCTGCCATGCCATCGGAAGGAAGCACGAGGGCTGGGATACTGTCAGGTTGCCCAAGCCTAGACAGGGGAAGTCGAGAGGCAGAGGTCGGGTTCGAACCACGGACCTACCGGTCAGTAGATTCGCGCTCTAACCACTTGAGCCACCACCTCTCGGTCGCTTCCACTCGTCACAAGGAGGGGCGAAAAGATACCTGCGAGGCTGATGGTCCTCTGGCATGCGGAGTACACGTCCTAAACAAGCGTAACCTCTGACGCGAGAGTAATTCATTTATCGTAGGAGAGATCCTCTATCCTAAAGCCATCCGGCCTACTTCAGCAGTACAAAGCTGACGTTTCCACCAGAACCAACCAATGCTTCTGAGACACCGATGGTCTCTCTCCGCGAGAAGAGGCAACGTTTCTGACTCAAAGCGGTAGGCGTTGTATTACCGGAGAGTATACTCTGCTCTCGACAGACAACAGACGTCAAATGGGCGCCATAGGTGTCGAAGCTTGGAAAAAGCTGCCCCGGTCTTCTCGACGCGACGAGTAATCTCGTCTCCAGCAAGCCCACCAGAACTTATACAAGTGTCCAGGTAAACAAATTTGTGTAATAACGGTATTTTCCGCAGCTTAGTTCTCGGTCTGAACCTCTCAAGCTAGCGTTCCCGTCAAAAACAACCACCATAGGTGCACAACGTACATTAACGCCCAAAACCAAGTCAAGAACACTTGTACAGCGCGTCGTATATAAAGTGTGCTGCGACATTCTGGAATTTCTGACGCCTTCCGGATGCACCATTGGCAACCGGCATTCGGCTAGCACTGGGTCATGATTGGCTGTTGGCTCCAGGCTTTCGACCAGTCAGACTCGCCTTGATGCCGGGCCGGCAAGCGGAACGAACTTTTCACCAATCTTGTGCGAGACAGGCTTCATGGACTTAGCAGCGCCTAATTGCGAGCGGTTCAGCGGTATCGGTGTGGAATTCCACTTAACAATTTGTCTACCACATCGATTGGCTGGTCTGCAAACATGAGGTTTAGGTTCAATCCCATCCAGTCTTGTAGCAGCACTTTACACCTTGTAAGTGTAAAGTGCACACCAAACCGTGCGGCAGAATTATTCAGGTTATTTCAAATGGATGCATTTTTGAAGAATCTGAACCAAGTAGGGCTATATCGTCCGCATACTTAATGTCTGTCGGGCGAACGTCCCGACAGCATTTTGAACCTCGAGTTTATAGAAGCAGGTAGAGAAATTTGAAGCAGTACATCAATAAAAAATTAAAGAGGGGAGTCGAGAGAGGACAGCCTTTTCTTACACCACCGGACGTGAAGAACTCAGGCGAAAGCATGTGGTATACTCGCACCCGTCCACAAAGGTTCGCATACATCGCCAAAGTTCCTGAAGATAAACAGAATCAAAAGCAGCTTTCAGACTAAGAAAAACGTCCAACGTGGGACATTTTGAAAGAGTGGCACTGTAGAAGAACCTGCCTCAAGTTAAAGATATGGTCCATGGATCCCCGGCCAGGCAAAACGCAGCTTGATTCTCACGAACCTGTCTCTATGGACAATCGATCAGCCTGCACGAAAATAATGCGAGAACAAACTTGGATGGCAAGGCCATCAGGTTGATGCCGCGGTGCGTTCTGCATGATGTTATTCTGCCATTTTTGAAGACTGAAATGGCGATCGGGGAGCAGTGAGGTCGTCAAACCGTTCACCAGGACTTTATCACCTTCTCTGAAGAGTGCGGGGTGCAGACCATCCAGGCTGGGTGCCTTGTCGCGTTGTATGAGTGATATCTCACCCTGGATTTCTGTTGTTGACGATGGGCTGGTGTCGATGTTGCATTGTGTTGTTGCGTTGAAGGCCAGTTGAGCTGCTCTTCAAAGTGTTCAGGCTATCGCTCAAAACGACGGTTTTTCGAATTAACTGCTGGTCCGTCCTCTTCTTTTGGCTGTTTGATCGAATCAGTTGAAACGGGGAGCAGCTGTTACCTGCAGCGAAAGCCCTCTCCATCTCCTGGGCCTTCGCAGCCTATGTAACATTCCCAAACTATTGATTACCAGGCGTTTGAGGGATCTGTGTTCGCCATCATAGTCGCTAGCTACTGGTAGCAATAAGATCTGGAGATCTCGGCGATATCCGCTGTTCATTTAGTCGAGTCGGATGGCTTGGACAAACAGTTCTGAAAGCTGAGGATACGGCTTTTTTTACCCGCTTCCAAGTAACCTCCATGCAATTTTCATCCACATGGCTGTGCGTTCCCAGCTTTCTAGCCGGATCATCTCGATCAAACTTGTCGAAGTTTATAATACATTCCGATCGCCCAAGCCAAAGAACGGCGTGTGATTCAAGTACCCAACCTTGAGCCGTTGACTCAAAAGTCTGACCCACAAGGAAGTGGTATAATGTAGGGTTTTGTTCGGGGACCGTACCCCTATCCTGACTCACAAACCTGAACAGCGAGGTAGCGGTTGTTGCGGTTACCTTGAGGGACTCTTCCAGAAACTACTTGGCTGCAGGGGGCCGGTCTGCTGTGAAGATGCAGGGAGTAGAACATTACTGTCTCACACCTGATGCGACTGCGCACAGCAGGTGCTTTTTGAACAGCACCAGACTCTGGTTTTAAAAGTATATCGACCGCACTGAGAAATGCGCCGGCGGTCACGGGCAACCGTTGGGCGATCGGAGTGTGCGGTTTTCAGAGTTAACCGTTTCTAAACCCTCCTTCTTCGGAGGAAGCCAGCAAGGCTGATGCGATAAATATGAACATGGTGGTTACCTGAACGAAACCCCTCATAAACTTCACGCTCCTAATGCAGAAGACAGTAAAACTTTCTCCAAATCGCCTAGTTACACGATTTTGCGCAGTACGGGGATTGGCTGTTCTTCGTCGAGGTGCTCCTGATTCACCTTCTTGGCAGGGCTGAACCTTGAGGAACTGAGTTCCAGCCGCTGTAACCCGCGGGACCGTTGCAGCACTGAGGTCCGAACTCCAAGATCAGATGGTAGTTTAGGTCGGGCTCGTATAGGAAAACGGAACAGCTTGCGGGAACGAGCCTTACCTGCTTTTGGGCTCTCTATAACCAGACTTTGATCAATTCAACCTTCTGATCCTTTCTTTTAGTCGGTGGTAAACCAACTCGACAGCAACACATGCCAATGGCTGAAAAGCGCTCATGATGACTTCGAAACCATCTGAAGCCGATACAAAGCTTTCATCTCATATCGTAGGCATCGGATGAGACTCAAATGCTGACAGGCAGTCAAACCTGTCAGGAACTGATCACAGTACATTTCGGTTGAGCGAAGTCATTTAGAAATCTGTGAAGAAATGCCGAGACTGGAGGCAATTGCAGGACCTTTCTTGAAGTTACCATGCAGCAAACAGTAGATTCTTTGTGCCCCGACCAGTACAGAAGCCATGGTGTTCTAGGACGTGAAATAAGTAAAAACAATAGTCGTTCAGTTTACGGTGCCTAGCTGCCATGCCACCCGGATGATACAAGGGCTGAGATGCTACCATGCTCCTGTTAGCCAGAATCACGCACCAAAACAGCTTCACCGCTCGCAGTTAGGCGCTGCTACGGCCAAGAAGCCTAAGCCGCAAATGATTAGCCGGGAGATCGGGTCGCTTGGCGGCTCAGCATCAAAGCGAGTTCTGATTGGCCAAAAGTGTGGACCCAACAGCCAATCATAATTCGGTATCCGCTGTACACCGGTTACCGGTGGCGCATCCAGGTGTCCGAATTTTCAGAATGTTATCGTCGCGTACACTTTGAATACGAAGCGCTGTACATGTGTTTTTTGGCCTGGTTTTAGGCGTTTACTACACTTTGTGCAGCCTTGGTGGTTCTTTTGCTGAGAACGCTAGCTTTGGAGTGTCAGACCGAGAAGTGGGCAGAGGCATTACCATTATTACAATTCACCAAGTCTGGATAGGGGTAGTCGAGAAGCCGGCATTGGAGTGGAACCACAGACAATCCGGTGGGTAAGTTCGCACCTCAAATACTGAGCCACCTTGAGGTTATGTACATGTACTTCGACAACTCCAGCAGTCCAGCGGTTGGAGACTCGTAGTAGCAGACCGTGCGCACAAATGAACAAAGTGGTACTCCTGAAGTTGTCAAGTTAACTTTTGCTTCCTTTACCTTTGCATAGCAGAACGATTAGAGTACCCCTGAGTTCTGGTCCTCTCTGCCAGATAATGTCAATCAAGTGTGTTCTCCACCATGCCTGGGGCGTTCAGTAGTTCTTCTAACCCGCAAATACGAGTATGATTGTCGTGTCTTCGACAGCCGGAAGAAAGTACAGTGATTTTCATTTTTCTTTGAAGTGCCCTGGTTACTGTTCGCGGGCATTCAAAAGTTTGCTAAAGTGCTTGCGCCATAGATTTATTTCTGCAACTGACTGCTACAGCGTCGTAGCTGCATGCTGGAGCGTTCGGCTTGACCTGATACGAAGACCACCGAGGGCACTCAAATAGCCGTAAAATTACTTATGATTCCACCAGGAAGCGAATTTCTCAACCTGTCCGCTCATTTTTCACCGTTCGTCGATGACGCAACTAATTTGAGGTTTACGGTCATTTCGGATATCTAGTTTTTACTTCTTCGACTCACTGGTCAGATGTACAATAGACTATTTACTGTATTGAAGTCTCTCAAAAAATGCTTTCCGGAAGTCTGCAGAGTACCAACTTCGACGTAAAAAAATGTCCATGCCTATTTTGTTGAGGACAGCATTTGCTGCAATCGCGCTGATTATGATAATAATTTCAACAGATTGATATCAGATGCACTGAAGCAAGATTTGGATGGACTCCATGCGATTTTAATTCAAGCACCTTGCTGTTTTTTCAGATCGAAGGCAAAATTAAAAAAATGATATCCCTTTTCTTTTTACCGACCCAAATGTTTAATCGGCAGTTAGTTTCTTGAAGAAGTCGCTGATCAGTGAACCTTGTTAAACTGGGGGCTGCGGCGCTAATTCCACATCTTTTGTTTCCACTGCAAATAAGATAGACCCTGTATGGTGACTGATTGTCACCAGTTTAGTTCACTGGTGTATAGACGTTTCGCAATGATGGTGTTTTTTAAGAGAATGACCAGTATGAATAGCACAACACGCCTTCTGCACTATGGTAACAAAATTTTATTTATACTCAGTATTTTCATCAGCTTTCTTGAAAGTACGATATAGTCCCCGCTTCTTCCGTAATCCGCCACCAAGGGACTGGACCTTACCGTGGTGTAACGGTTTATGTTTCCGCGATCATTGAGCTATAATGGGGGGTGTCCGAGCGATAATCAGTCTCTCATACAAGGTTGTTTAGTGGTTAAAGGTCTGACCAACAGTTTCCGGATCAACCAAGTTGGGGGTTGGAACATGTGTGGCGAGTTGTTCTATAAAAATGATAATGCACCCGCGTTTCCCGCCAAACACCGCTGCCTTGCGGTCGGGCTTTTGAGCCAAGGGTCGAGGACCCTGATCGTCCTCCTGTCTAGGTCTGGGTGCCCTGGCAGTATCCCAGCCCACGTACAATCATGAATTGGTGATTTCAGAAATAATGCTCCTGAATACGTGAACCATACCTGCCGATAACAATATTCATCAGCCCCACCATCTAGGTCAGTGTTTTTCTCGTCTACGGGCTACTGTGATAGACTGCTAGGCAGGTCCATTCGCAACGAAAAGGAAGATAACCACTGTGGACTAGATAAATATTTGTGTCGAGCGTTACTTGAACGTAGTCTTCAAATATATTGCCGCCAATTGTTATTCCAATTAGGAACTGTTCCAACGAATAGTACTATGTGCGTCTCCAAAGGTAACTTATCAGCTAAATCGAAAGGAAGTAGATTCAAAAAGAGTCCATTGATGTAGCAAGTTAGAACCATGCGTTGTTCTCATAGAATAGCCAGCAAATCAATTTGAATTAAGCAATCTGAATCTACAGCATTAAGCATTCTTATTCGGGTGTACTGTCATGGAGTAAATCCATCATGTAGTGTTATGAACACTTTCATCAAGGAAACATCTCAATGGGAAAACTCCATATCTCCGAAATTGTCAATGGTCGAAGGGATTCCTCGATTTCTTCTGCTGCACTTGGTTGACCCAGTTTCCGCCTACGTCGACCACACGCCTGGTTGGAATCAGATCATGAAAACACGTTTCAGTAGTCGCCCTCAGAGAAAATTTAATAGGGTTATGTAGTTCATTGACACCTCAAGTCGAGCGCTTCAGTGGCCCCATGCATGCCGTCGACTAATAATCGCAGTTTTCACTTCATAACGGCCTTCCATTCGGTTGATAGACCAACTCTCCTTGATGTTCGTACTCCTTATTCCCTCAATGCTTGTTTAGGGATTCATAACTGTTCAAAAGTTTCCGCACAACCATGGGAGTTCGTCAAGCGTAATTTGTTTCCCGCCTTATTATATTATCACCGACATCACCATGGACCGCACACTTTAAGGGGGCAAGAATAGTGGAAATGAAGTCGTTTGGCTGTAACATCTCTAACCGTCACGAAGAGACTGGACCTTACCGTGGTGTGACGGTTTGCGCACCTCAGCGACCCACTGAACTATACTGGGGGGTGTCCCCGCGACACTCACAGTCTCTCATACCAGGTTGGTCAATGGTAAGAGGTCTGACGAACACAGTCTCCTGGTCCTCCAGGTTGGGGGTTGGAACATATGGCGACTTGTTCCGTAGAAATGGCAATACATATGCATTTCCTGCCAAACACCGCTGCCTTGCGGTTAGGCTTTTGAGCCTAAGGCTTTGGTTGAGGACCCTAATCGTCATCCTGTCTAGGTGTGGGCGCCCTGACAGTATCCCAGCCCACGTACAACCATGATACCTACATCTAACAATAAACTCATGCCACATCGGCCGTCGCGTGGTGCCATCAGCCGGGTCGCCTTACTCGTTGCATACAGCAGGGCGGGTAAGCGAAAACATGCTACTGCTGACGCCTCCCTTCTTTCTATTTCACATACTTTTTCTTCCCCCTCTCCCCACCCCATTATTAACTCTACTCTTGTAGGCCCAGCACTTAGGACTGTTGACTCCGTATGTCTTGCATCGGTTTTGCGTGCAGCATCTGCTCATCACATGGCGCCGACATCCTCAGGTATCTCCAAAACAATCTTCAAGCCTCGACACCCAGTTTATCTGGCCGCCTTCAATGTCCGCACTCTGAAGCAAGCAGGACAACAAGCTGCTCCTGCTGTCACACTGGACTCGCTTGGCATTGATGTGTGCTGTGTCTCAGAAACAAGAATTCAAGATGAAAGTACAGTGATTGGTAGGGGTTTCGTTGACCAAATCTTCACACTTCGTCAGGTGTTAAATCAACGCCATACGTATACGCGACCCACAATTCTAGTGTTCCTGGATTGTCAAGGTGCATTCGACTCGGTTGACCGATCTGTTCTTCTTGATACGCTTGCCCACCAAGGAATTCCCTGGAGGTTCGTGAACATAATAAGCTCCTTGTATTTCCAGACTTCCGGACGTGTGAGAGTATACGGCGAGCTCTCCAAAAGCTTCCGTACACAAAGTGGTGTCTGTCAGGGATGCCCACTCTCTCCATTCCTTTTTAACTTCGTGATCGATAAGATAATGAGACGAACGCTGGAAGGTCTCCAAAACCCTGGTGTTCAAGTAGCCTGTGACGAAAACCTTGTCGATCTGGAATATGCAGACGACATCGTTCTCGCCTTCGAAGAGTAGGAGAAGGCGCAGATGTTTTTGGATGAACTGACCAACGCCATCCCGTCCTTCGGTATGCACTTTGCACCCACAAAGTGTAAGGTCATGCTGCTGGACATGCAGTCACTGAACACGCCACTTACAATCCAGGGAGAGGCACTGGAAGTTGTGGAGTGTATTACGTATGTGGGAAGTTGCATTAGTTCTGATGGTAGTGTGACAGACGAGGTCAATGAACGAATCTGCAGGGCTCGGGTCGCGTTTGCTCATTTGAGACACCTATGGCGTCAAAGTGGTGTATCCCTGAAACTCAAGGGACGTGTGTATCAAGCTATAGTGCGGGCTGTTTTGTTGTATGGTTGTGAGACTTGGCCTGTTCGAGCGGCGGAACTGAGACGTCTTCAGGTGTTTGACAATCGTTGTCTCAGAACCATAGCTCGTGTGGGTTGGTGTCGGCGAATCCGTAACGAGGCAGTTAGAAGGCGAGTTTTTGGTTGTGCAACGGGTACTTCCATTTAAGAATGTGTCCAGCACCAGAAGCTGCGTTGGTTGGGACACGTATTGCGTATGCCTAACCATCGTTTGCCGAAGAGAGTGCTGTTTTCTTTGCCCAACTCAGACAGGCGGAAGCAGAGAGGTGGCCAACCCTTAACCTGGAAGAGGGGTATGAAGGAGATTACGAAACGCTTGGGTGCTGCTCGCCTTCCAGGTTGGAGACCACGTGATCCTCACTGCGCCTGGTTGGAGACGCTGCAAGATATGGCTGCCAACCGATGTCAGTGGCGTTCTTGTCGTCAGTTTCTATCCAGATTGCCTGAATGAGTGTCTGGAGGCGTAGGCACCTCGGAATGATTGTAGTTAGCTAGCACTAAGTCCCTTCCCCGTCCACCTTTATTCTTTTCTTCACAATAAAGCCTTCAAAGAAATCATGGTTGTACGGCAGTGAAGCATCGGTGTTGAACACTGATGTCATGCTTTCGATGATGATGATGAACATCTCTTTGGTGCCTAGCTACCATGCCGCCCGATGAAGGCATGAGAGTTGAGATGCTGTCATGTTGCCCAAACTCAGAGAGAATCAGCCGAGATGCCGGGGTTTCGTTCAAACTGCACGCCTTCCGGTTAGTAGGTTTTCGCCTTAGCAACTGAGCTGTCTTGAGGTTTTTGAATCAAAGTTACATTTAGTGAAAGACTGGTAGGACTGGAGTACACGGATGATACTCTTGTCATCAAACCGCTTCATTTACTCTTAATGATATATTGGAATTGATTTCTTGTTTCGTTGTGCTTTCAAAGTGCAGTCTTTCTTCAAGGAGTATAGGTTTCCAGTGTCCCTATGAAGATTCAAGGAAAGCAGCTTGGATTTCCGGGCCATTATACACGGCTGGGCAGGTGCATAAGCGGGGAATATACTGCGACAGATTGTATGTATGTATAGTGGAAGGGGGAATGCATTGTCAAATACAACCGTAAAAACAATAAAGCAATATAAGGGCATTTATGAAGTAACATAACTAACAAGGTGGGTTGAGAGTGACATGAACCCCGGAATAGTCGAAGAATGCGTCAAGTAGAGCGGGCAAAATTTCAAAGACGGGATGACCTTGGAAAAACAAAAGTTGCTACAACACGTGCTGGTAAGATTGAGTGAGTGGATGAACATACCGATATATGGATGTAACTTGCTCTTACTAGTACCCCATATTTCAAACGAACAGTAACGAATTCTGGGGTACTAGGACGGTACAGTACACGAATTGGCAAACTCAAATCTACCGAATGATACCGCAACCCGGAGCCGAATTGATGTGCTCGTTGACCCCATAATGTTCAACATCGCAGAAATTGTCTATTTCTGATAAGCACGTCTTGGAACGTAACTATTACACTAGAAATCACCAGTAGAACGAAATAATTACCATAATGTTATATGCCCGAGCGCATTCACTAGCCGAATTTAGGTCAACAAGCAGCTTGCATCCGACAGATCAACTTACCATACTGGTATCCTTGAGACGGACCTTATCTTGGAGAGTTTTGCTAGTGGAACCCATTATTCCTGAACACGTTGGCTTCCCACAGTAGCACTTCTGTTCCGAGGCACTGAAATTGAGCAAAGGGAGAGAGTCGACTAAGCGCTAAAATCAATGAAAAATGAGGCTCGCAGTTCAAGGTTGACGATGATGTTTTAAGATTGATCAGTAACACTTATGAGCCAAAAGAGTAGTAACGAACTGGAAATTTGTCTGACTTTGTGGAACCAAACGGCAAAAATCGAGTGTAGAGGCAATAAGTCTGTGATAAAGTTCGGGTGCAATCGCTCAAATAAAAACTGCATGGTTTTGGTCGGCAGTTCTGCGTCCTGAGAGCTCCAGAAAACTGTGGAGTAAGGAAAATCAATTAACCGAACTACAGGGCAATATTTTAGTATGTTACTTCCATATTACAACAAGCTCATACGCATCATTTTACGGGTTTCTGAAATATAAGATTCCTTCCGGTTAGGTTTGCGTCTTAGTCACTGAAATACCTCGAGCTCGGTAGATATGTTTACGGAATTTAAGGTAATCCAGTGGAAGAAACAGATGTCACACGAACGAGTGGACAACCACCAAAGCGGAAACCAAAAAAGTTCTACAGTGGGGCCTTGAAAATGAAAGTAGTAGGTGTGTGTAAAGTCAAGTATTTTATATTCACCCGCAAGAGTTGGTTTCGGAGTCCAAAAATATGAGAGGGGGAAGGTTCTAATCACACCCGGTGGTCTTAGTGCCTCAATCAAAATCGCCCAATCTTCGTACGACTTGACAGAAGGGTATGAAGGACGTTACGGACGTTTTGGTGCTGCTGGTCCGGCTCATCTTCATGGTGGGATCCCCATATCTCTCCCTTCCCTTGGTTGGGTCAAGCATTGCCTGTTTGCCAATTTGACATACAGTGCACACGTTGAAAGCCCCTATGTAGAAAGTAACTCGTGAATTTAGCAATTATTTTGTTTGTTAATGAGCAGCCGAACTGGCAATCAAATGATCCAGTCAAGCTTACGCATAGAATGAGAACGGACTGGAAAAACATCAGAGGAAAAAAACTGTGAGCAAATGGTACTTCCCGATTGCCCGCCGCTAGGAAGAGAGTTTAGTTGAGGTACTCCACCTTGAGCCTTTGATACAAGTCTGGCTCACAAGTCAGTGGTAAGCGGAAGGTCATTGCTCATAGCCTGTGACTCAAAAGTCTGACCCGCAAGGCAGTCCTCCTGCTCGGTGCTAATGCTCCAACAGTCTGACCTGCTTGGATGTGATGGACTGGCCTAGCCGGGAAGCCCAGGAAATAAGACACAATGTCTCACTCCTGATGCTACTGCGAACAGCAGATGCGTTTGGAGCCGCATCTGGCTCTCGGTAGGCTTTACCTCTAATTCGAACGTATCGAATAATTTTCCGGCAACCGATGTGCCCTTTTTAAAGCCGATCTTTTCTAACCCGTCCTTCCTCAGGGGAAGCCAACATCGTCACCACCATAAATATGGACATGCTGGTCGCCTGCAGGAAACTGCGTATTTTATTCAAACTCCTATTGCATAAGGTAATAGAACTTTACCTTGTGACGCGACTATTCGTAGTATGGACACTCGGTGCACTTTGCCTGGCTGCACCCCTTTGCCCGACATTTTCTAATTGGTCCCTCATCAAGGATGGCGTCGCTGCTCCCATAAATATGGAAGCATGCTTACATACCAAAGCAGTCAGTGAAGCAATCCTGACTTACCCGAATTGGACGAATTGGTAATCAATGGTGACCTCTTCACCGGCTTCAATATCTTCTCTAGCGAAGAACCCAATCCGAATCTCACCGTCCACACTCCACTGTAAAGCAAACAAAATGAGAATATCCATAAGCTCTATAAACGGTGAAGAAAGTAAACAATAGAACCTATCACCAAAAGCAATACACAAGTAGTAAAGACTGATGCTTAACTGCCCGAGTACACGAAAATAAAAAAAGTTAAGAATGCCTCATGTCCTTGGTTTCAGTCCTCCAATTATTTCAGCTTACAAACCGTGCGCAGAAGTGCAGTGTTTTTAGCTGCTACAGCTTCATTCACCGAGGATGAAGAGAATAAGGAATGAGAGCAACGCTTTTCAGGGGGTCGCCCAATCTGTGCACTGACGACAAATTGACCTATTTGGCCAGCATAGCAGGAAGTGAGAGTTATGTAGGGAAGGCGATAACTTTAATGTATGACCGCTAATGGTTGCGTGACACGGCTGTAACTGTCAGGGTCACTAACCACTGATTTGCTTCGTCCCGCGGTCCCCGGGACCGGAAGACCGCAGTTATGCGACTGCATCGACCGATAAGGACTTTCATGCTTTGTAGCGAAGTCATGGACACACCATCCCTGGATTGCCTCCATCCGATATAGGGCTGGGCGAATAAGGCTGTACGAGGCTAAAGGTCCTCTAGCATACGAAGTAGATGGCCTAACCAGGGTAACCTATGTAGTGTGACCAGCTAATCTATCTAAGGAGAACGAAACTTCCTGAAAACCATCCGAAGAACCTCAGCATTATTGACCTGATGTCTCCACCTTAATCGCAATGCTTCGGAGGCACCGACGGTCAAGCGGAGTCTCCGAAGACCTAATGCATGCATCAGCTACATCTCTGACCCACAAAGTAGGACAGATCAGACCACTGCATTGTACACTCTACCCTTGACAGACAAGCTGGTAATACCTTGGCACCAAAGATGTCGAAAGATTGGAAAATATTGCCTCGCTCTTTTGGGAAGTGACCAAGAACAAAGTTCCTACAACTCTAAATAGCGACAAGATAAGCACACACATGGGACAACTCACCTTCTGTGTGACGCAGTTTGGCTCACAAGAGTGGTTCACAAAGCGCGCCCAGTTTCCCTTGGCACCAGCGTCAATAAACCTGTCAGATTCCAGGGCCATGAAATAATGGTGTGCATGGCCAAGCCTCTCGTAACGTCTGATTCGACGACGAAACTCTGCGAAATCAATCACCTCTCCAACGTATTCAATTATGAACGTGGATCTGGCGAAAAAAGAAAATAGTTGGTAACAACGCAAAGTTAAAAATGCATATGCCCAAGACCCTCTAGAAAAATCCCTTGAGTAGAGACGTTTCACCACTGAAATTCCCTATGCATAAGGCACCCCTCATACCCCAGCAAGTGATACTAGTATCCATCCCAATGGGCTGAATGCCGTTACAACAGACACCACGCGAACACGAAGAGCTTTCCGAAGGACATCCTTAATTGTAAAATTTGCACAAACTGCTATGGTGCTAAGCATATGTGCCGCCATAGGAATCAACAAATAATTGTTTAGCAGTAGCAACAATCATAGCAACACACTAGTGATAAACGCCGGTGCTTAACTGCCATATAACCATGAGAATGTCGAGTGAAAAGTGGAAGGAAAGGGGAAGGGCCGAGACGTGTCACAAACAACCTTATCCCACTGTGAAAAAAGAATAAAACTGCACATCGGAAGAGTAGCGAGATAAATGCGTCCGAGAATCACACTGAGGTGAGATGCCATCAGTAGAACTAACCTAACGTCCTTTATGAACGCCACTCGATAAATAGACTAGCTAGGTCGTTCGACTAGAGAGTGACAGCAAGCTCTCCATTGGGAACGGTTATGTGCTACATCTTGGGGGGCTCCTAACCACGTACAAAAAAACACGCGGACCCCAACCAGAAAGGCGCAAAGATCCAACAGCACTCTGACGGTAGCCAACCTCATTTTACGTTGCAAAGTCATGTTATGTCCCATGCGAACCTTTCGCCAACAAGAATTCAGAGTTGAAAACAGTGCTCTCTTCGGTAGGCGGTAGTTGGCCCTGCGAACTACATATCCAAAACACCTTAACCCGATTAGCTTCACGTGCTGCTCTAGTGATTCTGATTCATCAAGTACTCGATTATGCGGCATTTCACTGTGAACAAATGCAGTCAGCTAACGTCTGCTAGCATGTGAAGTCACCTGTGATCAAAAGTTTGAATCCGTTTACTGTCATCAGATCAATGACCAAGTTTCAAAAGCACAGAGCAAGACTGTTTTTAAACTTGTCTTGTGCATACGTTCCCTTAGTCTCAGTGAAATTCAATCCTGAAGCCATAAAAGATGCAATTTTGCAAATACTGTCTGCACTTTGATGATACGTGCACTTACTTGTCAAAGTATAACCGCGGACTACGCAGCTGTTCAGCTGTACAAGCCCAGAAGTTTCAGAGGTGCACGGCGTGACTCAAAATCCTGAAACAATGCTTTTGACTGTGAACGTGCAATAAGCCGACGGAAACTAGGGATCACATCCGAAATTTCACTTAAATTACACTATGCCGACCGATGGTCGTCAAATAAGACATGGCCCTAGTCTTTCTCTAGGTGTAATTTGGGCACCAGGAGCCTCGATCCTTAGAAGTGTAAATTCCATGACAATATCGGTGACGAAACTGAACGGAGAACAAGAATGAGAGAGGGCAGTCTTGACGAACCTCAGTAGTTGCGGCAAAACTTATTGCACGACCGGAAATGCGGGAATAGGGAGTACGAAGTATATTTACAGGCTCTGGAGGCATTCCTCTTTATCAAAAACCACCTATCTACGGAGTCAAAGACCTCTTTAGAGTCGAGGGAGAACCACAATTGCTGGCCGACGATTTGTATGTCTTGCTGCTGTCGGGTATGCGTCTCATTTGTCGGTGTTAAGTGTGACAATATTATCGAACCCAGTAGTCGCGTTACGACTGGCATCGAGCTGTTACCTTTATGGTTGGAACAGTCACTCCGCGTATCTTTTTGAAGTATGATGGATAGCTGGTCCCAGTTGTCTGGAACGCGCTTGTATTCCCAAATAACTTCAAACCGTTTAATTAAGGCAAAAGACAAAGGTGCACCAACTTCTTCAAATAGCGCTGGTAGAAGTCAATCTGGCCCGACAACCCAATGGCGCTTCAGGGCACAAATGCAAACTAGGGATGAGCTAAACTCTAAACTCTCTAAAACTGGCATGCACTTCACACCTGCAAAGTGTAAAGTGCTACTGCAACACTGAGTAGGCTCGAACCCTAGCCTCATGCTTGCGGATGAACCGCTTGAGGTAGTAGACAAGTTTGCCTACCTGGGCAGTTGTATCAGTACCGGTGGCCTCGCGAAAGATGATATTTCCGTACGGATTGGAAAGACCAGAGCAGCTTTTGTTAACCTGCGTCACTTGTGGCTTTGGCGCGACATCGGCTTATCCGTCAAGGGTTGAGTTTACAATGTTGCGGTGCGATCCATATTGTTATATGGGTCAGAAACCTGACCGTTGCGCGCCGAGGACGTCAAAAGACCTTCAGTGTTTGACCGTCGATGTCTTCGGAGCACTGCCCGAGTCTGGTGGGAACACCAGATCAGCAATGCTCAAGTACGTCTAATGGTATTCGGAAGAAATAACTCGCCCACGATAGATGGACTGATCACTCCACAGGTTGCGCTGGCTTGGTCACGTTCTCCGTAGGCCAGTCGACCGACTTCTTCGAAGGGTTCTTTTCGCGCAACCACGCGAAGGATGGAAACGAGCCACGGGAGGTCAAACAATGACTTGGCAGCGAAGTGTGAAAGCCAGTACCAGCAAACTCAGCTGCGCTGGGCATTGCCGTCTCCCTGGATGGGGACCCCGAGACGGGCCCCATCAATGGTTAGAGACATTGTGAGACATGGCCCAGTCGCGCCCTCAACGGCGCTCGTGCATCCAAGCTATTGCACTCAATGCATAGCTCCCTTCCCAATCACATTACTCAAAAGTCCACTGACAGACCTGTATTTACGCACCAATTTATCAGCTCCCGCCTCTAATGCGCAGTTACCTACCCCACCTCCCCAAATCAACGGTAGACGAAACTGTGGCAGCTACAACCACTGTATGACAAGCACGCGGTTCACACAGCTGATAATGATGATGGTGATGCTCTAGAGAGTAGTTGCCACGTGCTCAATGATTGTACTTAAACCTTGGATTCGGTCTTCGGAAACGTAGCAAGTGTCTAGCGACAAAATATCGAGAGTGCACGCAATAGAAGCGTGTTGGCCAGCTTGACAAACGGTTTGGACAATAAAAACAATATAGGAAAACGACAAGGCAATAAAAACGTGGGAAGAGGGTGTGATTAATGAAACTGGAGCGAGATGTGAGCGGTGGTGTGCAATTGGTCACTTCCCTCGGTGTCTGACTGACGTGTCTACGGCTGGACTCTACGGAAGTGCTCATCAAACGGGAAGGAAAGCTGGGTGTATGGTGAAAAAGATGGGAGGTGTCAGCAGGCACTATACTGTAAAGCGAATAAGTTGACCTGGGTGATGTTAGTACGAGACGACCGACTCGGCATGACGATAAACATTTCGGTAAGTAATTCACGGTTGAATGTAAGCTCTGATATTGCCAGGAGGCCAAGGCCTTGACGGGAGAACGATTAGGCTTTTCAGTCAAAGCCTGACCAAAAGGCAGCGGTGTTTGGCGTAAGACTACCACAGTAGTCAAACTTTTAAGAGGTTGTCACACCTGTTCCAACCCCAACGTGGGGAGCCAAGAGAATGTCAGACCTCTATTCCTAATCCGCCCGGTAGGACAGACTTTGTGGGTGCCGCATCGGTATTCTCTAGTATAGCTCAATGGGTTTCTGGGGTGCGCAAGCCGTCGCACCTCGATAGGGTCATTTCTTCACGATAGCGGTTACACAATCAAATGAAGTCACTTTAATACTCACCTCTTGACCGAGGATGTGGTTCTCAGCCCCCAACCCTTTCCAGGTCCACAATAAAATGGTTCGGTTGGCGCATACAAACGCTTTTGAAATTGACGATTATGACAAAATTCGCCTGCTGGACAGGAGGGGCCACATTCAATGTTCAATGCCCGATTGATGCAACCTGGACCGCAAGGGAAAATCCCAGCTCTTATTTCCTCCACGGACGGTGTTGCACAGTCACAGATCCAACGTCGCATTTCATGATGTGTCAAACTTGCCGCCGACCCAAGTAAGCTGGCTTTGGTGGTACCGTCCACCTTATTTTGCATTGCTGTCATGTTGATCCGCTCTATTCGGCTATAATCATTTTCAACAATGTGCTGGTATTCCGGTCTGGGAGCCTCTGGGTGAGAATCAAAAACTTTCGAAGATGGTTCAGACCTGTTAACAAAGAATACGAAAGAACGATTAATAGATGCGAAAATCGAGCAAAAAACGCAGAGTACAATTTAGCAATGGCAAACACACCCTCCAGAATCTTACAGATGGCAAACTCGAGTCGATCTATGAAGATAGTCTGCACCCAAAATGCACGTGGAGCATCAGGTTGTTGTCAAGGCAATGGCTAAAATCTTTAAGAGGTGGATGAAAATCCAGATAATAGGTTTGCTCCCCATGAATACCGCATTCATGGCGTCCTTCAAAATCACTCTTCGTCGATCATGATTCGTTTTCACCCCGTCCAACCTGGGGTACCTGACTGTGCGGCATTCAAGCAACAAACAAGCCTGATCTAAACGCACTAGGCCTCCTAAAGACACCATGAAGACACGTGGCTAAAATCATGAAAGCCAGATGTCCGGGTTCCGAATATTCTGTGCACATAATGTTGGCTAGTGACTACGATCGATGAGTAAAGCCTCACAGGTTGTGAGCACTTTCGGATACCAATGACGCCGCAACACAAATCGGGCCTTTCAGATCAATTCAAAACTTGTTTGCAGACATTTGGCAATTAGACAACTTCTGCAGTTAGCTTCGATGTTGTTTCAAGAACGTACGACGGTGTATTCAGCCACGTGCCTCAACAGATTCTAATCCATTCCGTCGATGTAGGTGTCCGGCGACTGTAAGAGAACTAGCAGATTAAATGGACGACCTATAAGTCCGACGAACAACTCCCGTCATGCAGTCGAAGTTCGACTTCATTAAGGCTGCTTGTTAGTTTTTGGACCTACTGGAAAAGCCCGATTAGATAAGGCTTATTTCCTCAATGAGCTCGAGATAGCTCAGTACGAGCGTACCTACTGACCGGAAGGTCTACGGTTCGAACCCTAACCCGGCATCTACACTGCCCCTTTCTAGGCTTAGGCAACCTGGCAATATCTCAGTCCTCGTGCTTCCTCCAGACGGCATAATGGCTGGGCACCAAGGTTTTGAAGCTGAGCGGTTATTATTATTTATTATTATTATGACGGCTAATATTTTAGTGAGTTCTCAAATTTTTTTATTTGAATCAAGCCCCTTTTTGTATTCGCCTTTGCAAAAAACCGAAGTTTTTGTGAGTGTTTTGAGCGAGAATATGAACACAGGTCTTTCTGTCGCATTACGTACATAAAACGTCAAAACTGAGCTTGATAAGAACGCCCACGGACGAATAGACGGCGCTGCTTTGGAAGGTCCAATTGGCTCAAAGTTAGCAGATGCCTCAGGACCGGTTGAAAAATAGATGGCACATATGGTTTCATGGGATATATAAGCTAATGTTTTTTTTTGTATTTTTGTCGACAGAATTTTCATATTCCCGACTCTCTTCACTGCCAAACCCCTTCCCCGATCACGCTACGTGTCCCCGGCGTGAATCTGAATCCAGTTTTTTTTTGGATGTACTTACGGCGGTTTTTCAGAGAGCAGACTTTCGCCATTTGACGCACGAAGACTTTAACCAGTTGCTCACAGAGGTCATTTAGTCAAAATCCTGCCATTTAGAGCAAGAACTTGCAGTTCCGGCGACCTGAAAGAGAAAGAACTGTTAATTAAAGGATGTTCGGAAACCGTCGAGACCGTAGTCATCAAACCTCAAATTCCCGTTTCCCATAAATCAGGAAAATCAGCTCATTTATTCCCACAGTCCAATGGCGGCCATTCAGCCGATGTCAGAAAGAAACCGGATGCTTTTTTGATCCGAGTCCACGGTGCTCCACAAGTATCCACACCCAACTTAAAAATGTGGACAGGGCTGGCAGCACAAACGTCATCCGTCATGTCTTGCAACAACCCCAGTCAGGCGCAGGAGTCGCGTGGACCTCATCCTGAAAGGCAGACCGTACCAAGGATACGCAAACTTCCCGTAATCCCTTTCAAACCTTCCTGTCCAGTCACACGTTGTTCACCCGGAAGTTTGCCATCCTGGAGGCACGGGGAACAACACTTGTCTCGATAGTGGATGATCCGACATGCATGTGACCGAGCTTCGTGTTGGTCAAGCTGACCTGTTGGAGTATCGTTCCTAATTAGGAGTTACCTAGTTGTGATACTAATAGATAATACATACTGTATTCTAAACATTACTTACGACAGTCAAGCTAGGGATAAAATCCATTAGCGAGACACACTTAGCGAGCAATAGACAAACTTAAAGATCAAGTACCCTAATCGTAGTTTAGTAATCTTAACAGGAAGTACAACACAAGACGGTGACGGTCACGCACATGGAAACAACTTACCTTGAAAGATCGGCAAACATGACACTGAGTAGATGATCCAGCTCCCTGTCAGTTGCTCTGTTTTCCTTCGTCTTCCTCTCGCGTAGATCATACTTGCCCTCGACACGCCCAGGGATGGAATGCGCCGGCGAGGGTTGAGGGACGAGACTGATAGCCGGAGCGACAGGTTCCAAAGTGGAATGCAGCCGCACGGTATTGGTTAATGAGAGTTCGTGTGCCAACGAACTTGGTGGGCCCTCGGAGGGTACGGTTGAATGCTGAATGCCCGTTAGGTCGGTATCCGAATTAACGTGCGATGCAGACTGTTCAGGAGTATCGCCACATAAAACATCACCATTGCAAAGTTGCGCGTTAGAAACGGGTCCCGGACTAGCGGTGTCAACTGAGCCTACTTCGGTATCTGACGCCAAATCCATGGCATCACTCTCATCTTGCTGGGAAGGCGCGACTGGAGAAACAGAGCCTGAGGGGCACGGTCAAACAAAGCAGAGGCCCACCAAGTAACCCAAGAAATAACCAGCCCACAAACCTCAATATGACACTATTTTTCTTGAGGATATTGTGGGTTCCATATCTCGGCACAAAAGACTAGCTGAGTGACCTTCAAGACGTATTATCTCACCCTACTATTACAGACAGAACTAATAAAACGATCGTAATCATGTCGCGCTGTGGACTCCATGAGATATGCTGTATTAAATCATACAGCACCATGGTCCATTAGATACGGGCTGCGCAACAATTAGCGAGCTCGGTGCTTTAGATGCAAACGCCTGGTTACCAATCGAAATGACACTAGTGCATGGAGGAGTGGTGCTAGTGCATGAACAAGCAGTGAACTCGACTAGTTACGAAGCATGTGCGAATAAGTTGTTCAAATCAGCGAACATACCAGCAGCTATATATGGAGCCTTGGCAGCGACACCAAAATGTGGTTGAATACGAGTGAAGGAAACCAAACCTTACGCGTGTTGGGTCAACAGCTCAATGCCTGAAGCTTTTGGTGACAGATGGCTCCGCGTGTCAGGTGGACGGCCCTAGGACTTTTGCGGCCACAGATGGCTTAAACGATTTACCGGCAATTAAGTAAATGCGTTCCACCCCTTGTTCCCTTAGCAAAAGAGCGCTGCCTATCTACCGACTATCGTCAGTTCAACTAATGAGAACAGGGCTGCATAACGAATTTACTTTATTGCCAAAATGTACAAGCTTCAAAATACAGCTGGCAAATACAACCATATTACGAAGTTGTTGGCTTCAGATGCAAAGTGTACATGCGGATGTTGAGAGAAGTTTGATGGGCAACGATTGAAGGTAAAGAGTACTGCTACTGTGCATCTGAAGAGATACGAATTTAGAACCGTTTTAACTGGAGTGGACCAGAAAGTAATGGATGAATGCACAGCGCCAAGTTATTTCGGTATCGGCATGGGTTAAAACAAAGGATTCACGCCTTACCTACACCAGCATTCCTCGGATGTAACGACGCATTTATGAGTTCTGATTCCCGAGTGGATAACGACTTAGTCGGGCTGGGTTCGCTAGTGGGTAAATCATCAGCTTCTTGGCAATCATCCTTCATAACATCCTGCATAGAAGAGGAATCCGAGCTTTCTTTAGAAGAACTGACTGAACGAGGTCGCACTGACTTCTTAGGTGATGACTTCTCTGCCACGGGTACTCCTGAGCTTTTACTTCGGTGTGAATCACTGGAGCTCTCAGAAGTATCACTAGATTCTGCCTCACTGTCCGACGACGCCACCTCCTGCTTGTGATTATCCACTCTGGTTCGATCGTTTTTAAAATCCTTTGGTTTCTGTCCAAGTTTATCAGCTGGTCGCTGTTCGGAGCTTGACTTCCTGCGTTTCCGCTCGACGTCCTCTCGTTCCAAAGGGGAAGGGGATCGTTTTCTTTCAGCGGGCTTAGACCTGCGCCGCTCAGCCTCATTCCGCGAAAACCGATCTCTGTCTCTGGAATCAGCTCGCTTTTCACGGTCTGGTGACCTTCTGGACAACCTATTCCGCCACGAACGATCGTGAGAGTCAGAACGGCGACGGGATCGCTCACTATATCTCGATATAGGTGAAGCTCTCGTAGCCGTACGTCGTTCACCAAACGATCTGTCGCTCCTCCGCCTGCGCTCCGATTCGAACGAATCTTCCCTCCAGCGGTCCCGATCGCGTCTGTCCCAATCTCGCCCTCTTGACTGTCTTCGGGGTTTTGGATATCGATCCTCCGAGCTGTGGCGTGACCTGGACCGTCGTTGATACCCACGGGAAGAGTGGCGCGGAGTAGAACCACCTGAACTAGAGGAGTGGTGCCGTCGACTCCTGCGGTTAGGACTTGAACGACGACCTGAATGTGATCTTCTGCGTGACCGAGATCGCGAACGCCGCCGACTGTCTCTAGACTTTGACTGTTCTTCGGAGTGGTGAGGCTGTGCAGCAATTGCAGGATTGGCGATCAAAGGGGTTGCAATCATTTGTGCAGAGCGCAATTTCTGTGGGTTGACAAACTGCATATTGGCGAGGTTCATCTTCGGCTGTCGCAAAACGGATGTCGGGTCGGCCGACAGTGCAGTAGGTTGAGGTGTTGGTTGTACAGGTTGCACGGTCAAGCTCATAAGATTGGGGATATGTGCCGCGGAATTGTTAGCAGAAGGAAGAGTAGTAGGAAGATGTGCAGACAGTTCCACACGTGATGACTCAACAGTGATCTGCGCGACATTTCCAGTCGAAGCCATGTGAGCCAAGCTGTTTAACGCACTCACCTCTTTCATGGCGTTCGTGAGAAGTTCATTGGGGTCGGAAATTTGACTTGAAGCGGCAGACTGAAGCCCACTAGAATTTATGGTAGAAGCCAAGCTGGCCGCCACTTCCAAGGCGGCTGTAACTCCATTGCTATCATCGCTTTCCTTTGTAGGTAAGAAAAGCTCGGTTTTTGTCTCAGTGGCGGGAAGTTTGGTTTTCGACGGTAGGACACCCACAGTCAGTTTTGACGGCTTTGAACGTTTCATAAGTGCTTGGAGTTTCGGCATTGCACGTGGTTCGCTGGTTTTAAGGTCCTTTGAGGATTCGAAAACGCCAGAAGGCTCGCTCGAAACATCCTGTCCAAGACCTTTTGCAGAACTACGGAGGCTAAACTTCAGTGGGACAGAGGTGGAATCTGGTTCGCTGTGATCAGTGACAACAGGTGGAGGCGGTGGTGGTGGTGGTGGCACCGCAGGGATAGGCTGTTCAAACAAGTATGGAGCATACTGCACGACAGCAGGGGCCGGAGGAAGAGGTATTTCGGAGGCTTTCAGGTCTGTAGGTGGAAGTGGGATGTCGGTGATGCAAGTAGTTGTCGTGGAAATGCCCCCACATTGGACGGATGGCAAGATCCTGATGTCTAAGAACAGTGTCAGTCGCAGGGCATCATGGACTTACCGGGAAGCGGGATGCTGGAGAGATCAACGTCTGGAAGAGGGTCCTCTGGCTCACTGCAGTATCAAATTAAAAATCTGTGATTCCA
Organism: Opisthorchis felineus; assembly: GCA_004794785.1. Lineage (NCBI taxonomy): Eukaryota > Metazoa > Platyhelminthes > Trematoda > Opisthorchiida > Opisthorchiidae > Opisthorchis > Opisthorchis felineus. The sequence goes on along the minus strand of SJOL01006399.1, from coordinate 267,218 downwards.
ACTTACTCTGTAGGTGATGCCGGGTCATATTCCATTGATTAGGCCGCGCCGGGTACAAACGGAAGAGCAGATTTCATGAAAGCACACACAACTGCCCAGTGAGACGCCAAGGTCAATCGGCCCGCCTGGGTACCCGGTGTATAGCTTTAAACAATGCATCGCAATGCCTCTTCAACTGCACTAAGTTATATCACTCGGTAAGACCCCGAAGAATGTAGATATGATCATATGATCTATTGAAACAGCTTCTAAATAAACTTGTATTCATTATCGGAGCGGGGAGTGTGAAAATTTTGAATGTGTAATCGGAGCACATGACTCGCGGTTCTCACGAGATTTCTTAAGACCCCAGTGGACAGAGGCTTTTTAACAATCCACCAAAAATGGTGGTAATGTCTGATCAGTTGTAGTGGTGGCCGAATTGTGTTCTTTTGTATTTGGCCTTCTCTGATGCGACAATGGAAGAATTTTGTCATTTGTAATCTGATTACTTCATCCTTTTCATGGATTCACGGATTCACGGATTGCTGCACAGGATCAAGGCTTCCGCCTAAGATTCCAGGGTCGGGCTTGTTCTTGTCTTTCAGCGGCCCCCGTTCACCTGAAAGGCACAAGTGAAAAAAGGGTGTGTAGCACTGACATCTCGGCGCGGGGCAGTAAGCTTACCAGCTCAAGGACTCATCTAAAAAGGTGTCTAAAAGTGCATTGAATTAGGTACTAAGTGTGGCACGAACAACCGTCGGAGGGAGGGTTTTCCACACATCAGCAACCCAAAGTGCGAAAAATTGCCACGTAATAAAATTGTGCCCTCTGAGCTTAAAAATCTTCCTACCATGTCCTCGCCGTGTGATATTTGCGTCAGCGGTGGAAAACTTGTCGGCCAAACCTTGTTCAAACAAGGTCCCCCCTGAGGCGACGATACTCCAGGGGAAGGAGCTCAAGCGCTGTGAGACGCGTTTCATAATCATCGGATTTAAGGCCGGCAACCATCTTCGTAGCAGGTCGTTGGACAAGCTCAATGAGGGCTATGTCGTTCTAAAGTTCTGAGTAGAAAACTTGGTTAGCATACTCAATAATCGGTCCGACTTAAGCGCCATAAAGTGATCGGAAGTTCTTGCGAGTCATACGGGGAGGTTCGCCAAATCACCCGTAGCACGGCAAATACCTTTTGAGCCGATTTTTGAGGATGAAGTGAGAAGATGAAGTGAAGTGAGGACAGCCAGATACCTAAATCCTTTTTGGTACCTATGCTGGTAATGTCCTGTGGTCCATCCTCACCATGCAAGATAAATGCGTTCACTGAGTCTCCTTTGAATGACATATGGACACACTTTTCGTCACTCAGAGGAAGGTGCCAACCAAGTGAAAACTACCCTGCAGCGTCTACATCCATTTGGAGAGCAGTGGCGTCTGAACCCCAGGATTTCAAGTCGTCCACAAAAAGTAGAAACGGGTATGAAAGAGCATCTGGAAGGTCATTGACGTAGGTCAGAAACGGAAGTGGTCCAAAAACGGAGCTTCGTGAACTTCAATGGAGACCAGTGCCTAAGCAGATTAGGTAGAGTCTACTTTCACTCTGAATGTTCCATCTGATAGGAACGCCTTAGAACTCCAGCGGACGACTTTTCCCTGAATCCCATAAGGCTCAAGCTTGTGGGGCAGTGGAACGTGTGCAACTAAACGGAATGCCTTTGAGAAGGCAAGAAATGTGGCATCCGATACGACTCCTTCGTCCTTAGCTTGGGTTCAGCTGTCCGTAAGTACGAGTATATTCGTCATGTAAGAACGGTTTGTTAGGAATACGTGTTGCTCTTGTAGTATCGAGGTGTTGGTGACATGATTTAAGATGACCAGCTTCAGAATGCGATCCATTATTTCGCGTCGTTTGTAGTGAGGCTAATTAGTCTAGCTGCCAGGTGATAGGCGGTCACCAGTTCTGCAGTTTACCGTGACAATCGCCTTTTCCAAGCAGAGGGAAATTTGCCTTCGTCAAGCGATTGACTGAACACCAAGTGGAAATGGTTTGTCACTGCGAGCGACGTTTCTTTCAGGATTTTTGGATTAACCTTGTCTGGCCCCAAAGCGCTGAAAATGTTTGTCTTTTACAATAGTTGACGGGTGTCCTCCTCCATGAAGACCAATTCGGTCAGAGGCTGTTAGTAGTCACGTCTTGACAAGATTGGGGTGACGTGGTTGCTGATACTTGATTCCTTTTTAGGAAGACTATGATTTCTGCGGGTTGTTGCAAGGCAGGTTTGCTTTGATTTCGAGATGCGGTGCATCAAAATCTTAGTGTGAGGGCTACGGTGTTGCCTGTGGTTTCCAAGCACTGTAGAGTACGCCGCGGGAGAAACGTATGAGGTGCTTGTGTTCGGCGTCTCGGTACCAAAAAAGAAGGGTATGTAAAAGGTATTAAACGAGTTGTCGGGTGGCTGTACCGGGATTTTAAGCAATGAATAGGCAGTAAATGAGAGTATCTAGATCTGGGCGCGTTGGCGCATGGATCACAGGCTATTAAAAGGTAGACAACGCGTCGTGGAAACTCATTCAGCCTATCTATCGAAGCAAGCCGTTGAACTTGTTGTTTGAGTTTCAGGAGTCCGCTGTTTCACAAAGCCATGTTGAAAGTTTATGTCCATGCATAGTGCTAATCTCTTTGAATTGTGGAAAGGATGAGTTGGAAATGGCTGGCAGCCACACTAAGCCAACTGTTGACCATCAGAAACAGGCAGGGAGAACAAATCTAGAGGTTCTTACAGCTAGTGTTTTCAGTCCCTGTGGTGCGCGGGGTTGAAAGAGCCAAGCTCAATATTGAGCTTGGGGAAACGCTGCTCTTGGTAGAGGGTTCGGGATTTCGCTTCTTGCTTCAGGTGCCGGCTTAGCCTAAGGTGTCTCTATCCAGGGTGCAGTAGTAAACTCTTATCCCATCCGCTCCTCTGACCTCAGCCGGAAGAGTGATTGAAGGAGGAGTTGGGCTTGAACGATTGCGCTTGGTTTTTGGATTCTTGTTTGGCTGAGCCTTAGCTGGAAGTTACCATTTTCCCCAAAATCTCTGTCGGATGAAAATTTTTACGTAAAATTTTCGCATTTCCCCAATGCATGCTCAGGCACAAAAACATCGTGAGCTGCCTTACTTTGATTATAATTTGTTTTAAATCTTAATTTCTGGCGGGCCTGCAATTTTAAAGTCGCATTTCTGCAGCTTCAGTTATGGCTTTGAATATATTTGTTGAGAAATTGACGGCTGCCTGGGTTTCAGCCTTCACGGCATTTGAGAGGGCGTTAAATGGATAGATGAAGAATAACCAGGTGGTATTTGTGCATGCAGCGGATAAGAAAAACACCAACGCTGCTTTGCGTTATGAGTGGGTGACTACAAATGCATCAGGTGGCCAGCAAAACTAACTGAAAGTCGAGGAATCCGAAGAAGCCAATAAATTGAGCGCATTCGCTACTAACAACCTAACACCGGTTGTCTAGTACGGTTTTGTCTAAGGAGACACGGAAACCTTCCCGCAGTCACCTCTTATCTTGAAAAAATTCTCCGCTAACCGAAGAGGAGTTTGGCAGCTGCAGGTCTCTGCTGAAGTGTGGAACTCCATCGTGCGAAATATGGGGGTTTGTAGACCAAATTGTGCCAACTAACTGCGCCTTATACTGCTTTCTACACATAGTTACGGGTACCGCCGATGCGTCATGCTTCATACAGGCTAGTCCCGCGGGCCACCTTTAACCAGGTTCCAGCATCCCAAGAGTAGACACAAACGATTAGGAGGGGGAAGCATAAAAGCTATCTAGGGGGCCATTGGGTAAGACATCGGTTGAACGGGTAGCAAAGTTCATAGTACAATCCAGTTCACCTTCACCGCATGAGAGCACAAGGCTCTAAAACGGCAAATAAATAGCCTGCGGGAGAATTCATTAAAAATTTGCGTAAGCAGGGGTAGGATAAACAGGATTAGAAACACGGAAATCCCAAACATTAACACTTTGATCAACAAGGCACAGTTAAAAACATACAGCAGCGAACATACAGCAGCATACACCGGCACTCATTGGACTTCTATCGCTCTCTCTGAAAACCAATGGATAAAAACTCACTTGAGGGTAGAACGTGACGAGAAACATTCCGTCTCCCTTCTGGTCCGATTCGACGACCGCCTGATACACAGGAATAACCTATCAGAGTTTCGTAATTCAATGGGTTAATACAGTTGAAGCAGTAAGTGAGACTCGGTTTTTCCAGCGCGGTACGTTCGAAATCGGTTTCGTTTTTTCCTCGTGCGAATTTGCGAAAGAATTCTTTCACTGTTCAATCTGCTACAGAGTTCACACGTGTCATTTGTTGAATTTTCTCACTCTAACACACCATTTAACTGATAACATCTGTCATTTCGCACTCAGTTCCTATTTTGCACTCATTCTCAATGTTGACCCAAATTAATACAAGCTGCTCTCCGCAGCCATCGATGGACCACAACAGATGTGGACGAAATGGGTGTCCGTC
>SJOL01006399.1:200381-252923 GCA_004794785.1 Opisthorchis felineus | reverse complement strand
GCAGTTGCAATCTACGACTTCAGCGATCAGCATGCACCTCATGAAAGCATCGGACAAGAATGGATGACACGGCAATCGGTCTCAGTTGATCCGGTGAATTCGGATTTGGGACCTTCGGATCTAGGGGAATACGGGCACGACCACCCAACTCCGCACCAATAGCAACACTAGTGAGTCTACAGAGTTTCACTGTACAAGTCGCAAGTCTGAGGTTCGGGCCGCCGCTTCTCTTTTCTGTGGATTTCTCCAATTCATCATCCCCACTTACGCTTTTCATGATCCTGTGCATAAACCCAACTGTCTGAGGCCATGAAGCCTCAGCAATGATTTTCGGTTTCAGTTCAAAGTGACCGCCCAGATCATTGTAACACTGCTTTTTCGCCAGATTTGTTGTTCCAGTTCCTTATTTTCCACGATTTACAGTCTCCTGTCCCGTGCCTGATTGGAACCCTCGTTTTGCTCTCTCCGTTGTGTTGCTGCCCAACATCTTCAAAGTGTAACGGTTTGATCCTGCTTCAGTTTGATATATTTCCTAAGAGAAAGAAATCCCACAGTTTCAAGCGTTTTTCACCTGGTTGAACCCACAGTAACTAGTTTTTTCGGCCCTCTATGTCCAAATCACTTGGATCGAGCCAGTTTAGACATGTCTGCATCTGCGTCGGATAATCCCCTTATTTGTGTGTGTGCCCCTGACATCAGTCATACCTTTATTCCGACTGTACTCTTTTGAACATGTCACCTAATAGCTGGGAATAAACATTATTTTTATTATTATGGATTACAGGTGGAAGATAGTAGGACGTTGTGTGGGCTTCAGAGCTAGGTAGAAGAGAGGGCTTTAGCCAACTGCAGTGTACGCGTTAACCTTCTTTGTGTGGTTAAAAAGGTTCACGAACAACATATGCATTGTGTGGTCTCTTATTTACTAAAACCGGGTCCACACCACGTACGATGGAGTATTTCAGGCACAACTAGTGGTGCTTCTGGAGAGTGAAGGAGCACATAGCTGCTTACTTCATGCACTGGGCCCTGTGATTTGCGGTCACAAATTATTGTCTGGAGCTGCACAGCATATCTTACATTTTCACGGGCAACTTACGAGACCGCGACCAGGTGTTTGCAAAGTGGTCCGACGTACTCGTTACTGCCAGTGAAACCAGAAGTCGACAAGGTTGGGTCCGCGGCTGATGGCAGTAGAAGGGCATGGCCTAGTTGTAGAAATACCGGTGTCTACAGCTGCTCAACAGACGAACGTGCACGGTGGAATGGGCTCATCCCAACGTCTTTCATAACGATCTACGAGGGTAGTTAGTAATTTCTTTATAGTTATGTTAGTGCGTTCTATCAGCTTGTTTCCTTCTGGATGCTAGTGCATTGTCCTAGTTTCTCGAAACTTCAGGAGGCACATATTTCTCGCAGCAAGTGGCTCGTGAACAACGGTGCTTGATCTGATTGCAAGCTGGATGGTCCACCTTAGCGCGGCATATATTCGGAGAATATGACAGATCAAATCGCATGGGCGTCTTGCTGCTTTACTGGCAAAGTTTCACATCATTTAGTCAAATAATCAACCATGAAGACAAAGAAGTGGTCCCCACTTGTGGTCTCCGGTAGTGGTCCGACAACTTCAGCACTCTCTCGGAGGTTTGGTATTTACATTGAGATCAGTCGGAGTAGTTCCCTGGGTGTTATACTGGGTTTACTTTTTGCACACAATGAGCAGTGCCTGAAGAACCCAGCGACATAATTTATTTTCAGGAACCATCTGTAGCGCCGCCTACTCTGCGCTTCTGTTTCCTCCTCTCCAGTGTATCCCACATCCTGGTGGACGGCCTTGCTGAGCTTCTGGGCATAACTACGTGAGACAACGATACGTGTTCGGTCACTGTGACAACCCACAGGGCGAAGCACCTGAGATATAATTACGTGTATTGAAACAGATCCGGAGGGCAGATTTCGAGAAAGTTTCAAAAACAGATCTGGGTCACCCAAGAGGACATAAAAACGGCCTATTGTCTCCCACACGGGGCTCGTGTTAGCTCATTTGGGGCACCCTTTGTGGGGAGAGATATGCGCACATTTGATCGTACGCTGTACTCGTGTTAGCATTACATTTACGTTGCACTAGATTTATCTGAAAAGTTTGCTCACACAGAATGTCATTTCGGACATCCGGTGCACCGAAACAGAAACCTGTAACCCGTTCACGTAGCTCTCTCTTGAGTCGTCAGTGATCGTTGTATCTGAGCGGCAAATATCTTGATGGGAAGGAAACGTTAAAGGGTTTTTCCGGTAGTTGGTTGGCCGACGTAGGCCCTTTGGTATGTGTGCCTTGGCGTGGTCTTTTTTGGGTGTATGATGGGGCCATTGTGCGGGGCTGAAGATGTCAGTTGCATTGCCACGGCTCTGGACTGTGCAGCTGTTTGTTTCAGGCCCTTGAAACATTATGGGTGCGGGATCGAGTGCCCCTTAACCTGTTTGTGAGTGTGGGGAGCCGGAATAGTGAAATTCCTCTCTGGAACAAAGGCGAAAGCGACGAGTATAGGGTGTTTGGAGTTCCCTAAAGAACCGAGTTGCTTTAGTCGTGGTGTAGTGAGGCTAGTGTGTGGAGCAAAATGGTGACAGTCTGTTCACGGTCTTTCGAACCATGAGGAAGGCATCGCACAACAAAATTTTTGGAGCCAACTGTGAAACCAGCACGAGCGTAGTTACCTTCTCTATGAAATGGAGTAGCGTTTGCCGAGTTTCTCGAATAATCTGGGAGGCTTTCAGAACTGCTTAAGCTTCCTAGCTTTTAGCAACCAAGGGGCAAAGGCAGCATTACCATTGGCGAAGTCCTGAACAGCCTAATGTGTATCGATGGAGGTATCTCTGTAAGTTAAGTTCTGGTTCCGTATTAAAGTCAGCGCCATCGTAACGGTAGTTCTTTGTGGAGGGATTTCTGACTGGATGGGGTCGTGGAAGATGCTAACGATAAGATTCCAGGGAGGAGAAGGGCAGGGGATATCTTAGCAAAACATCAAACAGAAGTAGTGCATGCAATGTGGCGTAAGTTGGTTTCGGTGGTGCGCTGAAGTGGCTGAAGTGGGGACCAGAATATCTCTGATGGTACTACCCTAGGAAACCATGGCATCGAGTGTCTTTTGCAATGTACTCGCTGCAGCAGTGCTAAGTTAGGTGGCCAGATTCCATATTCATAGTATGAGAAATTTATTTAATAGCCACCACTCCATGACGACAGAAGTGGTCTTCAGGGCGAGAAGCACCGGGGAAGGTGGAAAAATGTGCTGCACGAACCTCCTGGATCGATTAAGTGCCCGGAACTTGCGGATTAAGGAAAGAAAAGTAGCGAAAGTACAAAGAAAATCAACCGGGATACTGAAAAAATCTTTTGTGAATCTTACAAAATAGAAAAGTGACACCGAAGTCCCAGGTGCTGGCGGAAGTAAGAGCGTCGCCAAGAGCGGATTTGCCCACCGCGAAACACCAGTATACCCCGTTAACTAGGTGTCAAACCATGTGGCAGGTGCCCCTCAAACGGTATACAAGATTTCTTTTGGATTTTCTATGAGCGGAAGTCACCTAAAATATGGGCTGAAAAAGCGTGGTACCAGTAGTTGGTCTAGTTTTCGAACTTGGAACATCCCACAGCCGGCAAATTGTTTCTGAACTGCACTGATCATTTTGCAGTAACATTGGGGGCGCGCCGTAGAAATGCGCAAACGGCGCCTTTTCGACAGTTATCGGGATTCCATTTATCCAATAGGACTGAGTCGAGCTGTAGCGTATTCACGTACAGGAACAAGCTTCCTCGGTCATAGTGGTGCATGGGACAGCTTCAGAAAGGAAGTTGTACACAGTCGTGCACGTCGTTTTGTGGTTGGAGTGATTGCGGCATCAAGAAATTACGACACCATTATACATATATTATTGTAGTTTTACAGTGTTTTGTTCCTTGACGCGTAAAGTTCCATCACATTTTGTCAAAGTCAATCGTCAGCCCAGTTTGGTGCTTATCAAGGTTGCCTCCTGTCCTCAGTGTCTCATTTTGTTGTTCATTAATCTGTCCCATGAACATAAATTATTGCTCATGGTTTAGCCGTTTTTGAACGGCTGAAGCTACGGTGCGAATTCTTTCCTAGTAAGTGAATGCTGATGATTCAGCATTGGAGCATTTCGGATACACGGTTCTGACATCTGATACACCTTAGAATGTTGCAAGTTTTTTTCCAAGCGTGGTCTTTCCGATTGGGCTGAAATTCCCGTGAGATCTCCAGTCGTTCTTCTAGGGTGAACCAAGAGTTCCGTAACGAAACTTTTTTTTCCAGAATGTTCGAAGAATTGCACCTCAAAACGTCACAAAGACATGGAGCTGTCAAGTAGTTACAACTACTTTTTTACGACGATAAATATACGCATCCAAACTGGTGTTCTTTGATACTAAGTGTTCTAAACTTTGCTCACTGTTTTGGCCACACAGACGTGCTTACGCTCCAGAAGTCTTTGAATGGAAAGTGGTCATCTTATCTCTAAAATTTCGAAAGTAGGTTTTTGAAATAATCATCACAAATAGTGATATCCGATTTCTAGCCAGTGGGCCGACGAGAAAATATGTGTTTTAAATCATTAACCTTAGTGATGTAAAATTATGCAAGCATTACAAATACCAAAAGGGCAAAAAGCGCCAGTCGACTGGCGCTTTTTGCCCTTTTGGGCAACTAATCTGACCAACACTGATGGAAAGCTAATCTGTAAATTATATCTTTTGTGAACATATGTTGGTCTCTTAAAAGTGGCGCAGATGATAATCTACGACTCATTGAGTGTTTCGAGAATTTACCTTAAACTCGGGCTGTTTGTTTGGTGCGTTCACCGCATGTGCTTCAGTGGTTTGAATTGCATCCATTTATTTATGCATCAAACCGTGTAAAAGTAATCATTCACTGTACACCACAACTCTATAGTATGTAAATTTTTGTAGTTCATGCATCATTAGCACTGACAAGGTTATGCCCACTAACTTAAAATGGGATTGGTAACCTGTTGCACTCACAGGTAGTCTGTAAAGTTTTGCGACAGAAGTCGGTTCGGACTGCTTCCATCTCTGACCCAATCAGGACATTCAATCCTCACAGCTTCAGGAGCATTGGATCTTCCCTCAAATCTTAGCCACTGATCCTTTCGGATTTTGGTCAGTCTAGTCCGTGTCCGCAATTTTTTTGGTTTTCCAAGTATAGGGGACTTTTTATTCTCTTTATACTGTCGGCGCATCGTCTTACTCAGTTGCATTTTGTATCTCACGGTTTACTCCTTTTGTGATCTTTATGACCACACAGTCGTGATCCGCTTTCTCCTTCATTTCTAACCGTTAACACGATTTTTTCATGCGGCATTTCGCTTTCAATAGCCACGCTTAGAACTTTCTAATGATCACACAATTATCAACTTATTTTTCTATTTCCTCCAAAATTACTGGGCGATAGTCGTCGGTGAGCCTCTGTGAGTTTTTTAAACTAATATTGTAAATTGTATTGTAAATTACAATTGTAGCTCAACTGCGAACCTCAGAGTGATTTCGTGACGTTTTATTCCTGTATGATCAATTGCCACAGAATCATTTATGGGAAGGAAACCGCTAAACTTCGACATCTCGTAGACACTCAGTCCGTTCTATCACCGTATTCACCTCACAAAAATGCAATATGTACCTTATTGTAAACAGCGGAACAAGAAACGTTTTGGAAAAAAGTCACCGACCTCAATACATTTGCTCTTAGTGTTAGGGCGTCAAGGGAGTTCTTACTTTTAAAAGTTCCTAATTTTCTCTTCTACGTTTTCACCTTTGACGGGACTTCATCCAATTCCGCTCATATTTATGCCTTTGCTGAAGATTCTTCCTTCCACCGGTTCTATTTCGCAGCTCGCTTCCCCCTTGCGGACTTGTTATGACTGGCTGCAGTCCATCACTTCTATTAAGTGCGAAGTTGTGGAGCGTTTTACATATCTTGAATGTTGTATTAACTCTCATTGTAGTGGGACAGATGAGGTCAATGCACGGACAAGGCTGTGGTCGCGTTTGCCAATTTGAGACACCTATGGTATCAAAGCGGTATATCCCTGAATCTCAAAACGGGCGTATCAGGCTACAATACGGACCGTTTTGTTGTATGCCTGTGAAAATCGGCCTGGTTGAGCAGTGGGACCGAGACATCTTCAGGTGTTCTACAGAAAGCTTTGAAAGAGATTACGAAATGTTTGGGCACTGTCGATACGACTCGCCCTCCAGGATGGGGACCGTGTGATCTCTACTGCGCCTGGTTGGAGACGCTGCAAGATGTGGCCGCTAATCGATGTCATTGGCGTTCTTGTTATCAGTTTCTATCCAGATTGCCTGAATGAGTGTCTGGAGGTGTAGGTGCACTAATTCCCTCCTCCATCCACTTTCATTCTTTTCTGTACAACAAGGCCTTCAAATAAATCATGGTTGTACGGCAGCGAAGTATCAGTTTTGAACACTGATATTATGCTGTTCGATGATGATGATGATGATGAGAAAGTACGACCGTTTTGTCTCATAAAACTTACTGACCTGCATGGAGTCCAATTCCATACATGGTTTTCGCCGTCTTCATCATCAGCTTCCATTTACAAGCCTACTCTCATTTTACTATTGGCGCAATAATTTCTAACAATACCGTTTCAACCAGTTACCAGTAGGGCTTTAAAATGGCCGGTTTTTTCCTATTCCTCCCTAAACTCTATTCTCCAATCTGTGGACATATCATCTACCGAGTTCCTCTGTTCTTCCAGACCGCGCACTTCTCGAAGTAATCCAACGCAAATTCAACTTCCTGTGGTCGACCTATCCCTTTTAACTTGATTCCGACAGTCACAAGGCAGCAGCCTACTTGGTACTACTGACTGCTCTTCGAAACCCGTTGCCAATCGTAAACATTTCCACAATCCATCACTTTTGGAATTGCTCGTCTTTGGAACACCACCTACCCTTTTGAAGTCTTTGGTTTTTTGATGCGCGGATGCTCAGGATGCCACGGTATCCGGGTTCTTTGAAATATGTGAGTGCTGTTGCTTTTCCTTTGTTAGTCACCTTAGTGCTTCAGCATTTATTTTATCGCTGATGCTTGGTATTCCTAATGGTGATCTAGCTGTGGGATCTTCATTGGTATGCAACTCGTCCACGCAAGTCAAGAAAAAATGCAGTGATTAACACCCTCGTTGCCAGAAACTGTGGCGGATTCGTCTCAGGGGCTTGTCACCGTCATTATCAACAGAACTGTTGTCAACATAGCCTTCATCATCATCATCATTCGGATTATTATCATTAACGTGTTGATAGTCATCATGGACGGCATTATCAGTATTGATACTGACACGTCATTGCTATACAATCACAGATGGTTTTTATAAAAGATGACAAAAAGAAAAGAACGGACAGGAAAGAGAACTGAGGCTTGATTACAAAATACCTGTCTGAGGTGCTCCAGCTTCAAACGCTTACCTAGGCTATTGGAGTAGAAGCTGACAACGCAAACACCATTGAGCTAGGTTAGCAGGCATATCCAATAACCTTCAGCCGAGTGCACAGAAGTCCTGAGTACATTACTTCTTCTGAGTCACTTGCTGTCCAGCCAGCGGTTGCCATTCTTTTTGGCGAGGAAGTAACATACAGCTCGTCCTGATAAACGATGATTTGGCGTGCTTAGTACCAAGCCAAGCGACTGTTAGATCCTTTCCTAAAACCAAATAACAGCTATCATGCAATGCATTTAACTAGAAGCAAGGGCAGTCACGAGAGTCTGTATACTATAGACCAGACCAATTCCGCAGAACCGAGGATTTACACAATCGTTTCCAAATCCATATAGCTAGCCGTACATCTTCTCTACCTTAATTTCCATTGTAGCGAAACTGATGGCGCAACTAGTATCGTTTTTATGTTTTGAACTATTTCCGGAAGCGTTTTTTGTTTGTAGGATGATTCGATCTTGAAATGAACCGACCGAGCGATAAAATGGAGCAGTCAAAGGACCGTGTTATCACCAATCGTGGAATCTTATGCCAACCATCCTCACCAGTCAAAGTTGTCGTGGAACAAGTTGACGTCAGCTACCGCAAGTATCTAGAACAACTGAGGGAAAAGAACCGGCAACGTCGTGCGTTACAAAAGAAATCTCGTGAATCTATCAGACGACATAGACTGGAGGACGGTTTCAAGTTGTACTTTAATATTCCATCTCAGCTATCATGTGCATATAAAACTTCGGTCAAAAAGCCCAATTCAGCACATGAATACAAACGGTCACCAGATCATGGAGTCCCACTAAATCAGCCCAGTAACCGTGCTACAAGTGCTCCTAACTTGAAGCGACGCCAGCAACCTAGAAGGGCTTGGGCGAGTAATGTGAGACTAGACCGGGATTACAAGCAGAGTCAAGAAGGATCACGGAATTCTAGACGAGGCTGCTCGGAACCAATGAGCTCACTTGCACCCAGCAAGCCAGCACAAACGCCTGAAGGAAAGCTTTCTGTGAAAAATGAAACGGATGTTCTTCAGTACGTTGGTTATCATTCAAATGATTTGGAGTCACAGCGGGTACACTGCGGAAAACCGATCCAGTTAATAGTAATCCAACTAGATGTTTTTGATAACTGGGGCGACCCAGATATCATAGGACTGAATTGTTTAAAGCTTTTGTTGAACGGTAGAGAGTTTTGTCCGGCAACTGCGGTTGATATCAAATGCAGTTTGCTGGATGGGTCGGCGTTCGATGACTTTACTCATTCACCCGAAACGCTCGGACGACTCTTGCTAGCTCCTTGTCATTCCAGAAGCCTGTGTGAATTGTGGATGACGAAAGCGAGCTGTGTTCCTTTTAGGTTGCTGCTAAAATTCCAGAAGGTTATGTATTCTGCAGTTATGTCTGATTTTCAATTCTTGCAGCTGCGTATTTGGAATTTTAATGTTCCAAATATGCTTGAAGCTGGAATAAAAAGCTGCAAATTATCGATTGAAGTCAACGAAACTCCAGTTGTCAGTGGTAATTTCATACAAGTCAGAAAGGCGAGTGGAATGTCGTATAAGGATAATGATACTCTGCTTCAAATCTTACTCAGCTCAGATCGTGTTGGGCAATGGGGAGCGGGTAAGATTTTGTCAACAGGTGAATTGCCGCATTCAACGGAGCTTGAGCGCAACTGTCCGAAGATCCCCCACATAAGTCTGCTTGCTAATGTAAATGAAGATCTACTCACTCAACAATGTGGTCAGCATGAACGTCCACTGTTGAAAAGCGTGAAGAACTTCGACTCTCTGGAAGAGTCATGGTCGTCACTTGACTTTTTCAATCATTTTCATGCAGGCAGACTGTTTTCGGATCGCAACTCTTTCAACGACCCCTATAAAGTGCATTCCGGACAAATGTGCGATAACAGCTCCATACCTAAACTGAGTTGTGACATTAAAGATTGCTCAACGAATGTGCCTGTATCAAATGTTTCTCAGACATGGGGCATCGAATTCGAAAGTCAGGCTCTGGAGGACTCAGAGGTAAGAGTTATAACTTCTGGTGAAATGCAAACAAAACTATTTTGTCCTTGTCGCCCATCAGGTCGCGGGGTCATTATTCCAGAATTACCCAGTGGAAGAAGGTTACTGATAGACATAATCAACACATGGGGTGATCAATATTATGTCGGCCTGTCTGGCATCGAGATATTTACTACAGACGGAAAAAATATCTCTTCATATTGTAGTGTTTGCGCGGACCCGGCAGATATCAACATACTTCCAGAATATGGACAAGATCCAAGGATTATTGACAATATTTTGGATGACGTGAACTGGACTCGAGATGATGTTCACATGTGGTTGACTCCTTTTACAGCGGGCGAGAGGCATCTCATAGAGATTACTCTTCCATTGTGGGCAAAGCCGATAGCAATGTTGCGAATATGGAACTATAACAAATCTCGAGTACACACATCACGTGGTGCCCGCGAAATTATTATGTATATGGACGGTGAACCCATATTTCAGGGAGAAATACGCCGAGCAAGTGGTTTGGAGGCAGGATCTCCAGAGGAATGCAGTGAAACAATTTTATTCACGACAGATGATCACATACTTGAACTGATTGCCGCAAACGACGAAACGTTGAAAATTCAAACTGATTTGCTGGATGATGCGCTTGATAAGCCATGTGACATCGAAATGCGCCCAGTCACCGTTGTATCACAGCCTAGCGTTCGTCAGGAAGTTATCTCCGAGAAGCAAAATTTTATCAGCTCTGCTCTGAAAGAATTGTCACTTGCAGTGTCTTCAGTGGAGAGTCACCTGATTAATTTTCTTGATATTCTTTTACTGGAACCATGGCAGCCGGACTCCAAACACATGGGATTGGCTGGCATTGAGTTACTTGATGAGAAGTTTCAGTCCATACGGATCGAAGACGTTTCCGTCTTGAAAGACAATTCTATTGTTCAAAAATCTGTTGGCACGCTGTTGGATGACAAGAACGATACTATTGACAGGACGAATATGTGGTGCTGTGAGTATGATCCTGGATCCATATTTCGATTACGCGTTCGACTCTCCTCTGCCAGCCAACTTTCCGGGATCCGAATTTGGAATTATAACAGCAGTCAAGTGGACCAAGATTACGGAGTGAGGTTGATAAAACTAGTGGATGATCATGGACATGTTTTGGGGAGAACAAACAATACGGATGTCATTATGGTGCGGCGTGCTCCGGGTCATAATTTGTATCCTTTTGCCCAACTGGTACTACTGAAGAGAACGTTGGAGAGAGAACAACTTTCTGAAATTTATCCTGCTCTCACCTATGAAGACACTCAGCACAACGCTCTCCCACTTGGATTTGTCTATCAAATACGGATATTTTCTGCCTGGGATGATCAGTATTATGTAGGACTTAACGGTTTACAGCTTCTTGGTCCAACAGGACTTCCAATTCCGAGAGATGCTTTTCATATCTTTGCATCACCAAAATCTGTTGACGACCTGCACCCAATGGTGCAGCGCAGTCCGGATGTTCGGACAGCAGACAAACTTGTGGATGGCGTTAACTGCGGTCCAGATATTGCTTATCATTGCTGGCTTGCCCCCGTTTTTCCCGGGAAGGTCCCGAGCTTGTTTTTAGTGTTTGACGAGCCTGTCAAATTAGCCGGTATACGAATGTGGAACTACACAAGATCACCAGAGCGCGGAGTGCGAGAGTTTTCTGTTCTCGTTGATCATCAGCTCATTTTTCGTGGCTACTTGCCAAAAGCCCAGATGACCAATTCGGATGGTCTGCTAGCAGATAATCGTCGGTCTTACAATTTGAAGCATGTCTTGCCTAACCAAGAGGTGGATAGCGTTTTACATCATCATTATACTGTTGCATTTGATCAAGAAATAGTCAGACAATTCGGTGAAGATCCCGGATGTATTCTTGGTGATGGTTCCAATATGGGTTCTGGTTCAGCAGTTTCGTCTCTGAAACTAACGAACGTAAATAGTCGTTTGCAGCTTACGCCAACCCAGTGCTTTGGAGTTAACTCTTACTCTGTTCGCCCGGCGAATCAAACTCCCCGACCATTTACCTGCGTTGCGCATCAGTCATGAAAGCCATAGTTTTGAACAGCAACTGTACGCAATAATTCAGCCTATCCGGGCAGGCATACTCGGTTTTACGGCTGTCGTTCTCTAAGTTGTATATGAACAGGTGCAGAGGAAATTCACTACTTTAACTCAGATTACTTGTGTACGCACATTACTTTTGTCACAACTTTATTGAGAAATATTTTTCTGGTACATTTAAATTGATGAATCTAATTTTTTTTTTTTTTGGGGGGGGGCGACAAAGGGCTTCCAACGCTCAGCATTTTGGAGTAAAGTTCAGTATCAATCCAGCCTTATGTGAATACTTGCTGATCTCAAAAGATTGAAGACCAATTTTCATGGACACCTGAAACCATAGAATGCGCGCTTGACCACTTTTTCGAAAACAGTTGGAAACCTCTGGAAAAACAGCTGTCAAAATTTACACCACAATACAAAGAACCGTTTGGGAGCATCCAAGCTGTTTCTTTGGATGGATGGCTGGCCCAAACGGAGCCGGTATCTAACAAGGATTCAATTGTGCATGTATAACAAACATACTGCCGCCAACTGCGTGAAGTGTCAGTATTTTTGGAAGATTACTGAGTTACGCAGAAGTATCTACGTCCTTTCGTTAACAAGAAAATGCCTGGAATCGATCACGAAGTCATCATTTCAGACGCATCTGGAAGACAACCGATAGGTTCTTTGCTCAGAAATATTCATTTTTAACCCTGTCCTCTGGATTTTGGAAGTGTTAGCTTTGGCAACGAGCCTTTTTGCCCCGCGCACGTGATAACTTACTCAACAGTCTTATGCGCTGACCAACGAGGCAGGGATTCGTGATGCTTGATTTGCCTCGCCAAGATGCACAACCTTGGTCTTTTCGACGGAAAACTAGCAGGCCCGTGGAAAGTTCAGCAGTAAAAGTACCTTAATGTGATTCCACTGACTGCGCAACTAGTAAAGCGCGTCCAGCCACAACCAGACTATAAAGTTAGAACTCGGTCTATCTCAGTCTACATACCAAGCAAAATGAGGTAAAAGTCAAACTAAAATTGATAACTTGTCGTAAGGCAGTCATTTTGTTTAACCTTGACGGTCGCACAACGCCTATCTTTGGATTACTGAAGGATTATGCTAATATCCAGAGTTCCTTTGAAAACAAAATTTGAATAGGACCATTATTCTTTTTAAAATTCTCACTGGATAACGCATAGGGAGAACACTATTTTCATTGCGAAAAATAGGGATTACCAAAGTCGGGTTTCTATTCTAGCTGATCCTCAGGTCTTATGATGGATGGGACATTGTGCTGCTCTTGGGTAATTTCTCCAGGGTGTTCTTTACTTTTTGCGGCTGCCTCAGGCGAGCTCTCCTCTCGTGACATACCACATTTGATCAGATTATGTCTTGAGACTGTGACAACCTTAACAGGACTTATAGGGCTATTCTCTACTTCGTGGTTGTGTGCGCACCAAGTAAAGCTTCCTTATGTTAACTTAGGTAGGTAGTCTTAATCTTTCAGTGCTTCGATTTTAACTCCGCCATTCTGGCACTAAAATCCGGTCATCTTCATGGCATCCATCGATGACAAGCCTTTGTGACCCACAGACGAACGAATATCTTCCTCTAGAGGAATGTAGCTTGTTAGGGTAAAAACCAACAATACCTGGAGCTTACTATGATGCGTATCATCTGATCCGATCCAGGGATTTTTCATTCCGTTAACGGTAGAGGGATCCCGAACATTCTGAACGAGGTGTTTAGAATAGCAAGAATGTTATGGATGGCCGCAAGTGAAATACTATCTAAATAACAAAATAATCCAACGAACAGTCAGTCACCTGAATGATTTTGTTCACTGAAATTTGAGAGACTTATAAACAGTTTCTGGAAACCCAACTCACAGTCCGGAACAGGAATCAGAACTGCAATCTCGATCTGGGACTACTCAAAACCCCTGATCTTAATTTGAAACAGCCAGCCACTTCAAATTATGTGAGCAGATGTGTTTCAATACACGGATTGGGTTGCTCGGTGTTTCTGAGCAATGAAAGCAGGACGGCTGTGGACGTTATCACGCGGGATTTTACGGCGGGTAAGAGAGCTGTTAACTAGAGGAACAAGGTCCAACCAATGATCACAGTCTTAACTCTTGTTCTAGAGAAGTAACGCCAAGACTACTTCTTAAATAAACTCAGAACAAGGGCTTAGCTTTTGCTGAGAATGAAGGATTTCTGAAGGATTACCAAATGGGTAATAAAACCAGTGCTATTCAGCCAAGCAAGTCACTGTAAATTGGATACCTACCCACTGTCTCCGCAAGTGACAGGAAAATCTAAATTAGTTTCAAGAAAGCTGAATCATTTCTACCCTGACCTTTCGTGAAAACACCACAGTTGAGGTGAAGGTTTTAGGGCATAGATTTTTTGAATCGGTATTCTCTTCGAGAAAACGTCTGACTCACTGTAAAATAATGCATTAAGATAGGAATACTCTATGCCACTCACCCAGATTTTTCTTTGATATACACCAGTGGGATTTCTCACTTCATTGCAGAAGGTACACCTTAGGGTTCTTCTCAGTCACTATTCCTTAAGGAGACACACCTGTCAAGGAAGTATTACACAGCACTTAGATGCTTAGCAGCAAGCATTGAGCCAACATTTATCGGGCGTTGGTTTAAAATTTATCAGTTTCGTTGAATGGAATATGCGCATTTTCACCTTTGTCTCGAGACGAAACAATGAAATCACAAGGCGGATCACAGCAACAGTGGTTTTGGTTGCAAAGGATAAATATTCCACATTTGGAGACGCCAAGCCGACATCGCTTCATATTTTTCAACTGAGTTTACGGTTTATGCGCAGACGACATATTTTATATCGAAATTTCCGATTTTCTCTTCATTGCTGCAACGGGACTGAATCTCATATGACAACTGTATTACAAGATGATATTTCAGAGAACGTTCAGTTGTTCTGAGATGAATGTACGATCATTTACTTCACATCAGCCATCCCAATCAAGCGAATCCAGCACGCAATTCACACAGATCTCCGTACACTTTTGATACTACTGTAAGTTGTGAGTAGCTTAGTGATAGCATATTTCTTTTCCCTAAATTCAGTCGCTGTTCGGAAAGAGCGCAGGCATGCGTGGTTTTCGCTTGGCAATATTTGGAACAAACAGCACACCGACCAGATTACTGGGGCCACTGTAATGGTGTGACATTTCATTCAGCTGATAACTGTCATCACAGCAAACAGGGAATAAAGAGGGAGGAACCTACGTAGAACACAGCCAGTAGTCATAAAGCCGGGCAGCCGAAATGGTCATACAAGCAGCCAAGCTGAAAACATATTTACTTTGGCTCTGCTGGCATTTATTGGGTGAGAACAAAAGACTGATTTGACAAGAACAGAGAAAATGGGGAAGCTATTTTCAGAATATGGAATAGAGTTTGAGCGTGGTATATCGCGACAGGTTCTGTCCGCTTCAGTTTTTGCTGGTTTCAACGAAAAATATCAACTAACAAGGACATTACTCTTAAGTTGTGGGAGGAATGAAGGGCGAAAAACATTACTTATTACACTGCGTTGGTTTCCTGACATAACTTATTGTCCATAAGATTGTTGACAACTGTTCGACACCCCACTGCCGGTTCCATTTTTCCTGGGGTTCATCGAATGGGTATAGTGCCTCGGGCTTCCATTAACTTTATGTTCTATTTGAACACAAAATTATAGGAAACCGATGAAGCACACTCATTTGAAGCTTACACCGCTGTTGATGAGAGACTCAGATGGGTCTCTAGTTCATGCATCTCTTCGTTTTCATCAAAGTAATCTGCAAATAGATGTATTTCGTCAAGTGTGCACGGTCTGATTTCTAAGTAGAACACAAGAATGACAAAAACTCGGGGACTATGCCTACATAACTGGCTTCAGAAAAGACAAAACGCGTATTGGGCCTTTTAGGGATTTTCAGTGGCGTGATTTGTGTTTTGTACCAAGAAAATATACTGCGATAGCACAAGTATCCTACCAAGGCATAAGACAGCCTTTGTAAAGCACACTTATTTGAAGAACATCAAACGAGAGAGATTCATTTGACTCCACCTTTGGTACCGACAAATTACTTACTGTTTTACAAAAGTAATCTAGAATGACAGTTGGGCTTACTGAGGATGTTCTTCCAATTTTTACGAGAATGTCAACTGATGGTAACCTTCGGATACCTGTTTCAAAGTGTCAGGAACCCTAATGGATCACCTGAAGCAGCCGAACGTCTAAAGATTTAAGCCTTCAAATGACTTTGGTTCCTTGCTCTAATCTGCATTCGTGGCTCGCAACTATACGCTAGCAGAAATGTGGGCGGTGTGCTTTTATGAAGAGATGCAATTTAACGGCTGAAGTTCTGGGGATTCTTTCATAAATTGTGTTGATAAAAAGCCGGATGGCGCACAGATAAAATTCATAAAATGAAATTAGAGCCATGTGCCACACAATAACACATTAAAGCCAGTGGTCAAAGTGACCACCAATTCCATACACTGTCGGTGGCAGGTATTGCTCTTCTAAGGCGAAGGAATCATCAGGGCAGAACTGTCTGTAAGCGTTGCATTCCACTAGCATCATTTTCTCCAAACAGTGCACACCTTGGGCCAAAGCTCGTACCAAACTTAATCCCCCCTTATAGCGTTCCATCAAATTCGTCTACACCACTAGCTCGCTGTGCGCCCAATTAGTTTTGGCTGGATCTGAGTATGTGATATTGCTTTGGCCTTTGAACTTTGTCGGCTGCTCTTTCGTTAGATCTCCCGGAACTTTTAGTTGCTTGGTCTCTGGCATAATGAATAACCTATTCCAGATAGGACAAAGGCGCGATGATGATCAGGGCATTGTTCGACCGTGTTGTGCCTTGGCTGGGCTTCCCGTGTAGGCAAAATTACGGCCATGACAGAAGTGTGACTGAACGCAGCTGTGGCTGTCACGTGCACACAAAATGTAACCGGTTACTTTTTATCTCTTAATCCGGATTAAAATTTACCGATAAGCTCTAAACAGGTTGAAAGTCGCCATGTAGGGCCAATACATATACTCTAACTGCACTCGACGCCAAAAGCATACTTGACTAGGCAGTCCTTTGGGAAAAAAGAAAATATTTAAAAAGTGAAAAGTGAACGATAGGTAAAAGACCCCACACCGGAGGAACGGAACAATCAACCATCAAATGATGTCCTCGAAATATGGGACCTAAAATCGATCTGAACCACTAAAATCCGTCCATGGGCGTCATTTCTTTTCAGCTGAATATTAATAGACAAGATTGAAGCTCCTTCGGTCCCAACGAAGGGAGGAGCCATGATGTAATCATCCATTTATAGATAAAGGAGTGAGCTTTGAGGTATTCATTATTTTCGACCCGGCGCGGCTGATGGCGTGGCGTAATACTGCTGTTTGTCCCTGGCTTGGGGTTCTTGAAGATTTCTCAAGCAGAGTGAATACCCATTTGAAAATGTGTTTTGCAATATTGCCTTTCAGGTCTAGCTGCACACAAGCTTCTGCATGCAAATCCCTATTTGCTTTCAAAAGCTGAGGTGGACAGAACAGAAGGACATCCCTAGCAGTTGATAGTGCTATTCCCGTCCATCGGCGAAAAAGTGTCAGTGACTGAGATTGTGTGTTTGTGTGTGTGTTACACTTCCTGGTCGACGACCGGCACGCTGGTATATACAGATGTGTAATCCTAATCTGAGGTGTATAGATCGTTTGTTAGGCTTGTTTTCAGACGTCGGAATGTTAACCATCGAATAGGACTTCCTGTGGTTAGTTGGATGGGCCAACACTAGCATAAAAACTCATTACACTACGATAACGGCATCATTCTAGCCTTTCCACTACATCACCCCTGGTAGATCGGCTGAATGTATTTCAGCATGAGTTTCCAGCACATTCACGAAATCCTCCAGGAAACCCGTCATGGCTTTGAAATATGAAATATCATTAAATACTCACAGAAGACTGCCTGATCTTGAAAGGGTGTCAGCGAGGAAGATTTAATGCTATGCATAGCATACCTAAGTACCACCACTAGCTCTTTGAGATGATGATGCTGTGGCGTTGAGAAACTGATTATACAAGGATGTGTCAACTCAATGTTTATATCATCCACTTTCCCTTCTCTTGAGTGAGCAAAGGGAGGAGTCACATAAATAAACGTAAAAAGTAGTGGTGCTTACGTTCGTAACACATTATACCACTGAAGGTCTAAAATTTGGTCTAAAATCTAGTCTATTACATCTGTAACTAGGGTTTCATCCAAAGGACCAAAATTCACTATAGTGCAGATAGAAACCCTTTTGCGGTTGTTCACAATTTATTGATTACAAACAAGTTGAACCCAAACTCACGTTGAGAGTAAAATACCGGTTGATTTGAATTCAACTAAAGTTTACTTTCCGATGTCTCGGAAAAATATTTCAGAATGATGTTTTGCATCAAAGTGGCCTCTTTAGGATTCAGTTGGTAAAGTTTTACTTGACACCTGAACTTATTATCGTGAACCTGGTCCAACAAAATGTTCAATACTGACTTATCCACTTGGCGCTGTTTCGCGGTTCAGTATGTACTGAATGACGTGGATAGGACGTATAACGTAGCAGCAATATTGCTGAATGTTGATAGTTCCAGTTGATCTATCAGATGAAAGCACTACATATGCCTCGGTTTGGATAAGGGTATCGATAAAATGTTTATTGTTCCGATCACGAAGGTATCGGATGATACAATTTTGTGTACGGTTGCTTGGTCAAAAGTGAGTGCCGTCTATCTGGTAACAGACAAGTCATAATTAGATCAAACAAAGTGCACAGGTGTATTATGTTAAAAAACTGCTCACGAAATCGGTGTGTACAATCATCATCATGTGGAACTTTACCTAGGTCTAAGGGCACCTAATGTTCCAAGGGAATCGGTAGCAAATGACCCCGAGATTGGG
Source organism: Opisthorchis felineus (assembly GCA_004794785.1). Lineage (NCBI taxonomy): Eukaryota > Metazoa > Platyhelminthes > Trematoda > Opisthorchiida > Opisthorchiidae > Opisthorchis > Opisthorchis felineus. The sequence goes on along the minus strand of SJOL01006399.1, from coordinate 234,295 downwards.
TAATAGGGACAAAGATATCGTTTTTGAGAAATACAAAGGATTGCTTGCTGAATTTTTCCACTGAAAGTGTTTGGCTATCCACGTTTCAGTTAGTAGACTTTCATGAAATTCATCCCTCACCTTTTGCACGATACGTAGATAGATAAGCTTTTTGCTCAAAACCTATATTTATCAGACCATTTTATTTACCATGCCAATTTTGACTAAAAGATAGGACTGGATACAAATGCCAGAGTAACGCCATTTTTGGGAGGAACTTATAGACTTTTCAAAACATTGAAATATAAAGTCAACGTACTTGTAGCGTGAACGAAGATACATGCCTGGGGACGGATTCAAACAACCAACCTCCCGCTTGCCAGAGTGGCGTTCTGCAAAATGAGCTACCGAGGAAACACTTCCCCTCAGGCCTACGTACATGAGCCTCGTAAATGATTCACCACACTGCCCAATGAAATAAAACTTGGTATCTCTCAGTACCATTAGTGGACTCCTTGCCCAGCTTCTATAGTGAGCCAAAGGTTGATGCCATATTTGCGTAAATTGTCAGGAAACAGCAAAAGATTTTTTAAATTTTGAAATGAAAATTCCAGGTAGATAGGGCACGAATGTTGCAAGACGTTCCTATTATTGCTGTCTTTGAATCGCTTTGTGGTAAATCACTGTGAGGGCTGCTCTTCATGATGCTTTCTTGTGTCTTGCATTCTATCTGCATCATCTGATAACTTGCCTGTTAGGTCCAACTCATTTTCGGAATTTCCAAAATCTCCTTTCCATAATCGCAATGTCATACCAGTAAAATTCAATCCTAATGTATCGAAAGCCACAGAGACAGTTACTGACCTGAAAGACTGAAAGGTACTACAGTATTTATCTTGTTCAACTAACTTTAGTGAATTCTAATCTGGATTATAATCATTTCATGTTAGGCTCTTGAAAGGTACTGCTAACTATTGTATGACAGTTGTGTAATTCGACTAAGAATTACAGTCTAAAAAATGAACGTCCTTTTGAAGTTTTTAGAGTGCGTGTCTATTCATCAGCGAACGCGTGCTATGTTATCAGCATTGCCTATGAATGGGCGATATGTAGGGACTGTAAGCCAACTTCATTTGTGATTTGCAGATGCAGTTGCGGATACAAATACGTCTGTCTGGATAAACCATTTTGGACCGATCGGTGCACTTCAGAATTCGGTTAGAAATTACAAAATAAACGTACAAATAGATTAGAATAGAAGATTATAATATCTGTAGGCGGATTCCGAAATGAAGAATAATTTGAGCGCAGAGCTAGAGGAGTTTCAGTTTCTAGATGATATCGGACTATCCTATGTACGCCATGTAGCCGCCTAAATAATAGATTCAGTCCTTTTAACCGGCTTTTCCAGTCACTCCCCTAATCATTGGCATCGGTCTGGAGTTTAGTTAAAGATGTGCTGATATTCTGAAGCTGGGAAGCGCCAAACATGCATTTTTCAAAAACGTGGAGTGCATAGTCAACTAGGACGGCCGACAATAGACTGATGAAAATCACAATTATTATAAGTATCTTGGCGGGGTTAATGTGCGGATTTCGGTGATTTGACCAGTGGTTTCTGCGAAGAACTACTTGGCTACCTGGTTCATTTTCAAGGGTATACCGCGAGTATTTGTACAGCCCGCTAGGTACAACATGAAGTATAGGATCTGCTGAACACAGAAACTCCTTTATGAACACAAAACCGGAAAATTGCCCTAAGGAGTATGACGCGTCCTCTAACTTCGCAACTCATACACTCCAAGTAATTGAAATCACATGTACATTTAAGCGATGTTCGGCTGCGGGTACTGGAAACTACGGTTTTCAACATGGATATCCGTACTACACTGTTAAGCCTGCTTGAGCTGCAAAGCCGAGTACGACTGTATAGACACTTCATTAACTTGAGAATATCACTACAAATATCACGGCATCCGCCTTCATCCCTGTCACGCGAACTTGGAGAAGACGATGAAGCTCTCACACTTAAGATGCTGTTGGCAAACGAGTACTGCAGCCTACGTCCAGTGATTGCCAGCATTGTTATCTTCATCAGTGAGTGCGTAGCTGCATCCTGCGGTGTGTTTGGCAATAGACCACAGCAAACATTTAATCATGTCCCGAAAAAGAATTATGTTGAAAGTATAAAAAAATACTGACAAAAATCTGTCGGAAAATGTTTTTCCGACCATGATTAATCAACGGGTTCTACTTGGATAATTAGCTTACCATCCGCTTACTGCTCCCTTTTAACCGGTGTAAATGAAAACGCGTGGCTAGTCTTGTAAGTGTGCTGGTCGTATTTCACTACCGGTATAGCCCTACAAGCACAAGTGGCACCGTTGTAACCGAAGCTTCTTTTGTGACTTTCATGGTTGCATATATTTTTCCACTCTTGTATTGTCAGCGCAGAGTAGCCAACGAATTAGAAATTCTGAGATTCCGTGACGGCAGCGGCTTTTGAACTTGATGTAAATAGTCGTTATTAACGTAGGGTCTACATACCTACTGCAAACGGAGTGATTTGGAAGCATCACAACCGATGTTAGCCAAAATTTTACGCCACTCAAAGCTGAAACTAAAAGTGAGTATTCATCCAACAAACTCATGATGACCACTTTCCAATATTGAATTCAGACACAACAGTCCAATAACGAACATCCATGCTAATGATGTTATAAAGATCTGATTAGTGTGAGCATAACGCAAATAGCCTCTCTCAACGATGGTATCCGCTGGGAACAATAAGGACACAATTAAATGAAAATGGATTATTTGGTAGCAGTCAACTGATGGGAATATTATGGCTGCTATATTTACGTGACACTACGTAGCACTCATTCGAGAAAGGCATGTCTCTGATCACGAGACCACTGGCGAAAATCACCTAGTAATATGAATGAATTAGGCTGAGGGGCGCTGACAGATGTCTTTGGAATGGCCTTAAATAAGCCAGGCTGATAGTTGACAGTCCACAGTTATCAGTCAGTAGGTGATATCTATGATGGATGAAATCCAGGTTGATCATAACTCATGTTTTACAATATCTAGCGAATTTCGCATCACCCTCCCAACCAAACCGAATAATAAAAGTTTTAAGTCGTATCTGAATGACAACGCCCATTTCAAGGACCAGAATTCAAAATGGTCGCCCAACTTAACCAATGTTTACACAAATCACTAACCCGCACTAACCGGTGAGAATGTGCGAGCAAAAACCAATACTACCCTGGCCTGATACCAGAACGATATCTCAATAATTGGAGTTCCCTTTTCCTTTCTTGAAAACAGGATCCCAATTATAATTCGTTCATTTGGCTCCAGCCAAATTTAACAAGCCCTGAGGCCGACTGTGCAAGTCATGCACTGAGTCATCCACCGGGTTTCTGGTTATACCATTCCAAAATCTCAACTGACTGCTTTTCACTCTTATCACTTAGTAATCGAATTTAGATTGGCGATATGTTATGTGCATAATCACATGAAACAAATTCACAGTTTGAGTCACCCTTTTAGCCTTGACTTACCTTGTTTTGGTGCTAACCAGCACAGCCCGTAACTGGTGATGGTGGACTGTGCCAGTATTTGATGCAGCGACAGTTTGATTACCGGTTCTAAGTGCTAAGATCGCTTCCCACTCATCTTTATGCTAGCTGGTGCTTTTGCAAGAAGATCTAGACCAATGACGCATATACACAGCAACATGCACGCGAACACATGTGGACTAAATTGTCGGTGGCCAGATATTCTTAGTTCGCAGGGCTGGAAATCCAACCATCTGATGAGTGATGTTCTGTGTGGGGGTCAATTGACTTTTTGCAGACGGTTCAGAACGTGGACTTGGTGTGATGACAAAAACTTGCTTGCAACGTGGGGGGCTGAGAGGAGTTGGCTCGTTGACAGTTCTCTCCAGATGAAAGTGCCATGCAGAGTAGTCTACCTTGGAAAACAGCGAAGTTAAAAAGCACTAATTAGTTCCATGAAGGCTCTTCGGTTGAGAAGCTGTGTGGGCCGTCTAATCAGAAGGATAAACTTGGAAATAAGCTCATGTTCAGCATGTACAGAGTAAGGCCCTTTAGTAGGCTCGTAAAGTGGAACGACTTTCCAAAATGTTGAGCGTTCCACCTTCGGAGTTCTTACGGAGACATGTAAAGTTAGCTACTCTCATTGACTCTGTTTATCTCAAGCTTATTTAACATGATGCACCGCAAGAATATAAGACGCAGGAATGCCTTTAAAAGTCTACTATGTAGACCGGGTAAAATTTGTGTTAAGATCAGTAGTCCGCCTGTGCCTCCTGGCCTTATTACTTTGGAAATATTAACATCCTTCGTAAAATTGAGGACTTACATTTGATAATTTCCTCTTCCACTGTAGCGCTTGGGTCAGGTGTCGTTAAGAAATTGGGATTAGTTTTGCTTATATTTTTCACTTCACCGGATGGGCGTTCCAGTTAAATGAATTGCAGTCATTTTCCAAATAACTAGTTTATCGGCGTATTTCTAACGATCCTCCGCATACTTGACGGCTACCAGTCTGGGAGCCGCAACGATACATATAATCAACTAAGTCATCTTCTTACCTCAGTAAATAACTGCGCCGGTCTGTTTATGTGGACATGCCCATAAAAATGATATAAAAACTCAGAAGAATAGCACAAGTTTAGATGTCAGTTGACGAGACGGTTTACCTTCGCTTACAAATATCTAGTCGAGACAAGCTTCAAAAGTAGAATTTGCGGCCATTCGAGGTCACCTGTGACCTGTAAGTGCGTGTACGCGAACGAAGATAGCATAATTCATTTCGACCGATGATTACCTAGTGAATTACACCTTCACTTCACTGTCTGACAGAAGTGGGTTAGAACAAGTACACTGGTTCAAATTAGGCTTAACAGATGCTCCGTTTTCACAGTCTGTTGCCAAAATTATCAATCCGCAAAAAAGTGAAAACACGGGAGATATCAGGCAAACACTAGCGGACAAGCCAACATCCCATTGAAGTGTGTTAGTTTGCCCGTGAGACTTCATCTGATTTCGCTTTTCCGGCTCAACGGACAGTTTTCCATTCGCATGGGAATTTGAACATTATCGACAAAGGAAGCCTAAAACTGCCTCTAAAGTGCGTATCTCACCAAAGGGTTCAGAGGACTCGTTACTTCTGGTTAGCCCGCCAACCCAAAATGCCTCATAGTGTCTGTAAGGTGTGAACAGTACAAGTAATTTTCGAACGATAATGTGGACACACGTTACTTCAAAGGAGGAGGAAAACAAAGTGGTTCCAAGAAACATGACATTCTACAAAGCTAATATCTATAAAGTTGTCTATTTTCGAATCCAAAATGTAATCTGTATTCGATAACAAATTTTACTAAGTTTCCCACCATCAAACGTGTCTCCATCCGCGCATCAGAAAACCTAGTTTCATCTAAATTTGATATGTAGTTTTGCTAAAAATTTGATCCTAGTGAAACCGAACAGTTGATTTTCCCTTCACAATGTGTTTGGAAACAATCAGCAGATCTACTGCTGGACAAAGTTTTAATTTCGATGCAAGACTTCGTCAAGCCAAGTCACAAAGATACACGTTTGGTCGAGTTTTAGACAGATGGATAACCGAATATCATGATCTATTACTAATAGCAGACTGTTGCAATGTGAGCTGCTTTTATTTGTTATTATGAGTGAGTATGAGTGAAAAAGTTCGCAGGAAGAATCTAGCCAAAATAGTAACTTCTGCTGATGACTCCTCTCGACTGACAGCTTCAAGCCTTCAAGCATCAACTCAGATTATCTGAACGCGTCCTCCAGGCTGTCAGTAGTTCTGCCCAAACGGTTCTATTCACGTCTGGGAGGGCCTTGACAACTGCCACTTCATCGGTCATCGGGTGCTATGTTGCCATTCTGCTTAGGTAGGTAATGACAAAAATACCGGTGTCCAGTACACTTGAGCACGGCGCTCTTTAATGACATCGCACTCGCCATTCTAGGGGCCCAGCAGGTATGCGCAGTCCCCGCGTTTCTATCAAATTTATGTTCTACTTGAACCCAAATTGTACGAAATTCAACTTACACCTTCTTTTTCAAAATAATTTGTTTCTGACGAGAGACTCACCTGGAACCAAGCTGTAACTATGATGTTCTTTTTCAAAGAAGAAAACAGGTCGGTGGCTCAAGATGGCCCACGTTCCAGTTGGGTGGACATACATTTAAACAAATACCATACAAGTAACCCAAATGTTCTAAGAACTATTGTGTCCTGCTGTGCACTAAATTTCGACTGATCTGAAAGGGAAAAACAGAACTCATTGTGAAAAAATTGATCTATGAGACATTGAAAATACGCGCGAGGGTAAACTATTGTCCATTCCTCTCAATGCAGGGAGGGATAAAGATAATAACACTTAGAATCTAGCGAGGAAACTTACATCGCATGGGAGAATGGGGAGTTCTGTCTGGATCAAGCACCGGTTGGATTTTTAGGGAAATTGGTGCCGATTAATTGTAAACAAGGATTAGTGCAGACACTGCACAACAAAGCCAGGAAAAACATGGTCACAGGACAACGTGCCAAGTGAGCTACATTAAGTGAACAAATTATTTAGCTCAACCCAACAACATTTCTACGGGAACACAGTACCAGACATTCTAAACCACATAGCGTAACCTCAGCTCCAAAATTTTAGGCGTTCCTTCGCCTGCCATTTAGAGATGATGCAGGTTGGAACGTTATCTCACTATGCAGTAAAGCTCACTTGCTTTTCTAAAAAACCATTCCTTCTCTACTACTGAAACTGTTTAGACATTCCGCATCGCGAAATCGAAACCGGAGTTGCGAATACAGAAACCGTTGTTCGCTTCGTTTGCTGTACACTGGAGCATGATCCACCGAGCGAAAGGTCTTTTTTCACTTCTTTTGTTTATTTCGACTGCGGCACAAAGGCGGAGGAACGCAGCGAATTACTTCCTGGTTATCGTGCAAACACGAAACGCCATATGCGTTTTTCAAACTCAGTACAGAAGCACATTTCAAAGAAGGATTATATCCAACAACTGGAATGTCACGTAGGACTAAGCGAAGTACACGCCAACCACGCCAATTCTATCTTCGAATTTTTGCGCCATTTTAGCCATAAAATAGGCAGGTTGTTACCTCAGAAATGCTTCAAGGACTGATGTTTGCAATGAGTTAATTATTCGTTGCAATGAATTAATTATTCGTTTAGGGAAAAGTTGCCTTCCTTCTACTGTGGATTAAGGTGGTGCTGATTGTTTTCTAACCCATCGTGGGCTTGATATAAATTGCGTGGCTTGGGTAGGCCCCCTTACCTTCGGTGTTCCATAAATAATGAATATAGCGCAGGTGTTCAGACATTCTATGCCGGGAAGCCGAGGAGCATTACACATCCTATTCAAAACTATTGAGAAAAGGTCAGGAGTGTGAATCTCGCAAAATTTTAGGGAGTCTCGAACCTGCGACCCCGCAGCTAGTAGTTTGAACAGTGAACCATCGAAATGTTCATGGGGGTAATGATAGTGGGATGAAATCTCTAAATACCACCATATAGCTAAGGAGCATCAGATTGCACAACCAATGCGACTAGCAGGGCTCTTAAAAAATATCAGATGATTACGTTTTGAAGGTCTTCCGAGCTCGTCTCAAAGGCTACGGTTTACCTTAATCATCACCATCAAGAAAATTCATCTTCGCGTACCAACACAGTAGGGACATGCTTGGTGAAAACTTTTTGATAACCAACTGCCAGTTTTGCTCTTACTGGTGCTCAGGAGCCCTCAGTTTTCGTAAGCACGATGTCTTTAATGCCAAATTGTGTGCAAATGGTGAAATGTAATAATTAGGAAATTGTGTTAGTAATACCAAGGTATGCAACCAAATCCCTTCAGGGCTTTGCTTTGGTGACACCCCTCAACTGAATTGGCTGCACAAACACCGCCGGTGGGCAAAAAATCCATTATATAGTGGTAAGTTTCCTTGACATAACACTTTAATGCACACACCAGTTTACCTACCTTACATCGTCGCCCTCCGCTTTGCGAAGAAACCCATGATTAGCAAGCTCGAAGTTGCTACGAAATCAACATTGAAAGCCCTCATCAAATCTATAAAAACTCTACATAAACATTGTGAAAATTTGTCCTACAACTAATTGGGTCAAAGAAGGCATCGCACAGTGATCCGGTAACACAGTGTTGTGAAGTAAAATTCGTCGGGTTGGTGCCCTTCGTGGTGTTGAGGTTATGGACGTAATAAAAATGTTCAAAATTGGCTCATCTTGCAGGTGAAGTTAATTTGTCTCTAAATATAAGAAGCTGCTTTATTCTTGATAAAAGCCGCCAGGACGGGCATCTCCTTGGAGATTTGTAAAGCATACTGTTTAGGTCGGATTGGATGCACAAATCTATAGCAATACTCAACCTACATTAAAACGCTTAACTAGTGAGATTGCTATTCTGAGAGGATTATTTGGTGAGTCCGTGGAAAAAGCTGGTCCCGCGCCCTTTGCCAGAAGCCACCATCTTCGAATTCTGACCTGGCGATCGTGAGTTCCAAATGCACACTGCCGATGATTCCTAACATTGATGAGATGGATGTACAACGATTCTTAATGACTCACCATAGATACTTTATTTGCAGGTTATAATCATCAGTAAAATGTCAAAATCTTATGTCTGAAGCAGACTTCATAAAACCAGAAAACCGCTTTCATGTCTTCGTTCACCTACCACAGGCCTGTTTGTCATTATTGAGTTATTTACATAGAACACTTTGGTTGGTTTCCTTATTAAAATGTTTTTTAATGTTTCTGACTTCAGTCTGAGTCAAGCACTAATATCATGCTTTTTCACAGAGGGTTTAGGAACGAAATTCAAGATTAGTGGTCTTAACTGAAGTTTCAAGTTTCATTGTTATTCTCAAAGAGGCAGACTAACTCGACGAGCGGAAACTGACCGGGTAAGGAAACGATTTGTGATAGGCTGACTGCGATAAATTGTCTGCTTTTGATTGACTGACCATCAAATATATAAACTTTCCATGATAACTCATTAAGTGGCATCCTCTTGTGGCCTCATTTAGATGTATGAGATCCCCTGTTGATGTGCACGCCCAACAAGAGACTAGATTTTGTCACAAAGTTGCAAAGGCGGACAGCCAAGGCCATAAACCACTGTTAAATTCACAATGTCACATTGATTAAACAAAATAACACCGCTCAGATACTACCTGAATCCGGCATACTGCCAGGGTAGAAAAGCGAAGCAAAAGGCAGATGATGCAGGTCTCCGAACACAAGATCAACCTAGACCAAATATAAAAAAGCTAACAGATGTGGATGAAGGACAGTTGCAAGACACCATCCAAAAACCTGAAAAAGGGGCCACGCTAATTTCGTGAACAACAAAGATATTCATCAAAATGAGGAGATATGAAAAGACCGCTTACATAAGTATTGATGAACAGAGCGGGAGAGTGTCGATTTGACGAAAAACTGTTTGCTATAAAACTTTCACGGAGAAAATCCACATTAAAAAAGGATGAAAGTGAACATACCTAGGATGTTTATATTAAGGGAACTTAATTCAAAAGTTTCATTCACACATTCTTGATTCAGTCATCCGACCCTGGTCTGGATTGCTAGAGCGAGGTATAAACCCGACCCGCTATGCTACACAATGATACCAGAGGATTATTATGAAAGGCCGGAATCTAGCGTCACTGTGTGCTGATAAATTGTATAACAAAAGCAAACATTCCACCCGAACTACACCAACATTGGATAGGACCCGGTTGTAGTGGACAGAACGCTGACGGAAATTACCAGTCCCACTTTCAAGCCGAATACCACGGGATGGTTGTTGTACTACATTTGAACGATTTGGTCTGCTCACGAAACAGTGAAGAAAATCATTACATGTGGAGGAGAGAGGATTCTGATGAAACTCTGTGGAACAGTGGTTTTCCGAAAACGGACACATTACCGAGAATTACGACTGTCATACTATCTTGCCCACGATGAGCTGAGATGTTGATTTAGTAATCACGAATCATAGTAAATGGACGTGTCAACCACCTGTCAGTGCAAATATCGTTTCAGAATGTTGTATTTGGACTCACGTCAACTGACTCACCATGGTTTCAGTACATTGCTGACCAGCTGACACAAACTGTAGGGATGATAAGATCACAACCCGGCTTTTCAGTAACGGCTATGAGTTTGTGTAACTTGATATATCCGTTTTACCGTAAATAACAATCCAGATGAGCAGCTCCAATAATCAAAAATGTTGAAGACGAAATCTCAGTATGTCCATAATTCAAACTGGAAAGGTAAAAATGCCGCAAAAAAAAAGATGGTTGTTAGGCATCATATTATACTAACTGGTGACGCCCTAATTAGATTAATCAGCCAAGTATACTCATCATGAAAGTGCACATAGGTCGTTAAACGCTAGAATATAGAACCAGTTTCTTTGCAGGTTAGCGCGAAGGATCAAGACTCTGTCCGGCTGTGCACTAGTGACTTTTAGTTCATGAAGGCCCCACTGCTATTTAGTGACATCAGACAATGCGCACTTCGAGTTTCAGTTCTTCGTTCAAATCAGTGCAGGGCTGATAGCTGTTCCAGTCAGCATTCCGAATACAGCCTACCAAACCCTTTTTCGTCGGCCGCCTTATATATGGTATATATGGTATATATACATATTATATGCTACTCATTGTTGTGCATAACAAAACATAGCCACTAGAATTATGGAGCTGTCAGCCGGAATCCTTGGTACTCGAAGCAGCTACGCTAGCTGTTTCGAGGTGTGGGGGGACAACAGTTACCCCCGGCATTGAGTTCATTTGAGGGTTACTGAGTTCTTTCAATACTATATGTCCTTCTGGTGGTTGCCCCTGTAGGTTTCCGCTTCCTCGGTTACCTATCCTCATTTTTCGTTCCTGAACTCTGCACAACAATCGCCCTGCAGTCCTTCTTGGAGATTTCTCGCACCGGTTTACCCGCTCCCCCTTTGTCCACAGCTTGTAATATCCGGTTTTAGTTATCGTCACTGTCACATGTGTTGGTCTTTACTCTTCATAGAGAAAATGTGGCTGTTGTGATACGGGGTCGTCGGATGGCGATACTCCAGTCGGTGAGAGATTTGAGGGTACGTGGCCAGAAGCTGTTCTGATGTTATTTCATTAGATGCGGTAATAAACTGGCTGAACTATGTTGCTCTTGGTCACATATGGTCACAACTGTAGTCATTAACTCTTCCAAAAGAATCACATCCGGCAAAAAGAGAAGCCCATGACCTTAATTAGGATAGAAATTTGTTATTCTCACGAAGAAAACTGGCAGTACTTGAGGGGAGTCTCTTCTTGAAATTCATCACAATTTGGGTTATTAATGGATGCATGTCTACCAAAATACAGTTTAGATTTTTTGAGGAATTTAGTCAGCTGGCCAGTTAGAATAAGTCGTCCACATTTATTGTGTAACGTCAGCATGATCATGAAGAGGTACGAACATTGATTACCAGGTTAGATCGTCTGGCGATTTCTGCGGGGAATTCATTGATACTCTGATATGGTTAACTGAGATAAAGCTGAAAATTCCGTGACAAATATCTGATCGCTGGACACCGCGATCATGGTGACCAAGTTGCGCTTTTGGCTTGATCGTCAAACTCAACACTTTTGTACTTAGTCGCAATAGAAAACGAAGTCAGTTTCGGACACACCTGACCGAGTGTACTCACTCGGCCTTTTGGGAATGATACACGGTTTGGAAGTTCTAACTGCCAGTTCAAACGTTCGATAGTAGAATTCCTGAAAATTAAAGGATGCATATTTTCTCTTGCACTCTTGAAAATTCTATGCATGCCTTTAAGTAGAGAACATTTTTTGGATATATTTGGCTCAGTTTAAGATTACGAGTTTGCATCCATTTTCCAAGTTGCAGAATAATGAGTTCTTTATTCTGTCAGACTTACCCAGAAAAATGGAAGTGAGCTGTTGTTAGGAGACATATCGATGGCACGCAACTGCATTTTTGTTCCCGATCCACCGGCTTAGATTTCATCCACGAATTTTTTGTCTCTGGACGCTTATGTGAGGTTGTGTTGGGCTGGTGATCGAGGATCCCATTTTGAGCCTGAGATTCTGTAATAGAGTTTTTCTTTGATGCGATACTAATTTTAACTGCGGTGGAAAAACCTCAAGCTGCTGGCGCTTCAGAACAACATAGGTTTATTTTTCCAAATTGTTTTTTGAACCCTAAGCTAATGTTATTTCAACCACATTGGGTTCTAGCGAAGAGCTTATTTTTTGGGTTTCATTTTGGTGCGTAGTTCTTACAGCAATGGCGTCGAAATTATATCACTTCACAGCAAAATAAAAGTTGTTTTACCCAGTACAATTTGATTTTTTGGCTGTTAGATTTGCAAAAGCCCTATGCACTCGCGTTGCAAATTGCGGCCTGCCAGGATTGATTTTAGTTTATTCGTCACTGATTCAAAATAAATGCCAACAACATGGCTTGTTGTGAAATGTTGCGTTCTGACAGGCTAAGTTCAAATATTGAGAACGTTTGTGCTGCATATAAGTGTGATCACGAAATTGCTGTGCGAAAATTTGAGCAACTAGGCACATCTGTCAAAAACAGCCAAGTTGTATCGGATGAAGTATATTCGATCTGTGAATGAGGTCTTCAGATTTCTGCGCAAGCAAGACTCCACGTTCCGCTTATGGTCTCAACCCGGTGAGCGTGACCTGGATATGCTCTGCGACCAGTAAGTCGATCTTCCGGCTTGATTCTGAACCTCTGTCTTGTGTTTATTCAGCCAAGTTAAATAGCGGGGCATATGTTTTCGGGCGCGCTTATAGAAAATTTTGTCTGTCTGTGGACTGAGACAAGGCACGTGAAACAGAGGTGCGTTCTATCCACGTTGAATCGCCTTGCAGTATAAAGCAAGTGCTGTCAGGTGGCTGGATATGGGCAATTAACCACAAATCGTGAGCCGTGTTAACTACGTGAAGTCATATTATTCACTTTGAACCGACATCTATTGGCAGTTGCTTTCTTTTTCGGATGTTGTCCCATAAGCAACAATTTTCAGTGATTATATCCTGCATAATCATGCTTTGGTTAATATGTTTACGACTTATCCTTTGTTCGTGGTAGTCTTGCATAGTTAGTGCAAGTCAATATGAACCAAATTTTTAAGTCCAAGAAGGCGGAATTTCAGTTAATATACAGGATACTGCAGCATTCATTTGAAGCGCATATTCCAAAAGCTCTAGCCACCTGGGTGCAGTAGCACCGTCATTCGGCCTGCTGTCTCCGAAATTGTTGCACCTGGCATGCCTATTGTCACCCTGCGTTAACCCTTCTTACGGAATGAACTCTCAACTAATTGGATGAATGCTAAATCTGCCAGATCAAGATCTGTTTGGGTTGTAGGTTGGTGCATCGAAATTCCAAGATGTCGTCCTCTTCGATTAACGCGTAATCTCCTAACTCGAAGAGCACCGTCCAAAGGAAATCTCTCATGCAACTACGTCACGTTATTAAGATTTGCTAGCTTTTCTTATTGAGAAAATCGACCAGCAGCTTCACCAAACGTCCATTTGGTCATTTTCACGTGATGAGACTCTACACGTCACATTTTGTGGCAAAGCATCGCTTTTCCATTTCAGCTGGTGCACAGATGATCGTCAGAATAAGATGCTGTCATTTACACTTTGTATATTGCATTCATTAGCAAATGATGGGCAAGGGTTAATCTAGGCGCATGTTTCTGTCTGTTTTGTGCTGTGTTATAAGATATAAGGGAAATATACGAATATAATGCCAAAAACGCACAGAAAAACTTTTCAACATCTGACGTTTCGATAGGCGGAATAGCGGAAAAAATAGATGTTAGACCAAATCAGGCGTAACATTTAAACATTTAAACAGCATCTCATGAATGCATGCGCAAAAAGCGTAATGTGGTAGCCAGACTCATAAAACATTCTCGAGTGATTTTTTCATAGTTCTCCATGGGTCGTACTTAAGCATTTTACCAACTTTGACTATCTCAGTACCACTTAACGTTCTAATTCTTCATGTATCAAACTCCTGTGCCCTAAGGGTGTCCCAATTAGGCACAATTAGGCGCACTCTAACTGAATCAAGATTCTGTCCTCGATGCGGACAACCAGGTACATAGACGAGTCAGGTAACCGAAACTAGATGCCCATCAGTTTTGATTAGCACGGGAAAGGAAGGAATCTTATGCCCGTATTAACCACTTTCGCTAGGACTAACAATGCAGAATCGGTCGTCACAAACTCGCCCATCCTGTTTGAACTCCGTTTTTTCTATACAGTTTTATTTGCGTTCCTTGTTGGCGATTGCCATGAAAAATCAGATATAAAGTGGGCAACAGATGAAAAAAATTACCCTTTATCTGAAACGGTGGTAAGTTCATTGGACAACGGGTTATCTTAGAATGCACCGGGAAACCCGTTAGTGAACAGGCAATCGTACAGTAAAATTCAAAACTGATTTGCACGAAACACTTTCCAACTCAGGTGAATTGTACGCTTGGAATGTAAGGTAATAGAGTTATGCCGTTGCGATTCGAGAGTTATTTCACATATGCTACAGGGCCAAATGAATGCATTTTAGCTAGGTTTTTCAAAAGGATACCCATTCTACCAAATTCGACAGGACCTAACCAAAGCGGTATTCATGAAGTTGTCGTTATAGTTTTTCTGTCACCCATGGGCACTTGGCAATTAGACACACTCATTAATGCTTGTTCATGTTAGTCAGCACGTATCATGGCAGACTACAGTGGTGACGCCCAGATCGATGGGTTTCGATGACTGTCTTAACAAACGCCTCATTTAAAGATTGCCGTTCCTCTTGGAGTGCGCAGGATAAATCCGATCATGTCGTTATTCGGGGTCGGTTAACCATCGGTCTTTCCATCAGGACCATTCATTGTGTCACCTACCGACAGTGTCGGTAGTTTAGTACCATCAAACTGCTTCCCTGGAGGCTACGGAAAGAAAATGGTCACGCTGATACTGAAGGCCATTAGGGGGACTAACTGGAGAAAATGGAGGTGTTGTCTTTGTCTTCTAAGCTCGCATACCCATGCCATCTATCCCAAAAAGCTGTTGCTGACGTCAGAAAGATAGAGCCATCTTTAAGCAAAAATGATGAAGGACGCACAGCTTTCAAGCTTCCGATAACCAAAAGCCTGAAGAATGGCCTGGGGCCCAGTAGAATGAAAAATCGGGTAGATGGGGAAGGGATTTGCTATAGGAGGCAGTATCTCGGCTGACTGGACCGACGGAACACATGACTGGCAGAGAGACGATATGCGAAAATGATGTAGCAGTAATTTATTCGAGGCGTCTTTGTCCTGAGCACTGGAGTGGACACATTAAAGTACATCCAGCCGGCCACTAAAAACCCAGTCAGTGGAAGAACTCAATAGATCTGAATAAGGCTTCAACACCGGCTCTCATCAGTAACAGAATTTCCAAGGATGGGGTGTCGTTCCGCCAACGCATACAGGTATCCGACGCGAATGGTTTTTACTCTGCATGTTTAAAAAAAGTGATGAGGCTATGGTCATCAGTTTGTTCAGTCTGCTGCAAAATATTTGAAATTAAAGCGGAATTCCTCTGGTATGCAAAGCCTTACGCAAATAATGCCGTTACATAAGCCGCCTCGTTTTCGGAGCAATCGAGAAGTTTTCTGGCATCATCTTACGTAGGTTGATCGACTGATGATCACAAGCGAGCATGTGTTCGTTTCAATGAGGTTTGAAAAATTCTCATCTTGTCCTTGCACAGTCCATCTAGTTAACCCACCCTAAAATAAGAATAACAGGGGGGGGGGGAATTTTTGCTTAGCCAATACGACTGTGTCAGCTTCATTCACCCAGCCATCTGACAACCAATACTCCAACAGCACATGTTCATTTGGAGGTGGTGACCATATCTGCTCTTCGTTGCTGTGTATGGTACACCCAGAAGTTCTGACTTCTCTGACGTCAGCCGCCCATAAGTTTTCGGATTTGGGTTATCAGTTGACACATAAATCCCTGAAGCACGAAAATATCCGCCCGTTACCATAGAATTCACTAGGGATATTGGAGTAGAGAGAGTTCAACTGGCCAACATCCTAATTGTTTAGAATGCAAAATTTTTACGGCGGGTAAGAGTAAGAACTACTAAATGATACTCAGGAGAGCAGAACACGAGTATGATTCTTTACCCTTGATGTTAACTGATCACAATAGTAATTCAACAAGCAGTGGAGTTTGAACCAGAGTGGCGTACACCCGGAATGAATAGACTCAGCAATCAAAAGCATTTAGTCTCGGGAAGGTAGTCTGCCAGCCTACTGCGGTCAGCCGTTAATGAAAGAAGGAGATCCACAAGCAGATAGAAATATAGTGAGATATCGTCAAAGGACATATTGTCACACAGCACCAGTCTTTAGCTTTTCTCCAACCCATCTGATGTAGAAATTTTTTAATACGATGGTAATTAGGGAAACTTGCTACCTATGTCCTAAGGCTGCCAGTGCAGTTGTGGAATAATAAATCGGGTGTCTCTGGTCCCCCTTAGTGATTCCATGGACCAACTAGTCCGTTATGTTGACACTGGGCACTTTCTATAAGTACTTCTGTGCTCAAGGTAGGATGATTCCGTAAAAAACTGTAGGAAAATAAGCATTGCCAATCTGTGGAAAGATATTTTTTCTAGTGAAGACGCACTTGAGTCATTCAATGTTTGTCCCAGTCGTTATGTTTCTGACCCACTCAAAAAGTTAACCATAGCTGCAGTAATCAGTTGCAGTTTCATTTTACCAATCTGCATTTTTCGAGTAATGGTTCCTCTTGATTAGAAATCACCTAAGCTGTCACTATTTAGAAAATTCTGATTGGCCATTTCTATCTCTGTATCCGTGTTTCAAGTCTAATATGCTTACCTGCTCAAATGCTCACCAGGTTCAAGTTCGGAAAAAAATTACATAGGTCCTTTAGCAAATGCTAAGCGTGGGAAGATTTGTTGCACGTGTGTATGCGTAGATGGAACAGCGCCTGGTCCGGAACAAAAAAATTAACGTTCTACCACGAGTTAGTAATGCCAGACGATTTTTATTTTCTTGGCATACCAAATTGACGGCCCTCTTGCTATCAGACAAATTTTGTTCACGGTCACGTCGGCTTATTGTTTGCTTTATCAAACTAGCGTTGGGCAGTTGAAAGCATTCGCACACATGGCTCATAAATATATCACATTGAGCGAAATATGATCAGTTGCATTGTCTAGTGTGAAAAGCAAGTCTAAGCCTCCTTTGTCCGCATACGTGAACTGAGATCGGAAATCCGGTAACACCAGTTGGCTGCGCTTTTTGACTGAACCAGACTACCTAGGAGATTCCGGTTATCCGTAACCTCGAATGACAATTTTTCTAAGGCATAGACTTAGAGGCTTCTATTCACGGTTTCTCTTTCAACATAGTTGATCATGCGGAGCTTAATTTACTTGCTTTCTCCAACCTCCAAATGTCAGAAATCCGTCCTGTCAGTCATTAGGTATTTACATTGGAATGATAGTTATTGAAAAAATCTTGTTGGTCATGTGTTTGACCGAACATTTCAACGTGCTGTATTCATTCCGGGAGGTTCCCAAATCGCTTGTAATGCAATCTCGCAGAACCAGCGATTTAAATAATCACAGAATAAAGCAGTAAACTTGATCTGGTCTCGTGCTCAAAATCTTGAAACAGCAGTACACCTAGTCGTTCATATACTCAATCAGAGGCCTGTATGCAAAAAAACGACCGTCTGGTTGGTGAATGGACGCCTCGAGTAGATCATTATAGGCGAAAAAAAAGCTTGACCAACAACACTGAGCAGACTCACTCAACTGTGACCTATACAGAAGCTAATGAATGGACTGCTTAAACTTGGCCCTGGATCCGACAGTGTCTGCTGAGTGTTCAGTATAGTACAAGCCAGACAGAAAGTAAGCAGTGATGTGCAAAATGAAAGCAGACGTTGATTGTGTAGAATTACATATGGTGTAAGAGCTCTGTTAATGGAGCCAAAGTCTGTATCGATCTGGCTTTGAGTTGCCGACCATGGACGTCGGCGACATTAGTAGAGTAGATGCATTCTCACACGCGAGGTGGTCACCTTACGTTAAAGTCAAATCTGAATGCTTTATCCGCGTATACTCAAAGTACAGGCACTAACAACGACAGAATTCAGGGCAATAGTTTGAGGTGACAGGCAGTAAAGTTTCCCACAAACATTTCTTCGGATAGCTTGCATCTTACGGTTTCACAAGTGTGGTGCATTAATGTGACTTAATACTGGTGATTTTACTAATCACGCGAAGGTATTACGGTCTTGTGTGTTGATCCCCTAAGCTCCAGTAAACTATCTATCGTCATCCGATTCGCGGTTTAAACAGCCACCATTTTTTAGCCTAGAAACAAAGTAGTTGCACGGAATAAAAGCTGACTACCAAGTTCAGATCACAGCGTTTTGTTGAAAAACTTGCGATCAGAATCCACAAAGATTTGACAGTCACCGCCAGGCAATTTCCATCAATTTTCTGAAGAAGAGGGTAGACCACAGTTTTATTCGGAAACTGTCATGGATCCTGCCCATTCTAATCCCTTCCCCCCCGTATTGTTTTTATGTGTACGTCAGACCCAGTCCTTCCCACAAGCCACGTCTGATGGAGGTAGCTATGCTATGAGAAGTATGATGTTTAGACAGAAGTAACTGGGTCACTTGTCCTGCAGTCTAGAGCATCACCAGCTTCGTAGTCAGGTGACAAGGGGAAGGTACGCTGCACAATGTATCTCCTACTAAAAAATGCATTAAATTAGAATACCTTACACTTTGATTATTTTCACCTCCGTAATCCATAGAATTTTGTACCCCATTTCAAATTAGTGCACTGTGTCTTGGTTTTATTATTTTATTTACTTTGAAAAATACAAACAAACAAGAAAAACTGAACTTGCTGAATTTCTGATGTATCACGGACCATTTTTTAGAGTAGCCGTACTCATCAACGACTAACCCACAATGAAGGCCACAACACACTAGCCCGTACAATCTATTGACGGCTTTGTCCTTCTTGTCAGAGACCACGGCCAAAGAAACTCACTTGGGATCCAGTTCCACAAAGATGCCCTCCAGAAATGGGCCTGAAATCCTGAATAAAGTTAACTCTGTGCACACGGGGTATATTTATCCTAATGGCTGCTAACTACATTCACTCTGTTACGTATACTGTGCATGAAAATGGTAACATAATGTGCATACGACTTATGGGTTATTACAATCCGTATCCCTGATGTGATCTCTCCAGAGGAGAAAGATTACCTATTTTGACATTTTCTGGAATTTTCTGGGCAACTTCCATCAAAACCGATAATCTGTAGTTCAACAAAGCCTCACAGCTTGGGAAAAATGATTGACAGGGTGGGAGAAATGTGGATAAGGCATATCACGTCGCACAAACTTCAGAGGAAAAGCGAGGAAATCGTGTAACTTTTTGAACGTCTGAAAAAAAGATTTTAGAATCAGACATCAAGAGTTTTATTGTTTGTACCATAACGGGCCGATACATCATGCTTTTCTTCACTTCATTTATGGGATTTCTGGAGACGATTGTCATAAATAATTAATTCTACTGGGACCAGCTATCAGTTGCTACGAATTTCGTCAATATCCGTCCACTCGCCCCGCTGTTCCACACAGACCGCGAGTATGAGAAATTGACAGTTACTTTCAGTCAGTTTGTTCGTGGCTGATAAAAGTTATGCCACATTTATTAGCCTTTATTCGTGACAGCTTGTCACTGGGTCATTTGCAATCACGCAATCAGAAGCCAAAAGTATGGTTACAAATACTACTGGAAAAATTTGTACGATTTTTGGAAGTTTTTCTAACTGAAGAAATGATGCAGATTAAATTTTATTTTATTTTATTTCGTCAGAACTTTGTGGTACACAGGTTCTTGAGTTATTCCGCACTGTCCTTTTGGGATTATTTATTAAAGAAGGAATATCTAACTGTTCCCCTTGGGTAATATTCTTTATTTCAGTATTTGTTCTCACTTTAGATGAATGGATGACAACGCTGTCACTGGAGTGACGCTTTCAAAGAAAGCGTGATCGGTCATGCTCACACAAGTTCGAATAAGGTAAGGTTCATACAGAAATGTTGTTACTACAATTTCTGGCTTAATATTGCCATAGGACGAAAATTGTTTTGGATGTAAAATGCAGAATTATTGCTAAACTATATCAATAGGCGTGGGTGAAACTTTGCAAGACTGAACGATTGAAGTCATCGACATTTCTTAAAGGGCAGCGTTTTATTTGTCCGGTTGTAAAAACGATTGGCGGAAAATAAGCGAACATGACAACAATGCAATAATATCCAACTAGGTTTATAATATTTCCTCTGAAGTGTTTCCATCCTTTGGAAAAAGGAAATTCATTTATTTTTGACTAGTGTGAGCGGAGTTTAGGCATCCGTCAGTGGCATCTAGAAGCGTAGATAACCTGAAGCACTATATTTACTCAAGTGCAATTCAGAGAAGAGGCACAACGTACTCGAACGCGTTTCATCAACGGAAGCCGCTCAAAGCAAGACGAACACAAATATTTGCATACAAATTGCACCCATGGTTGATACGCTGTGTACATCCACATTTGACTACCGATTATACAATTTATATGCAAATGTCCTAGCTGAAATGCCGAAGGCTTTTCATAATGATTGCATTGTCCCGAAATTTCGGCAGATTTTATTAGGAAATTGAACATCGCCTACTGTATCAACGTTTCTAGTGTGAAAAATAAAAAAAGTTTTTCCGCAGAATTATGCTTGCCGAAATAACCGGTATCGATAAACTACAGATCTCCGCGTGTGAGATTTGAAGCACGACCACATACTATCTCGTACGACTGAGAAGATGGGATTCTTAGGCCGAACGTCAGTTAGCATAGTGCTCCCATAGGCTACCCTTGGAGATAATAGAGGTCGGTCATTCTAGAAAAAGCGTGGTGCAGCAAGCCGTTAAGGCAACTAATGTGTCTGTCCCATTTGTCAGCAAGGCCATCAGAGCTAGTCTGAGTGATTCGTATAAACATCAGAAAACTTTGTTTTATGATGATAGGAAATCATAGTTAATTTTAACGGTCGTCCACATTGACGTAGACAGTAAATGTCAAACGCCTCCGAAAATTTTAACTGGCCTGTCTCTTGCCCTCCAATTGAAAGCAAATTAAAGACGTTTTATAAGGCAGCTGCGACAGTTGGATAGTTTCCAAGTTTCCTTCGACTTAAAGTACTGCGTGAAAACCAGATTGTGCGCACCTGGGGAAATATACTCAGTTTTGGTAAGGCAGATACACTACCAATGAAGAATGAGACGGTCTTTGCGCAGCATGGTCAGTTAAAGAATATCACAAAATATGAAAGTTTGAGCTGGTATTCATTTGACACTCGCACTACCACCAAGGTAGTTTGCAAATGAGTGTTATACAGTACTGTTTGGGAGCCTAGGAGGTTATTTGCCACACTTAAGGGGATCACCGTGCAGGCGGATTAGGGAACCACTATGATCAGCCTACTTTGTCCTTTGATAAACTTATTGCAAAGAGCATGTTGATTCACCGTAAACTCGCTAAGTTTTTGCCCTAGCTGGACCAACAACCCCAATGTTGCGTTCTCTCACGAACCTGTAAGTATAACCTCTGTATATACGGACGTGTGATGTTTTGTGTTTTGTTTTAACGATTGATGACATTGTCCCATTGCTGGCAGTATCTGGTCGAAAGGTGTAAGTTGCACATCTTCATCAGTATACACTGAGCGAGTTTCAAAGGTCAATTATCTTACTTAAGTTCACCTAAGGTGTGTGTGGATTGTACCAGACGCAAAATAACTCAGCGGACTGGTCAGATCCTGCCATAACTATGGTCGTTGTGGAGGATGATATGCTCAGAAATGCAATAACTTTTGATTACTACATAGTATCACGGTATGAATGCTTTAAAGAAAGCGGATGTTAGAGAGTTTCCAAAGTTCTTCGGAAAATATCGTGATCAGAGGAGTGACCACAGTGAAAAATGGGTTATCTGTTGAAGGAACGTTATATTATCAAAATAGTCACTGAAACGGTACTGATGGTATTGCAACATATCGTATTGGAGACCATTTTTGTTGTCCTAATCAGACAAAAAGTTTTGAAATTATGCGGCAGATTACCATTTCTCGTCGTTAAAAGTCAAACCAGATTTCCAGGAGGCAAGAAGAACAGCTGAATACTATTCCTGGTTGATGAATATTCACCTAATCCATGCACATTACCTTGAGGAACAGGATTTGTCAAGGTATGATGGTTTTGATTCCAGTTACAATTTCGGCCCTCGTCATATCGCTAAAACAGGTCGTCTCCGTTCTGCCTTTGAAAAATCACGCGCGGTAACACTGTTTCGTCACCTCTGTTTGCATTCTACTCTTTTCGCTCAATGTACGCTTCATTGAGTATTTCGGGAAACATGAAAACTTGCCACGATGCACTTTGTTGAAAAAGGTATGCTTCTTCATTGTGTATCTGTTGTTGTTGGCAGCAAAGTCCTATTTTTATATCGTTTTTGAGATGTTTCCTGGTTAGACAGATTGTCTGAGCATGTTTGAGGAGCGGTTGCCTTGATTCTTGCTGATCTGGAATCTGACATCAGGAAAGTTTCACGTAGTCAGCTGTCACATCCTCCGATAAGTTAAAGTGCACGTCTTAGGATTACGATACTTTCAATTGCACCAAAATAGATACTTCGTTTCCAGGGAATGCAGAAGATTTACTTGCAAACGTGTTTAAGGTTAAGGAGTTCGTGTGGAGTAAAAAAATCTCACTTCATTCTTTCCAAACAATTGCGTAAGTCAGCAGGAATTTTGGGAAATTCATTTACGGAAGGGTGATAGAAGTCAATGGTTGAAGCCATTTGGTGGATTGAGTATTGTCTATTCAGTTGCACAAATTGTTACAACTTAAAGTACTGTCACTCCAAACAGAGATGTACTCAAGGAAAACCCGATGTAAAATTCAAGCCCTAATGTATCGCTGGACTAAATCCCATCCCTGCAATACACTATGTTACTCTTTTCTCAATGTCACGTCAAATGAATCTGAGAATTTCTCGCAGCACCATGCTGTGGACATTGAGCGTTATGCCAACGAAGCCCTTCCAGCCCACGGAGTTGACTGACTGGTTCTTGTAGAATGTTGTCATATACGACGTCAAGAGGAAGCGTGATACTAAAGGTCCAGTTTTCCTGCTCGCATCACTCTAGCAAATACAGTCAGTCAAGGCATGCTAAAATAACGAGAACTTGCTGATTCTTAAGTTCCTGCAGAATAATGCAATCAGTCGGGAGAGAGCCACTAGTTCTCATCAACATCATCATCATCATCATCATCATCATCATCATCATCATCATCATCATAATCACCAAAAACATTAATACCGCCGTGGGCACAGGCGCCTTACCAGCTTACAACCACGAGCTTTGTTTATTTATAATCCATGCCTCAACGCGGAAGAATAAGGGGATGAATGTGCAGGAGTCTTGGCGCTAACCTACCTCAAGTCAAACGTTCTAAAGTTCGATCTGGAAAGTGATTGATGACGTAAATGTCACAGAAACAAGGTAGCCGCACGTTCTTACAACGTGTAAACAAAGCTGCAGTTACGTATACCCCGTCCTGGTAGGCGGATCCATCCAAACTCCTTATTATCCCTTTCAGTCTCTTCTGAGAGCCATACCTTTTCCATCTCGAATTTTGGATCACACAGGCTGAATAATACACACCTCGGCAGGGTACGCCGCTGTATGCGTAACGCAAGGGAAGAACAACCCAACTGTTGGCGATTCATTTTTTCCTATCCTGAGTGACACTTAAATGATAGTAATACAGCACTAATCGTGGTGACAGTCTTTGATGGGGGATACTGGAATGGGAAATCCAGACAAACGTAAGACAGGGTCTGATTGGGATCCAAAATCATGTTTTTGCACATTATACGGTGACTATCTCTAAATTCAAGATCTACCAACTCACTTGAAACTTCCTAGCAATCTGCTTTATGATCTTTTGGTTACCGGACGAAATCAAAATCTGGTCCACTGTAGAAGTAACACAAAGAGCCGACTTGTGGCGGTGACGGACGTTAACCTTTAGCTCACTACACGGAAGTATGATGAACCAAGTTTGGAGTTCAGGTGCATCAGTGCGACATGCGGCAAGTATCTTTTCTGTTGGATTGGTACGATACTTTTTGCGTTAGCGGTAGATCCGGTTGAAGTTCACTCGCCTATTTCAGCCCACACTGCGTGCAATCTACATTCCATCCAAGGCAAAATGGCAGAAGGCGTCCACTAAATGGAGACAAAAAGCACTCAGATAGAGGGAGTATTCGCGCACCTACATATCTGATCCATTCCATTGGCTCTCTAACCTAGAATATGCCTTCAAATAAAAAAGGAACGAATGACAAATCCGAACAGATTGTGAACATTTTTACGTTCTTCCTGGGTTCAGTAAGTGCTTTTATTTATTCACTGCAGAGTCCGTGCTAGACAAACCCGTAAAGTCGCCCGTCTTCAGTATGTTTAAAAATAAAAAGAAGAGCTCGCTGGCCTTTGAAACTTAGGGGTTGAAACCAGTGGGTTATCAATTGTGGGGGCAGCGCCACGACAGGTATTTTCGTGTGTGGAAGGCCTCACAAGTATGATTTGCAGATATATCGTGGCAACTCTTCAGGTAGGCGATGTATGCAGAAACAGAGTATCGCGAATTAGTGCCATGGTGACTATAATCGCTTTTACACTCAATATGATATCACATACCACCTCAAGCATCTTTGCAACTGAAGTCAAGGAGCAAACAGCATTAGGCCTGATTGCACTTCCGCTTGGCATAATAACTGTTTCAAACTGATTTAGTCTACGTAGCTCTGGAAAAGACGTCTTTGGTTTGAACGATACATAAGTGGTCTAGTCTCCATGTCAATTAAAAACGAACCAGTTAGCATAATTGCTTTGGGCGTGGTCAGCTCGAATTTTAGTGGCAGTCAGTAGCACATGTATGCCGAGAGACCGGATATCACTGCGAAGCATTTTTGCAAGTTAGCTGATAACAGTGAAGACGCACTGTATCTTGCTGTCTACACTTAGAACATTTTTACTCTTTTTCATTGTCAATCAGTTGTCTATTAACTAGTAAGACCGCACGCCCCAACATAACGATAAACGTATTTTGTAGAAAATACTAAGGGTGCTTTCCTACTTGTCACATCGGTCAGCCTGGAAAATTCAGGGAATTTTAGGTAGTCATATAAGTGGATGTGAAGGAAGCATTCGTCGCTATAAATGGGTGATGGCGTACGAGTGTAATTATTTTAACTGAAGGAAACTCCAATGCTAATTCCTTTCGTCAGATATTTGGTTTATAGTAATGCAATGTATTTACTGACGTGCAGGAGATTGCTCGCAGGGATGCTAAAAAGGTAGACAACGAAACTGTCAAGTATTTATTTGGCATTGTTGATTTTCCTAGTGTTTACAGAATTTCCTGTCAGTTTCACCAAGGTGTCTGAATGCTTTAGTTGAATGCTTTATGCACTGGAAGCAGATTTTCTTATATACTATAAGAGGTTAAACGTATGACGTAAATTGCCTGACTGAACCCAGAAAGCTTACCGCGCGGTTGCATAAGATCAGCTAGTTTTTACTTAAGCATGCAAATAAGATAAACAGAAAATGTGTAAATGTATCCGTCGAAAATTTTAATCATCGGATCTACCGTGAAAATGAGAAGGATATTCTCCTCGTATTTATCCCAACTGTCACATTTTTTGAGTCCATCCGGAACAGTTCCCCATTTGACTTGCGTACCTGACCATATGCACCGTCATCGAACAGTTCAAAGAAAATGTCTGATAGAACTACTCACATCGTTCGACTTTGAACGCGACAAACGCCGAGCTCCTGGAGTAGGGCTAACTCAGTGCATATCAGAGTTCGCTATTTTGATGTCACACAATGCTAGTGGGCTTTTAAAAGACCTAAAATGCGGTTCACTGCTTTCATCTTTTTGGCGTCTGCCAGTCTGAAT
This sequence comes from Opisthorchis felineus, assembly GCA_004794785.1. Classification (NCBI taxonomy): domain Eukaryota; kingdom Metazoa; phylum Platyhelminthes; class Trematoda; order Opisthorchiida; family Opisthorchiidae; genus Opisthorchis; species Opisthorchis felineus. The sequence continues at coordinate 208,042 of SJOL01006399.1, read as the reverse complement.
GACCGCAGCGGGACAGAAGGAGACTGGTTTTAATCGGAGTGATGTGGGTATGAAATAAAATGATCTTTACCGGCATCACAAATAGTCCCCGTTTTAGGTATCATGCTTCCGTTACAAAGAGTATTAGCTCAGGTTGATGGGCTGTTCCACACTAGTAATATTTTTGTTTGTATAAGTATCCATCTCTTTTGGCTGGCGGAGCAAACCCAGTTTTGGATTGCATCTTGTAACTTGCGCAGGAAGGAATTCAAAACCTCTGCGTTTCACCATAATACGTCCGACACAAACAGGTCTTACCGCAGTTGAACGAAGTAAATTATCTCGCCACTGTTTGACAGAAACTGTAAAATGGATGCGCAATCCTGTTGCTCCAGCTGAAATCCAGGATCAGTTGCGTAGTTTAGCTTGTGGGATATTTTCCTACCCATAGCCAGTGAGTTGGGCAATTTGGTTACAACCAGATAATAAATAAGGATCGTTTCGCCGAGATTGCAGAACAGATCAATAACCAAGTTTAAGTCTAGTGGTCACCTTCGGTGCGCATTAGTAATACTGCCCTGGTCCAGCTGACCATTCATATTGCAGCAAATTTGGGAGATACCAGTAGGCCCAAGCTAAGGACAAGTCGTCTGGGGTTTCCTGGTCAAAGCTAGAACGCTTCAAAAGACGGTACACTCCAATATATGATAGAAGCTTGGTCGACGATTCAGCTCAGGTCTTCAGCCACTTAAGTTTTGCAGATAAATAGGACGAGAACACAACGCCCCGGTTAGCTGACATAAAGGTGTTGACGAGGAATAACAGGGGTTTTATGCTTTCATTTTTTATTTCCAATCTTATTTGGATTATTTTATTTCCACTGGACCCTCAATACTTTACGGTAACAAGTAATTTCGGCGCGGTGTGTACGTGCCGTACTTGATTCTTCTCTAGTCTGAACTAACCAAACGGCTTTTAGGCGGGTTTTCGAATATGCTTTGTGTTTAGGACAGATACATCTCGTTCATTCTGGAAAACTGCTCAAATTTCGAGTGAGTTTTCTAATATGAAACCCCCCAATTGTGGACTTAATTGGTGGAAAAGATTGTACGATGAAAGGCACCTCTCATTTAGAGGATGTGACAGCTGGCCAACCCAGTTTATCGGCGGGGAACTAGTCTTGTTTTTCTGTCGTATTTTCTAGTTACTGGCAAAAGTGAAAAACGGCTGGACGGAAGGCCTCAAAGAAAGCTGGAATAATGGTTGAAAAGTAACGGCAGACTAATTTTAAGGCCGGTTTTAGACCACGCTACCTAATACAGTCAATGTAACTCAGCGAAAGATTTGGCCGTTCAGATTCTTGATCCGTTCTTACAACTACTTCAAGCGGAATAAGCTAAACAGAGACCTGTATGAAATACAAAACTGATAACGCTTTTTCTTCTAAGACGAAGGTTTGGGAAAGAACCCGCTGGTTGTTACATGAACAAGCATCTGCATGATTTGATTTGGTCCCCAAAAATGGACTCACTCACTAACTGTGACTGTTGCCACGCGGATGTTTGTTCTTGCCAGTATTTGTTTCAGAAGATAATATAATTTTGTAATATTGAAACAACAGGCCTGAATTACAGCCTACCGCATGGTCCCATCTCTTAACTTATTAACTTGAAAACGTAAAGTTTTTCACTTCAGGTCTCGTATTCAGTTCTTCATAACCATCTTTCAGATCTCCACGTTAAGGATGGATCAAATGTGGTAACTTTCCTTTAAGCTGCAGTGGCAAGCTTTCAGCATCATCTAAGTTTTTTTCTTCAGGGACTTGTGGCTTGCACACGAAAACTATCACTGCCCACTTACGACTAAAGTAGGCAAAACCTTATATCCCCACGCCCACTCCACAACACTCCGCCGTAGACTTTTTAAACCATATGTCCAATTAACAGCGTTTACTCGGTGTGAGCGAATTTCTATGCCTACGCTGATGCTTCGAAGCCCACCATAAATGCCGACATAATAACACAATAGATTAATCAATTCACCATACAGTGTTTTGTTGCATTATTGCGCGGACTGCTCCTAGTTAACGTGTGGTCGGATCATTTTTGGAATATATATCAACTGTGCCCATACTCGCGTTTGTGATGTTCATGAATACCTCTTACAATGAAAGTGGTGATAACAGTTTTACCATTATGCAAGCCTTAACAGCCGGTTCGTCATGATAGAGCATACGTAAAACTAAAATGGCGTCCTTGTGTATAAGTCATCCTGTATTACTGTGCACTTCAATCTGTGAAGTGCTTTATTTCGATGTTATTTGAGCACAGTTTACTCAATTACTCAGTTCACTCAACGATATATACCAACCACAGTGAAGTAATCTGATGGTGTAGGAGTATTAGGCATTTGTTTCCGGGATATTAATATGTGACCCGGTCTTACGTTTTTCATCCTACACGGTTTTCTGCAGTAATTTATGCAGGGTAACACGTACGATGGAAACTGGGCAACGGATTTGCACCGAATTGCGCATACTTCCAACTAATGCTACACCTGAAACTACGAAAGAACACAGCTTCAATTTGCTTTGCATTATAATTAAATAAGTGTCCTTTGAAACGTGACTGTGATTTGCAGCAGTTAGAAAACTAGAAGCCGAATGCGTAATATTCAGCCACAGAAAAATAGAAGGTTTTCCACAATAATAGAGTAGCTGAGTACTGCAAACGAACAGCCTTTGCATCGGTTACTACCAATGGTCGTTCTGTTGATTAGCTGGGGGTTACTGTATGTAACCTGCTTTCTCTCTTTGGCTTGACACCGGCTCTATATTCACTCCGCTTCTTGCAGCTTCAAATGACCGGGAGCCTCACTGCATCGACCGGTTCGAGCGCTTGGAGGTGTAGTATGAATCTAGTCAAATATACTGCGGCAGACAGTGCAAGAGCTTACCATCAAGGTATTATTTAATCGATTTGAAGAGGATTCGAGAATGCTATATTCCTGGAGGGCACAATCCAAACTATCGTACTGCAGTTCACACTGATGTAATGAAGTCTCCCTGATTGTTCTTGTTATGTGAAAAGCAGATGGATTTGAAAGATGAGGTAATGGGGTAATTGGATGCGTAGCGGGGTAGAATAGTTTGCCCCTTCTACTCAATACAGGCCTCCAGAGATCTAGGCTCAATGAATTCTTTCTGTGTGAAGGGTGCACCGCATAATATTTACCAAAATAGTGGGATGTTTAGGTTATTCAAGGTTGTATTCGTAAATTACAACCTTAGTATCCAACAGCAATTCACTAGCGTATGGTTCTTCAGAAGATGCCCACAATGAATCATGACTTCATAAAGCCACCGCATCAAGCGTTGTAGTCGAAGTTTTCGCTGCGCATGTCCTGTGTAAACATTATCGATAGCAACCTATCTTCCTTAATAACATTTTCTGACTTTAAACCCATCAATCATATTCCGGTTTGAAAACAACATCTTTCGCGAAAATAGAACAGTAGGGATGCATACAAAAACGACTGACGCGCAGGATATTAACCGACCATTAGGGTACTTATCACAGGCGAGTTGACCAAGCATAAGACTAGTTTGCTACATGACTGATTTTCCACGTATTAGCAAGCTCAGTCGGTGTGAAACAATTTGTAATGGCTCTAGCTTGAAATATGTTCTGTTATTATCAAGGGTATTAGAATTTGGCTTAGCTACTGCCGGTGATGTTGAATCCGAATTCGATCCCCCGGGCTACAAGCTGCCAAGAATGAGCACGAACATTAGTATTGCCGCGTAAGCATTAATTAGGTTAGGCATGCGAAGGACCTCTAATTATCAGTGGCAGTTGTTGTTAACATCCACGCTGAATGGAACAAACATTTCGAAGTGAGCATATCGGCAAACACATGCATTAACTAAATGCAACTATCTTTCCTACTAGTTTGCGACGTACTGCCATGTGACACTGTTAATTAAAGATTATATTTGTATTGCGCTGAGCAAGATTTACGATAGTAGGAAATTGAAATATGTCGCACCTGCTGGACGGAGGTTTATCTGTCCTTCATTTAATTACCTTTTGTTTGTAATTTACCTGTAGCAGCTGCATGCACAAGAGGTGAAGATGCATAAAGTTGGGAAAAAGAATGTTGGAGATTTTAAAACTGATGCTACCCGAAATCGGACATTATTTCGGCTGTTCACTCACCAAACAAATCAATAGAAAATTTTACACTTCCAACCAGTGACACTGTGGTATGCTTAGGTTAATAAACGAGAGTTTGCGGTAATTAATAACAGTCTAGTGGTTTTGACGATTCGGGTAATTTAGTTAAACAATCGCCCATGCCACTTAACAGTCTCCCAGCCATTAGCAAATGCCTCTAAATCTACATATTGGTCTAAAAGACTTACTCCCATTGGTGCACGCAGGAACAAAGTTGTGTTCGTCTGCAAAAAAAAAACAAAAAAGCGTTTATGGGACTTCAAACCTGGGCAGCAGAAACTTCACGGAATTTCTAGCTGCATAAGTTGCATGTTGAATGCTTAAACATTTAACCTTATTGGATGATATATGTTGTGGGGTTGTGGATGAGTCAGAGACTCACATTACCCATCTTCGCCCGCTGATTTCATGGACATACCCTAATAGTATCAAGTAAGCAATGCTATAAGTTGGTATTCTGCCTTCAGAAAGAAATTTAACCTGGAAAAATATTACGTGAAGGCTATTTAAAATGCTAGGATTGCCTATACTGTAGTACATCTAAAGTGTGCAAGGTATTTAGTATAAGCATTACAAAAGCCTCCAAAAACAATACGATGCTTGATGCAGAAGACGTTTTTCAAACACATCTGAATAGGAGGCGTCAGTGTGTAAGAGTATCTGCTTTCCGCTCGTCCAGATTTGGAAATATGTCCATTAAGAGCCACAGTCCGTAATTTTGCGCAGAGTAAAATAATCAGAAAGACTTTGGACAAGAACGTCCGATGTTATATTGGCGGTGGTAATCAGACCTGTGGTCATTTTCATAAGGTTAATTAATATAAGCTTTTGCTCCTTGTTCTTTTCAGAATGGGGACGTATAAGTGCATGTGAGTCGGCTGTAAGTGAGGAGGCTAGTTTTTTGTCGAACGCAGTCACTTCGTCCACAGGCGAAATTTCGAAAATGCGGGGGGTATTGACTTTACAGATCCTGATGAATGGATCTAACGGGTAGTAATTAAGGCTTGCTTATAAGCTGCAAATACATATAGCCGTTGCCAATATGCTTGGCTGGTACATAGCAACTACTGTACAGTTAAACAATAAATACAAAAGCTCTCAGATACCCGCCTCAATAATGATTTTACCTGTGGCATACATAAGTAGAAAATTTTTGGGATAGAGCTTGCTCTGGATTGAACGTTAATTTTTCCAAGCCATGAAATTGCCCACCAAGTTCTGTGTGCATAATATACGATGGCAATTGTAGTAGCTTCCGATTACGATACGGCATTCACAAATACGGAATTTCGACTGATTTTAAAAACCAACTGGGTAGAACGTGTTTTAACAGCACCTTATCATCCCGCTTCTAACGGCCAACTGAACGCTCGGTGGAAAGGCGGAATAACGGATTGGTGAAACAAAACCCAGGTCCCGCACAAACAAGACTGGACAAGTTTTTACTGCAATATATGAGTGCGCCGCATACTACTACGGGCCAGCCGCCCTGTGAAAGGGAGAATTCGGACACGTTTGGATCTGCTAAGGCCGGGCTTAGCGGTTAAGGTAAAACAGCGGTAGCGTTCAGTGAAGCAACACGCAGATAACGCCCGAACTCGCACAATACGGTGTACCGACAATATTTACGTCACACTTCAGCCTGCAGATGAGGAATGGGTGCGTCGATATGTGACGTCAACAAATCGTAGCCACATCGATGCGCTGTTAGAAGGCGGGACGAAAATACTGCGTTACTTAGACCATTTCAGAACTGGAAAGGACGGACCAAATGTGGAACCAACACCTAAGCCGACCATAGAGGTGGAATCCGGGTTTGACGCAGCAGAGTTTGGAAGCTACTACAGATTAGCCAGGGTGCGTGGGCCGATCAGCTCGGGAGTCAAAGCCTGTCGACCGTTACCGACCGGGAGTTGCATAAATCTAGCGTTGGTGGTTGAATGAGTCCGACAGTTTGCACGCTGGCGTGTCCGTTCGTCAATACATCAGAAAACTGCTGTGTAATGCCTGAATATGATCAGAACTGTATACTTACCATTACAAGTTCGACCCAAAACCACTTGTCCAATACGCTTTTTGAATAAAACCTCTCATCTTGAAGAAAAACTAATCAAAAGTTTGCCCTTCTTGGGGATCATCAGATTAACACAATCCCTGAGTTTCACGCAAACCCAAATTGAGCGCAATTCACGAACTACGTTCATTTCCACACTAGCTTATTTTTAACGAAGGGCTACACTTAATCTCAGCTGGAGTGGAATATAAGGTAAAATAAAATTCGTCAGAAACTTGGAAACTGCGCCTGAGCAATAAGAAAGGCGAGACCGGTATTGGGAGTTCAAAGCGTTTTCAGCAAACTTAATAATGATGGTTGCTTAAAAAAATACATCGCAGCATCTCCAAATCGTTCCGACTCAAACATAGTCCTGTATTTGTGGCTAACATTCAGTTGAAAAAAATCATGGACGAGGGAGTCGGCTGGGATTCAGCTGAGTCTCTCGCTACAATAAAATCCGTTTGCAAATGAGAAGATTTCGTGAAAAATTCTGTGACTCACAAAACTCCTTTTGAAGTCCGAGAAGGTTTTATACAGAAGCTCCTTACTTGGCAGCAGACAACCTACTAATCAACGCACCCAGCACAGACACTGGGTTATACTTGCGGTGTCCGAAAATAGCCACTTCCTAGGGGGTGAACCCATTCAAGCGTTCGAAATTTAAAATATTCCCCCTAAGACACCTACATACAGAGAGTAGTTCCACTGAGCGTAGATAACGAGCGTTTTCTTTGCGTTTCTATAGGATTCATTCAGTCTCTAAGAGTTTCCCCAGATTTCTAAGAAATCCGACTTGAGGAGGTAGGCCAGAAACACCTTAATCTGGAGAAAGACACAACAGTCACATTTACTAAAACCACTGGACGTTAATGACGGAGGAAATTTTTCGCTAAGGTCTAACGCCCTGATGAAACTGAACTGCTCAAAACCTGGTCAGTCGAACTGGATTAATTTAAATCCAAATCCAAAATTTTTGCCGCCACTACTTGGTAATTGTTTGAATTACTGTTGTTCCTACTTGTCAGTGCTACTTCCAAGGCTCGTCGACCGAGGTATCAATATTCATTGTATATCTGATTAGCGTTGACATTTATCTGCAGAAACCCGTCGTATCGAACGACATCTTGCATGACAGTAGCAGAAGTAAAAACGGACCCTTATTCGGCGAGCTGAACCACCTCCTCGTGGCGCCGACTGGGTAGCCTAGACGTCAGTCCGAGTGAGCTAAGAGTCCAGCAACTCCAGATAGGGCTAACCACCCTGTTTGGTTTCAATGTGCCGGTTACTTTCGACAATGTACACTACGAATCATCTGGCGCCTCCGCACCAGTTCCAACTTGTACACAGGAGAGACTCGTGGGGCTCACATGTGAGGAATGTGGCAAGTGCTG
>SJOL01006399.1:124916-197655 GCA_004794785.1 Opisthorchis felineus | reverse complement strand
CTACGTGCAATTGGTTGTGATGTTGACTTTTTGGTCCACCAACCGATGATCATCTCTTATCGAGGGATCTGCTTTCCTCAATCCGCCAAGGCTGTTATTGGACTGGGATATCCTAAGGTCACAGTCGGTGACCTCAGTCAGTGTATGCTTGCCATTGTGGGCTCCCTGCGTACTTACTACACTTTTATGCGTGGTACATGGCGTTGAGTGCACATTCTTGCCATTGAATCTCATACCAGACCCAGTATGACGGACACTTTGTGCCTGATGTGCGAGTCCTGACTGTTCTAGAGCTTATCGCGCCTTGAAGAGCATTCAGCATTGTTTGTCCTTTCTTCGTCTGTTGATCTTTACACGCGTGTTTCCATACCAAAATTCTCACATACGTTGGGATTCATCTTATCTGACTGGAACTGTTGGTGGCATGACTTCGGAAGAGACATTTCTCTCTTTGATCTCATATTCTCCTGTAACCCTTTCACATTCATCGCTTGCATTTACTTTTTACGTCTGTGACCATGCTCTTCAAAAATAAACGATAGTAATACTAATACAGTGAAGAGCGCGTCCTATTCATATGGGGGAAATGTTGACTGTGGTAACTTAGTTTGAATAATTATGAGTCCCTAAAGAAAGCGGCTAAGTCAAGAATTTGGCATCTTTGGACAATAGTGAAATCAACACATTGGAGCACCATTTCAGAATAAAATGCCCAGTCGGATTGACCGAGCATCGTCTGGTAAATTTACCATACACAGGTCCCATGCAATTTGAAAACGGATGTACAGCAAATCAGTTCGGATAACATATGACAGCACGTTATTCACTGTGTTAACTGCCGTGTTTAGAGGATTTTCGGACACAGTGAGAGAACGCTCAGTGCACATAGTAGTTAGTTTTAGTATAGTTGCATGCCACGTAGTCGATCATTTCTTACGAACTTTCGTTAACGAGGGTTTGGGTTGTTAGGCTGCTGTTAGTTCCCTCTAACGAGCAGAGATTTATTGGCTGTTGGCATCCGCAACTCCAAGTTGAATGATTACATTTCATGTTCCATATCTCCCATGTGGTCAGAACTGGTTGCGCATCTATGCTGTATCAAACTAACGGCTCAATACCAACTGTTACCTAGTTGGACGTTTTGACACCTTAACAGCCATACAAGAAATAATAGAAATGGGTTTCTGAGAAGTTCCCAGGTGTAGCATTTCGGTAGTGAATTTGCCAACAGAATGACGCTGTAAACATTCTATATACTGGCAGCAGCACTCACCCGCAAAACGGATAGTTACAATATTTGCCATTACTTAAGATCTCTCAGAACAGACCCTCTCCCCGGGATATTCAGATATATGATAAAAATGGTTACGAACATGCAAACTGCATAGCAAAGCTTACATCCTCAAGAAACGGGGGAACTTGGATGGAATGGAATTTGACACCAATAAAGTAAACATAATAGGTCTAGAACTTCAACGTTGAAAGATTTTTCCGGGGAAGGCAGGTAAACGAGCTGAAAACTTACAGGTATTTTATCTGTAAACTTTCCTGTCTATAAACGATCACCTGTGTAGCCCAAGCGGTATTTAGGAGAGAAAGCGCTCAATTCAGAGTATAAGGGATTGGGCACACCCTGGCTTACTGTCCTGAGGAGGCTTACGAATGTATTCATTCAAACAGGATAGTTATCCAGAAAATAAATGGAATGTTCCCTGAAGCTGACGCCACCCAAATACACCGTTTTGTAATAATATATTCTTCATAAATCCGCCGAATGTGATAGATGCGCACAGCAAACTTTTCACGGAAGTGGTGCTATGCGGAATTTTTTGGACAGATGGATCAGTAACTCTTAGAAAAAGGGTCACTGTGTGGAATAACGAATCTTTAACTAAAGAAAAGAGAGTACCTAAATGTCCAGGCTATACTGAGCCAGCGGAGGTCATTAAACTAAGATGTTTCATTGCATTCGGGTGAGCAAATGACGCTGGGAAGAGAATAGGTTACTTAGGGGACACAATATGAACATAAAACCTATGTATATGGTTCGATTAAGCTACAGTTTGATATTCGATGTCCAGGGGCACATAGGTTTTATGGACACTCAGTGCGGAAGCATTCGTCTGTCTACAATATGCGGCGTCGGCAACGGTGTTGGCAGCACGTTCGATCAAAGTGAGTTTCCTGTCCCCGTCATGCTTATTTTCTGATTATGTTTGGACTCTAAGCCTGAACAAATTATTCCGCATGAAGTATGATGCATGCAGGTGCCCGCGAGGTGCCATGCACAACGTCAAAAATCCTAAGGTATGGCAGAAGTCTCTAGGTTCATATTAGGAGCGATGGCAGCATTAAGATATCGAGCGGAGGTGTCAAGGTCCCGTTAACTAAGAACACCCATACCTCTCTTTGGCAACAGTTAGTAGGCCACGTAGACCAAGGAAGTAGAACTTCGAGAGGTTCGATAGTAAATACAGAGGTTGTAGCAGTTTTTGACGCTCAAAGTCAACTGGTTTTCCATGGACTAATCGTAGTTCATATGGAAGTCTTTCTGAGGTACGAGGTGTTTCTGAGCCACCCGGATGATATCATCAGCACTCACTTTGTACAGCCAAGACAAATCTGCGGACAAATAGTTTGTACAGACAATGGACAATAGAGAACTCATTGCTTAACCTGGTATTACTCACAGTGGAGAGGCCTGGGGTCTGAAGAATCGTTGAATCTGATTGCTCGGCGACAGAAAATTCCGCCCACAGCAGTAGTGAGCCATGTACACCGCAAGCGGTCGTTTTTGTCAACAAAGCGAAGTATTAGTACCTGTCGAGGGCGTTGGAAAGTCCAGGTACATAACGTTCACCGCAATCCGATATCAAGGTCTTGGGTCCAGGCTTTTCTGGTTAGGTGGGGGTTCGTTAGCCAGGCCATCCTATAGCTGAATCCGTGCAGTTTCGGTGATCGCATAATACTTCACTCCAGGTGTGTTTGGCACCGATTCACAAAGCCGGATTCCGTCTTTTTGGACAGCACCAGCAGATGGGTTGAAGTACTAGGGGAGTCTACCTATGCTATAGACTGGCTTGACAATCTACTGCTCCTAGTGTACATGGTAATGAGATATAGGAAATGTTACCATAACGGCGCGGTTATCCTCGGTCACGAAAGAAACGGTCGTGTTGCTAATATGGGCTGTAAAAACTCGCAGATATATTTTGTTTTGGGTTTTCAGCAGCCATTGAGATGCATACCATGTGGCCTTCTATGGTTTTTGAGCATTTGGTAGTCAGTAGGATAGCTGTCGCACCCTTCAAGGATCCTGTTAGCCCGTCTTGCGTCCGGAGTAAATGTATGCTATGGTAAATCTACCTTAACCAGCTGACATGTTTATGGAGGAGATTTGGGTTCCCTATGAAATTTGCAGGAAGTTGCGAATCCTTTCAGACTTTGCATAGTGCAATGTTTCCATGGACCAGCTTATTGGTTGCAGTGTGCTTTCCTTGGAGAAACTTTATGCAATTTAAATGCTTGGTCATCATTCGTCATCCAATTTCTTGCACTGCCACTGAGGTCACTAGAGTTACCGTAGACGCGTATTCTCTATACGACGTCTGTTAGGAGCCCAGAAGAGGAGTGAATGTTTTACACTTGCCTCGGTTAGCGACACTTGCACGATACTCAAGTTGTTAGCCTCCATCCAGCTCCTCATCCTCGATGGTGCTGGATTACAGATTTTCGTCCAAGTACAAGTGCCAGGGTTTCAGCTGACATTTAGTTTGATAGTGTGGACAAAGTCGGGAGCTATGTGATCCCTGTGGCCGAACGGAATGTGGTACTTGACGGCTTGCAACATGAGTTCCTCATAAGTCACGATATGCTCGAGCAAGTGTAGGGTGTTGGAACTCCAGTAGGCAGTGAATGTCGTCAAATGCTTTAACCGTGACAACAAGTGGATTAGGTGTATCAGGTCGTCCTTGAGGAAGAATCCTCCATGGGAAATGTCCTGGACGAAGGAACGTTGAAATCACACACCTGCAGCAGATGAGATTGATTTAGCTTGGTTGCAATCCGGAAGGCGGCTGTTCATCCAGGGCTGTGTTGTTGCAGGGACGATAGATCACTGAAACGAAGCACCTTTATTTACTGCCTAGTCAAAGACTGTAGGAGAGGATAACCTATTTGTGGGCAGGATGGCTCAATGTGTGATTTGTTTATGCCCTTTGGTGGTAGGCAGCATGCTATCCACTATTTGTTTACCCATGTTGCCTAGCAAGTAACAGTACTGAGATATAGGTTTCCGAATCTCATACGTCAGGAGTAGGACACTTTGCGGTGATGGCGATGATGACTTAGTTTGAACTGGGTGTATGTCCAGTAACCCAGCACATTTCCTGAGGTGATCCTAGACGTTTTTGTAGCAACACGTTAGAATTCCGTGGATTTTGGTGAGATTGGAGCGCTTGGAGACGGAATGGGTCAAAAGTTTTGTCCGCAAAATGTCCTGAGCAAGAGGTGGCACCTGGAGATGCTTGACCGAGCACATTGCTCGGAAGAGATTTTTTCCGGGATACAATGTTGGTGGACGCCAAATTGATATTGTGTCGGTTTGTGGTGGTTTGTGGTTTCTTAAAGTAAGGCGGTGGGTCAAAATAATAGTCAGGAAGCCGGAGAGGCCCAAAAGCTGGTGGAGGTAGTTCCTTTCAGTAGGTTTACGCCGAACTAAACTGTCCAGTTTCAGTGTTCAGGTTAAATGTTTTGTCAACAGAAGCCGTCATGCTGCTTCCTGTGATTCTATTCTAAATGAATTCTGTATCAAAGTATCTGCTCTAGAGAATGTCTCGGTATATGTGGTGTACAGAAAGCTGTCCTAGAATATGGGCAGCAAAAGGCAGGGTTTGCACCCTTTCAGTTTGACAAGCGCAGCTCTGAGAAGGCAAGAATCATGAGCTTGTGGTGTGGTATTCTTCTCTGTTAACCCTGGTCAGTGCACTGAGCCTCATGTTTTAACCAACTGTGCTCCCGTTCTCGGTATCTTCCACGTTTTGAAATACGAGGGGTAATATGTTGGTTGTGGTATATCAGGGATGCTAAATGTTAGAGAATTGAGCTGTTCTTCTGCGTTAAACGTTCTGTATCATTGAGGTTTCTACGACTAATAGACCGTGACAGGGTCGAGCTGCGTGACCGTTCCATGGTACCGTAGTGTTTAGTAAAGCACCATGTGAGGCGGCTGCACTATTTCACTACCAAATATGAATGCATCATTGAGCACAACATTTCAAAACCAACGACCCGGTTGCTTTGATTGATCACATCTTCCAAGGTGGATGTTCCGTTAACAGATATTCAGGCCTTGGGTTTTGCAGTTATATTCGTGTGGCATTTTGTTGCTGGAGTTACCACGTTCGTAACCTCACCGGATATCAAACACCTGGTTCTGACCTGCAAGAAAATTCCCAACTGTCTTGCACTACCATTTTTTGGAGAGTGACGGGAAGTTCGCGCTGAATATAGTTGACATGGTATGAATGAAGCATGCCTTGGTTGTGGGCTCTACTCTCGCCTCAAACAATTCGTCTGTGCTGTATAAGATTTTTGGCCACGCATTAGATGAAAGGGTTTAGGTATGATTCCTGATAACACGTCTTTGCGCTACATTGTACGGATATGTAGTTGATCTGATGGGGTGGTTAACTCGAGGTTTCCAACTAAGTGTCAATGATGGTTACAGAGCAAAATACTCATCATGCTTCTCTGAGCTTGAACGGCTGTTTGCTTGTTCACATAAGGTGGAATTTGGGGAAATCCAGGGGATATTATGGCCACATTTTATTGTAGGAGGCGTATGTCTTCAGATCTACGACCAATCTACTGTTACATATGCAGTTGCTCAGATAGACGAAATTATCTACCGACCTGTTCATCTGCAAACATGAGTTTTGGGTTTGGTGCCATCCAGGTACGTAGTAGTTTTTTACCTCGTAGATGTGAGCCATATTTCGAACTTTGCAGCACCATCAGTTGGGTTGCTTCAAAGGAATTACATCTTTAAAGCATCTGATATGAGAAGGGCAATATCGTCAGCGCACTTGGTGTCCGTGAACAAAATGTTCCTGGAGTGTTAAAGGCTCCAACTTGTTTGGGGCAGATGAAGAAGACCGGAACGGCACATGGAAGGATGGCAGCCTCGTTTGGCCCACTGAGTTTGGTGAACTCAGGAGAGGACCAATGTAACTGTCTACTTGAGGAGGGGCATAGGAAACAAAAGTAGAGGCACAACGTCCAGCCCACAAGGCAGCAGGAAGATACAGGTTATGTTGACGGACTCACCCCAGCTTCTGAGTCAACATTTTGATCAGCAAGACAGGAGCCGTCAAGGTGTTTTTTGGGGACCTTTCCAAGAACGAATCACATAGTTGTCTGTACCACCCGGCTGCTGGGCTGGCACGAGTCCAAGCATGACTCATGATGCATCAGATCCTTTTGGAGAAAAATCGGGTACATGGCAAGTCTTGGTTGACTTTGACCGGACTGGACATTTCGCAGGTGGTCACGGTTAACCTATGGGCACTCGAAATGTCCAGTTTTTACAGTTGAACTTTTTTTCTAGGAGGAAGGCAGCATCACTACTCACATGTCTGCTTGGACATGCGGCTGACCTGAATGAATCACCTTACTCTCTATTCTCATCACAAAGGAATCAGAACTTTGCCTTCAGGCTGCTTTTAACACCATTTCTTGCGGTGTGGGGCTCAATGTTCATAAGCTAGCTGCTCCATGTTGGCTCCCTTGATATCATGGAACTTTAAGGAACTGAAGTTAGACCATTTTAGTCTGCAGGATTTTTGCTGCACTGAAGCTTTAGCACCACGGCAAGGTGACATATTTATGTCGGGAAGAACAAGGACAAAATTAGGAAAAATCCAAATGGTACTACCAATGAATTATTCACATAAGAGCGAATTTGACCACCGGAGCCAGGAGAGAGGCATGTGGTTTTTAAAAAGTCCAGTTTAAATAGCAGAGGTTGATACTGGTTCAAATTTTATACCCACTACAGGTGTTTGTTTTGTTCAAACCTTACTGGGGTTTTCGATTTGCCACCACGCACCTTCTTGAAGGGAATTGCACATTTGTTTTTTTCGTTTGCGTCGCGGTTGCATTTTTGCTTTCATATTTCTCTGCCTAAGCCGCTTACACCTACACAGACTGAAATCCGACTCCCCTATTTGGGAAAACCTAGCGCAGCCAAACCGTTCAAAATCCTTCCCAAACTTTGGTAACGTAAATAGAATACCCAAAGATCGTCAATGTGAGAAATTATCTTTCGGTTTTCCCAAAATGACTTGATCAATCTGGACACGAAAGCAGCTCGTCTGTGCTATATAGACTGGCATAATTGATATATACACGTGATTCGCGAGATATTCTCAATCGGTCTTCTATTGGAAGTAGCCCCGTTGACATCTGTGAAAAACTCGTTCGTTCTACTGATAATTTACGAGTTACTTTCTTTGGTCAGAATTTCTACCACATTGCTTATTCATGAACACTACTTTGGTTGTTCCATTAATGGATGAACATGAAAGTTGTACAATGTGCGATAATAACTAAACATGCATTCAGCCAGGTGAAAAACGCTTGAAACCGATTGAGTAATCATCGTTTTCGGAAAAGTTTGGTAATAAATCTACCGATTGTTACCAAACTTTTCCGTAAACATGCATTCCTCTAAAACTCGGAAACCGAGATGTCCCATGGTTTGGAAAGCGCACCCGCAGCAAATGGTCACTGTGGTAATTATTCGTCCGTGAATCACAATATTAAATTTTACTTCGGTTAGGATAATTCTAATCCGGCGAGGGCTGATTTCCACAGGACTGTCTAATATCGTCCACTCGGGGTGGGATTTCACTCGCAGCTGCCTCTTGAGGAGATGTCAAAAGAGATATCAACTGAATTCGATTTTTCAAAAAAAGATTGTAAATTTCAAAGCGCCGAGGGCATTTTTTCCGTGTGCAGAGATTTGTTTGTTTGCCCAGGGACCATAATGAACCATTTCTCTGGGGTAATTTTAATACGCTATCGTATCACTTCTTTAATCACCATGAGGTAACAGCAGATGTCTGGCATGTTTAATTCATCTGTTGTATCGGTAGGCATAAAGTACTGATTTCACATTCATCTGGCCCATTCCTCAGAGTTCATTCATTTCGTGATCGACCGGCCAACTCTGTCTATTGACCTCAAGATATTGACTGGTTAGGTTATCAAGTGAATCACGATGAAAACATACATCTGGTGTATGCGTGATAGAAGAATGAAGATTAGCATTGTAAAGGTAGAGCTACCGACAGAAGCACTGCTAAAAGCGCACATACGACGATCGGCTATTTGGTGTTCATCTCGGAATTTAGCGAGTGTATGTATACCCAAAATTCAGGCGTCGTTGCGAGAATATCATCATTTTCAGTCATGCTTTAGGTTTATAATGGCTTTCAGCATGACTTTCGAGCTTTCCTATTTTACCGTTATATCTTTTCACAAATGCAAGGCAATAGTGTACAAAGGAAAGAATTATGCTCAGAGGTTTTCAAAAAAGGTAATCACTATAATAAAAACCAGAATTTCCTAGATGGTGGGCAAATGCTTCAGAAATATTGACTGCTTGAAAACTTTGTGCCTGCTGGTTTTTGTGAAAGATATTACTCTACATGCCTTTTTCCATTTATTTGGAAAACAGTTTGTGAGTTTTCTCCCACGCGTCTCGCGTTGAAACCTTATCGCATGCGTTTGCCGTGCCAGCTTAAAAGTTTTCTGACAACTGATATCATTTTGAGCGTTCTGACAGGAAATCAGTCACAGATAAGATCACCAAATCGACCGGGATGAGAATTTCCAAAACAAGCAAGGATTCAGCAATAAATATGCTTGCACGTATCGCCGTTAATTGCATTTAGTCGTCACATCGCCGAACTGACAGGAAGCCAAAAGCTGGTTTTTGCTTAAACCCATAAGTCGTAAAACTAGGTTCCGAATATGCCTGACAGTGCATACATCCGTATAGATTGGGTGTCTTTTATGCGGTTATCAAACTGAATGGATGGTGCAATTGCTTTGCTCTTCTAAGCTATCCAGAATAACGCAATCCATGCGATTTTTATTCATGAAGTTACCGTCTTTAAATACATCACTAGGAGTATTCAGGTAATGTTTCAGCATCCGTTGGCTAAGGTTGTATCCGTACACTAAACATTTCCGCAGTAAAGTGACGTGCAACCTCTACATCACAGGATATTGCCCATAATGAATTAGTGCATCGATATGAGCCATAAACTTGGTATGGATAAAATTTCAACGTTGGGACAAGCGACGTTTGTCGTCTTCGTACAAAAATATTCAAACCGGATTTGGATTTTGGAAACAGATTGATACAAATGAAATGTAATTAATCTTACAATTAATTGGCTGGACACTCATACCGCCTGGTTGATACTGGGAATGGTGTAAAACAAGAATTGTTTGATACAAACCTTGTGTCGGACTAATGCCTACTTACACTGCTCATCAGTTACCACACATGGCTAGGACCCAGAAAGTACACAAAACTGGGGAAATTCTTCCGTGAATGACATTTTTGCGAATTTTCATTTAGATGATGCGCATGCGTCGTCGAGCACGGATGAATCATATTGTGTATCACATCGTAGTAGAGTGTGTAGGGAAGAAATGAAAAGACTTTGTTGCTGCGCCAGGTCATAAGTTTTCCAGAAACTGTGTAAATGTACCTGAGAAGCCCAGTTCTTGAATTCTATGGTGATACTCTTGCAAAACATAATAATGTAAACAAACAATCACGTACAGTAACGAAATCACACTGAGTGACGAGTGAATGCGAAAAGAAACAAGAAACGTCACTGTAGACTAGCGAAGTGGATTTACGCCTTTGCCACTCGGAGCAGCCTACTGCACGCTCACAAGACCGATTGGTCATGCTGAATGAGACGCAAATCTACGGTGGAACAAAATGAATAACCTGTCCTGCTAATGTTGATCACCGGCAGTATGAATCCCACAATGTCAGTTCTAGTTAGGTAGTGACTAGGTAGGCTCACGGAAGTTGATTATCTTTGTGCTAAAACTAAGACAAGTTACAGTAAAAATACCCTTCATTCATGCGGTTTGCGTCACAAGATCTGGGTTTACCTAGCTTCTTAGGCGGTCACTTATCAGAGGAAGCTCGTGACATGAACCTTGGGATTAAAGAAGTTTGGGAGTACCTCCTGTCCAGAAGAGTCACCTCCGCGTCGCCGAAGGTATTAGGTTCAGACAGAACGATACAGCTTCGAATTGCTCTAGATATTCAGGTGGGCAGATAACAGGTACATATCTCTTTTCGGGTAGTTAGCGTATAGTTATATCACTTTCTACCTGTTCTCTCATTTGAAACCCCAGAAAATCTTCATCACCTACAGAGCACAACTCATTTGACCAGACTCTGCGCACACAACTACAGCGGAGGTGAATTAGCAAGGCGACATAATTTTAAGTATACTAGATTTGCTCCCTTGCTGTAAGGGCAGATCGAAACAGCAGAAGATTCATTCTGTCCAAAGTGCGGATAAAGAGTACTGTTCATTGAGAGCTATTCACAGCGCCCTAGTCTAAATTGTCCTTCTCCCTTGTTTCGGCGCGATTATTCTGGTTGGCCTACACCAAAATTAGAACAGTTATCTAGATTTTTAATCCAATTAAACCACACTGGCGGTGCATGTCCTTGGTGGTGGTTTGTGAATCGCACCCAACAAGCATTCGACACGATCTTGATACTTCTACCTGAGGTGCATTTTCTGCATGTTCTCTCAATAATGCCCCTGATTAAACGACCACTTTTGGTGTGTGATGACCCTTCCTTCATCTGTCGACTGAACAACTTTTCTCTCAGGGCATTGCGGATAGCGAGCCTGACGGACGCCCAATCATCGAGAATATTCTGGTACGTAGTTCTAGATATTGCCGAGCAAAAGTCTCTTTTAACCGTTGAATAAAAATAGTAATCAGAATTTGGTTTGTGTAACACAAAATGACTGTGTTTTACTGTACATCTTTGAGTAGTGGTCTCACATAGACCGCTAATTCATGCCGATGGACCAAATGTACAAAGCTGCAAACGTCTATGATGTCCAAAGCTAGCGGTCGTTCGCTCTGAAATAAAAATGTAAAACTTCCAGTAAGGCTTCATCCTGATATCAGTTGTAGGTATTGTGGAATAATTTCTAAGGGCTCTGAAGTAAAAAGAACAGGATGCTTTCAAAAGTTATTTCAGTGCAATAACACAATCACCGAGTCCCATGTTTTCCCACTTTTCCATTTCTAATGTTTGCGCGCTGGTTCCGTTGGGTACGGTTTTTGTGCACGCTTGCTATATTTTCGACGGTACCTATCTTCATCCCATGGGACTGGGGTGGTTACCGAAAATCACGGTGTTCTTAATTTTTCTGGCAGAATATCGTTAAAATTTCTGTATAGTGGCTGTTCATTTATAAGTTTTTCCATATTTTCTACATGCACTTGATTGAAAATTGTTGTTCAGTTTCCTCCGCAACAACACAGGAAAATAAAACATCAGCATTAGTGCGCCACCTACAGACCATTGTTGAACTTAAAAAATAAGGCAATTTATCAAAAATATGACCGCTCAAATAAACCCGTGGTTAGCGAGTGCATGTGAAATGATGTAGTCTTAACAAAACCTAATGGGTACTGAGACAGTGAACAATTGGGTGGCGAGTAATAATTTCGTACATTTTTCAAGAGGATTTGGATTTGAAATGTTTTCTCCCGAAGTGTAAAGCTATTTCAATCCGCCATAAATTTCAGGTAAAACAAGCATCCTTATCAACGGTCATAAAGGGTGCACAATTCTGGTCTACCTAGCGATAGGAAGATCAGCTCTTCCGACGAAAAGCTGTAATGTTATGTCTGCTTATAATCCACACCAGCTTATGTTGATGAAGAAACGTAACAATGCCATACACAAGAACATATTTTCATCTGAGCGTTCTTCGAATTTTTGCATGGTGCATGCAAGCTATATGCATGTCTCAATAGCTTTTCAGGCCAGGAAGCAATTTCCTCTTGTAGATTGATCATTTCAAGTATTATGCATTACCTAATGCAAAATTGTCACTCTCAGTTCACTTAGTTTGTTGTGTGCGTTTACTTGAAAGATTTTGCTGCAGCTTGACGTGAAACTGGTCGGCATAGTAAGGAACCGCACATTGAAAGTCCCGGTCGTATTAAATGGTTAAGTGTGGTTGCGGAAGTTTCCATTTTCTTTCGAAACTTTCAGTAACTTAAAATGCTTTATGTTCTCTCAGTCTTTATGTGTTTTGCGCAACTAACATCACAGATGTTGATGACGTGTTAGTTTTTTCCTCACTTTCGTGCGTCAGTACGAATGACGGCCAAAATATGGGACTTTAGGATTCAGTTCACTTCAGAATCGTAACTTACTATGTAGCTTACTGAATAGCTGAGTTCTATTTTTACCGATGTGCATCATACTTTCCTTTGAATAAAACAAGGAACGATAATCACTATTGCGGCTTTTATATGCAGTCCCACTTTGAGCACGAGACTTTCGTGGACTTGTTATAAACAAAAGGACATAGTTGAAAACACTGAAGCCGGTAGTGAGCCAGAGAAGTATATTCAACTGTCTGAAAATGGTACCATATCAAGAAATATGCTTAGGTACACTTGAAATCAATCTTGTGGTGACCGCATTACTGACCACTATTCCGTTTTAGTCATTATTGATCGAAATGATCTACCTAGGATTTATATGGAAAACAATTTAGGCATTTATTAGTTTGTAAAGCAACGTCTAGTCCACGCATAGCCCGAAGCATCTCGGACCAAATTTCACCTTTTGTTCCACATGAACTAAATAATAGGGTATTTTCCTTTAAGCCATTTGTTTCGTCTTCGTCAATAGATTTTTTTTTGCGTAAAAGTATTTTTGAGCCCCCGAGTATGCCTCGCCGGTAAAAGCTAGTTTCGTTTGTCCTAGTGGAATAGTATGGCGCTTGCGGCTTATCCGGCTATTTCAAATTTCCCATGATGAAGGAATTACGGACTAAAATAATAGGTTGTTAATACCCGCTAGTTGTATTTGCGGGTTTAGTCATTTGGAGGGTTCACTATATCGTGCCCTTGAGAATAGTGTGAGTTAATTTGTTTCACATGCCTTGAAAACTGCTTTGCACAAGGAAATATCGTCTTGGCATGGTTTACACAATGAGCTGAATAATTCGCACATGATCAGGCAACTGCAGTCGTGGTCTATCGACAAGAAACAAATGAGTCTTTTGTATGTTCAGTAGGGACGACGGAACTGACAAGATACAAATTCGATCGCTCTGAAATTTATTATAGAGTGTTGACTCAGGTAGGCTAAGCAGTAATTTCGAACAATGTTATTCCACTTGATTTGAAGAGAGCTCTCCAAGAGGGTAATTTGTAAACGAACCCAGTATTTTGAGAGTAAGAATGACATAGGATGCTAAGGACGAAGCTATATTCTATTATGTACCACTTAACAGTCAGTACAGATTACGTAGTTGTGGATATTGGCTGCGATCTTAGCGTTGGGTGGGATAAACTGGGTCTAATTTACGGTATTATTTGACAGCAAGGAGACTAATGAAAATTTGAGCCTACGTTTATCTGACCTACTTCTTCCAAGTAGGATAAAATGGGAGCATAATATTCTTTAATTCTGCAGAATTTCCCTTTCCGCCTACCAGGGAAAATCCTCAATACCTCGATGTCTGTGTCTGCCAACGAGTAGACAGACTTACTGCCAATCATAAAGTGTCGCATTAGTCACAGCTATTAGAAAATATTCTGAATATCCCTGCTTAAGAATGTGAGTATGCAAGCTGGTTATTATTTCAGCGTACGCACTTTTCTGACGTTCCTGACTAGAACTGAAAGACTGCGTGATTTTCTCAGTTCTGAGCTGGGTAGAATTCCTAGAGGATTGCCGTGGAGTCACTAGAAGTCGTCACTGTATCTGCGGGGAAGAATGCACTGAAATTAAACTATGACGGGTGTTATATATCCCTTTTAACGTAAAAAACGCCGACCACGTTTGACCTAATCAGCTCATTGTGAAAACCATGCCAAGGCGTTACTTTCTAATACAAAACTGTTTCTAAGGCATGTGAAACAAATTAACTCAAACTATTTCCCAGGGCAATGTGTAGTGTACTCTCGAAATGACAATAACTGTAAATATAGCTAGTGAATACTCAACAGCCTACTATTTTCAGGCCGTAATTCGTTCACCATAGGAGTTTTAGAATTGCTGGATAAGCCGTACACACCATGCCACTGAAGTGAGTAACGTGCAGAAATGTAAAAGGAGGGGTAAGATGAAGTTTTTCCGGTCAAGCAGGTTGAATGCCTCAACATTTGTCTACCCACAATCGATTCGTTCCTGAACATAGTCCGAAGAATGTTCCTGAAGCTTACAGTCACACTACGGCATTATTTCTTGTTTTCTAAATGATAATATTTAAATTTAAAACCAGTTTTTTTTGCCTTACTGGATGTATATGAACGCTCATATAGATCTTGTGTGCAGCAACCTCAGTCAATGTAATGGTATGACCTCGAGTGACATTAGTTGATGATCCAAGAGCTGGAAACTTGCCATGCAGTGGCAGCCCTCGTGTGTCCCATGCTTACCATAACTTTCCATTTAGCGGTCTTTCCAAAGCTTTCATCGGATTAAGCCGAAACAGTTAACAATGGAGGCTTATTCCCAAAGGGAGAGGAAGTAATGAACAAAATCAGTTGTAGTCAACTTAACCTGGTGCCCACGGGTCAAAGGATCCCGTTTTACAATGTGAGGGCTAAAAAGCTCGATTCCTAAGTTCTAAGTCAAGATAAGTTTATTTGACTCTCAAGTGGTAGAGGAAAAGGTAAGGGAAATGTTAGGACGTCAGAGACCCCGCTGATGACCGACATGACCTCATTACAATGGACATCTAGATCCAAGCTCTCGTATTTTTCTTTTGGGGGTTACTCCATTTAGTTGTAGTGGGGCACGGAGCTGGTCGATCTCATTCCAGGACCGGATTCATATGAGGAATGGAACAACTCACGTAGACTACAGGGGGCACCCATGTTGTTGAGATGATGATGTGCAGTTCTCAAGGCTATCGACAAGAGATTCACAGAGGAGGATACCACAAACCCGGGGTCTCCTGTTGACAACACCTGTTTATCAATGTTTCTGGCTGTGCTGTAAAATATCATTGTGTAAAAGAGCTTAATAAAAGTAAAAGCTTGCAAAAGTTGTCCGGCAATCACCACATCACTGGTGAACATTCTGCCTTGGGAGAACACCGGTTTACTGGGAATCCATGGACGAAGTTTGAATTTGTCGGCTTACCTAAAGCACCCTAGTTTAATTACCTCAGTGGGTAGCGACCCCAGACTAAGCGCTGAGAGACTTCAGCGGTTCAGTAATTCACCTTTTTAATTCGCGTTAAGCTATGATCTGATCTGTGACTACTCGCCGACTCCATAAGAGTGAACCTTGCAGATTAACCGTTGTTCAGAACATTTGTCAAAATTCTTGCTAAGGACATTTAGTTAACTATTTTATTTGATGGCGCTCGGAAGAAGTGCTGCCTAGAATAAGTGGGCACATTCTGAAGCTGGTGCCGTAGTCCTTCCGTGACGAGTCTCTCAAGGGTCCTGAACAAGGCATAAATAATACTGATAATAATCGTGATGCTCACTTCCCTTATGTATAAATTTAACCACAGCGGTCTTATACTCACTAGGTACATGACATGTCTAGAGCGCCGTGAGCTCTCTTGCAGATCAGACAAGAGGTAGTACCAGCTGTTTTCGCAACAAGGGAAAGTATCTCGTCCGACCGTGGCATAATCAAGGAAGTTAATGTATTCGAAATTGTGTGAACACTTTGGGGTTTGGAAGGCGATTGTCACATAATCATGTGGTTCTGGTAGAGAACGTAGAGACGAAAAGTTTAGCTGTCGGTATACACTGGTCCTTGGTTGAATGCGAGTGCTTCAGTTTTGGACAGGACAACCTACGCTGGTTTCTGTTCGGCACCAAGGTTCTGTGGCAGGAGCCAGAGCCCATCTTAGTTCTTCGATATAGGCATACTAAGAGGTAATTAGGAACTGAGTTGGATGACTGTGCTGGGTGACTTTCCTCGCCTGAGTACTTTTGGGTGTATTTTGGCATGGCTTGTCGCATCAAAAATCCATGGAGATGTTGTTACTCCGTATCAGTTTTGTCCACTGAGATCCGTTCGAAGGCATTGATGCAAATTTGCTATAACAAAGCGCTGCAGAAGGAAAAGCACCTTCTCATTGAAGATCCGACATTGTTAGTCCAGTCGAGGTGAGTAGTACAATTAAATTCTGTGGTGACAGCTTGCCTTATCTTTAATGAAGTCCTGTAAATGTTCCATTGGGTTAACGTGCAGAAATGACTGCATACCATACCATGATAATCAGATCGAATCATAGGCGGGTAGGAAATAACTCCTAGGCTTGAGAGGTCTAAAGGTGTACCCCGGATCTAATTTTTAAAGTGCTTTACAAAGAGCCCGTCAGCCTGCTGGAGAATGTATAGAGACATCTTCACTGATAAATGCAATTATTCAGAATGGAATCAAATATAATCTCGTAAGAATCAGATAAGAGATCAAGAACTATATAATCAAGTATTCTGTTTCATCGTTTTCTTTCTTAGGAGACGGAAATCCTATAAAGCTTAGGTTGTGCTATCTGAGGACTAGCGTCATGTTATTTTAATCAGTGCTCAAAAAGCAACTCACAGCATCCGCGGTATCATCCGAATCTTGAGATGACTACATGGTTTGAACTGAGGTATGCTGCCTCTAGTTGAGACTTACTTGAATTATTTTACCTCGTGTTCATGAACTTGGACATCAACATTCGACCTGGATGAGTCAGAATTTAATCAAGTCCCAGTGAATACAATCTATTGAAGAACGTGATTTCAACCAGTTTGCTGAGAGTCCTGTTTTGTTTAAAAGCAAGTACGGTATCCCTCAAAGGCGAAACTGCCAAGCGAGGAGGACACTGGAACCCCGGTGCACTTCTTAAGACTGCACGTTGTGAAGATCTGTCTCCTTGATGGCTCAACTTTTCTTTGACTCCTGTAAGGATCCCTGCATTCCTACCTGACTTTCAGAAATTTAGTTATAAGGTGCCCGCTGTGTCAGAAGCGTAAGCCATAGCCCCACAATGGGATACCCGTATTAGCTGTATGATCTAAGGACGACCTCAGGCTTTTCAAATGTAGGGCTCTAGTTATCCTTTTTTCATATCCTTTCGAGGAGGGTAGATGCCGTGGAACTAGATATGAATAAATGGTTCGTTAACCAGAATTCGCCGAAATTCCAACCTCGGTCTCCTTAAATGGTTTAAGAGGACAAGAAATTACAAAACGACGCTCACTGCTGCATCTCTCGCAGCTTTCTGCCTGAAAAAAGTTGTTAGTAGGTAGGCGCGGGTGTTGATCATCCACTCATTCAATTTTGGAAGCTTCTAAAACACGTTTTGTTTTGGCATAGGTTTTATTTTCGCGCCTCGCTGTCCGAGAGTTACTTTAAAGTGTACAGCTATGTAATACATGAACAACCAAATTCAGTGCGTTTCCGAACGATATTTTCAAGAGGTATAGCAACACATGGTTTAGAGGAAAACAGTGGTTAGCTAGAATTGTTGCAAGGGCAACCAGAACACAAATAGTCACTGACTTATTCAGAGAAACACTCTTGAGCGGATGGGTCTCTTTTGTTCTTGCAAACGCGGTGCCGCGCCCCGAAGCCCTTGGTGCTGGGGGAGCATAGAAGCAAGAAGGTGTTCGGGAGCAACTGTGCGTTCTTCAACAACTCTGCAGCACACAGTTTTATTAATAATCACGAAAGCAAGACGAATGATGCTACTGAGAGATACGCAAACCGGGCTCGTCAGTTGAGTTCATTTCTATCCGAACCGCAATTTATTTTATACTAAGAAATTTTCTGATGGATTCAATAGTTTCACGGGTGCTGCGCTTCAAAGTGAATTGTTCAATCGAAAGCCGCCTCGAGCTCACATGTGAAACATGCAAGTACTTATGAAATTTATGGCCATCCTCATATTGTTCGTGACTATGTGCCGGCACGCAAACTAAAAAACACTACCAGGTCTGGTTTCCTGTCACTGCTGTTTGCAATGTTACTCAGGCGGCTAACAAAATCTTGAACTAAACTAAACACAGCTAACCCCATTAGTTACAAATCCTTACCTGTTTTCAATGAATTTTGCTGCAGAAAATTTTGTCCTTCTGCCTATTTACGTTGTATGTACTTGCATATATCCAATCGCCGTAAAATTAGTGGAAATCAAACAGGCCAACAGTCCAGAACATTGGTAGGACGGGAATGTAGCATTTGTTTAACCAGGTGCGCAAATTTCATGGTCCTAGAACATTTTGTTCTTTGTTACCGGAGTCCTCACTCAGCCAAATAGTTACACCTTTAATGCCTATTTGGATTCTGTCCACTGGGATTGGAATTCACCAAAGGAGGGAGAATACCAACCTGAAATCATCGGTTACCAAACGCGGCTCACTGCTGGGTGTTCGGGTATCAAGGCGGACCACGGTTTAATAGGCTAGGAAGATATTAGCAAATCTATCGACTACCATCTTCTGTTGAGGGCAGAATAAAAAATAAGCCAACTATGAAGTCTTCTTGTGCCCAACAATGCATTCTAGAGAGTTTGTTGGAGAAAAATCCTGACTTTTGCTGAACAGCTACTAATTTTTATTCACTCTCGTCAATAGGACTGAGTGGGAAACTTGACTGACTTGTAATTACGGCGGAAAAATTGTATGACATGCACGCAGGATCACCCTAAGAGCATGCTTCGCCCTCAGCACAGACCTACGGAAAGAGATCAATCTATGCGTTCTTTGCTTTTGCTTGTTGACAGGCAACATCACCCTCCTAACTTCAAAGGATACAAGAACGATTCCAAAAATTTGATCTGAGTTTATACTAACCTAATGTTGTTCATGCTACCAGCAACGCGCGGGTGTTAAAAATATCCCGGATTTATGCTTTCTACTTGATCCATAATACACCAGGAAGATTTGAGATGCTAGTGATCATTGCAAAAAATCGACGAGGGAGATTTTAGATTCCAGAAAACTATGATTTCAGAGGATATCAGACGGGAACTACAGTCTTGCAAAGAAAAAGCGTGACAAAGATGGATAGTGCATCGTGGTTTGGAGGTTGCAGTAGTTGGTGCAGTTTTCTAGTTTTTCAGTTTCCTAGTTTTCATGCATCCTAATTTTGTGCTGCTAGCGCTTGTTATATCTTATATCCTATCGAGTTGTTAGTAGCTCTTTTCACAGGAGATATCCATCCATTTTGAATTGTTGAAGTAATTGCCGGAGGCTTTCAATTAAGCATCAGCTATTAATGACCGACAGCTCTCAAACCTAATCTCGAAGCAGTACATGAAATTTGGCTTCCTGTATTTGGTTAATCAACTCCAGCTCATCGCAGATAACCTTTCACAGCATTCCGTGTCCCCATATGAGAGGGCCCCAAACAGTGCCCTTATTCCACTCGGGCATTGGGTGAGCTTCCAAAATCCAGTTTGAAGAAATAATTGCTGTCACTTGGGCTTAGAAGATTGTTTACTTCTATGTAGCAAACAATTGTTATACATAAATAATATGGAGGGCTGTGTCTGACTTTTCGTGCATGGTGAAGGACCAAAAAAGTTGTCAACCAGGAGAAGTTGACGTTTCCTATCTAAGGTCTAGGTGTGTGTCGATGAATAAAGTGTACTTCAATGTGCCATTCACATTATATATTCAGGTTCATAGGATGGATATTGCAGGTGGCGTAGTGTGAACAAATTGACCACAGTTGTTTCTACACAGATGAAAAAGAAACTGGATCCACAGTGGTCGCATTACGACGTCGTCGGGAACAGCGGTGCTTCGGTGGATTATTGAGGATTTTTAGAAAGATATCACAAGAGTGGGACAAGCATGACATATTGAAGCTACAAGTCGACGGACACACACTGAATGTTGCGCAATTCGAGTAACAGTTTTTCACAAAGTTTTTAGGTTTGCAAAACCAGTTAACTAACCCTGATAGTTTAGTCCAAGTGTTCCTAAGACAGAACCAAACCCGCTGAGAATGCTGTTCTGCAGGTCAATGCTGACATGGTTTGGCTGCACAGCTTGGGCAGTTAGAGTCTTGGGAGACTGAAGAAGGGACTCTGAACTTACGGAGTACTTATTATGTCTGCAAATAGGTTAAGTGCGGCTAAATTTTTGTATCAGGCTTCATATATGGTACGATAACATTATCAAAACTAGAGAGCTAGGCAACAGGTTTGACCCAGATGACTCATGCTGGGTTATTTGATTGAGCACCTATCCTACAATGTGTTTTAACAGCTTAGTGTGCCGTTTTCGGGCATAGTGTCATGCTTGCCAACCGAGCGAGTTGGATTGATAACGTCTTGCTTGTTAAGCCATACTGAAATTTTTCCGAGTTTGTATGGCTTGCATCCTGACTTCTATTGCACATTCACTGTAGACCACGATTATTAAGCAGACAACTATCTGACCAAGTGAAACCAAAGGGTCCAATCTTTATGACACTGCCAGCCAAGTTACTCATGAAATTTGCGGTTGCTATCAGGGGGGAACAACACTGATCAGTGAAGATTCTGGTTCCACGTTAAGCAGATACCTAAAGAATGGAAGCATCTGGGAGGTAACAAAAATGACGAGCAAACGATACCCATATATATGTAGTTTAAATCCGCTTGAATATTTTTGCTTCAGTAGACAAACCATAAGTTACAATCAGTGCTAGGCGCGTCGACCCTTGGAAGACACTCTTAACTGGTTGTCAAACAAAAGGATTTTTATCAAAAAATAAAAAACTACCCATATTCAAAAAACTTCGAACATCTTGGATGGACAAAAGTATCGGAAGACTTCGAGGACTCTGGGAGAGTTCACGGCCAAAGAATTTGTCTCCATGTCAAACTAGGGTGACCCAGGAGGCATAAACCCTTGCACGCAAGCCCATGTGCATTTATGTGCATTTATTAGGCCATAATTGGAACATACTGTTGTTTACCGTAGATTCACTATACGTATATGCACATGCACCTAACGACTGGGTATTACACTGGTCGGCCTGACAATCAGTAAGCGCCCCTAGTCGTCGAGCTGGTGAGAACAAATAGGCAGTGCAAAGTCATTAGGCAGACGAGAGAAATGTCTACAAGACTAGTCCCGAATCCAGTTAGCAAAAAGCGACTCAGATGGCTGATCGGAGAGTGAGACACAATCGGCAGCATTGGTCAGTCTTCTGATTTTTCGCCAAAAACAAGACATAATTGTTAGGCTTTCGGTACACAGCGATAACTGAGCTGCGGATGGGACAGTCGCACATGGTGCCAGGCCCAATTATTCAGTAGGCTATTCGCTTTCGTTTAATCTGGAATCGATCTTTTCACAAGATGTTTGTTTCACTCAGGCGATACTCCATTATGCTTGATAAATGATATACATGAAGTTAGTGTGGGCTACCAGGGCATCCAAAATACTGGGTCGGTCTCGACTGACCGGGCTCCTGGGACCTGTTTAGTTTATAAAAACCGTGAGGCTTCCAGGGTACTTAGGCCTTAAGCAGTTCAAAAGTTCGCCACGATTAGGTAGGCTGCTTACGTGCTATGCGGTACTAAGACATGGTGACCTGAAAAGAGGATAGTTTCTATGGCTCAGAGAGACCTAGGAAGCTACGTCAACTAAGACAGAACCACAAGTCTTGGTGATTGACTATTCAATAACTAACTCAATAAGGGTTGCAGACGAAGATAGTTCCATTAGCAAAATCCTGTACGCTGCCATCTATCTACATAACAGTGCTGTTCCATCCACTAGCCACCGGGCTCTCTTCTTCAATTGCATCTGCAATGAAACTATGCTGTTGAAACATAAGTAAAATACCATTTGTCCAAATGCCTTCTACTAATGACAAACTCAACTCAGTCTGCACTTTGCCTCTGGCGAAAATAACTTCATTAATTAGTGAGATGAGCCGCTGACTTGGGTTTTTGTCAACGTTCCGGATAACTATATGATTTAACCAAACACAGAGACGGATTATGCATCGATTTACTTCTTTGCATATTTGAACATTGGCAAAAACACATTGCTGTGCGCACTAAAAGATCTACGAGCAGCCCTGAAGTGGCCACGAGCTTACTGAATGAGTCACACTATACGTTACTCAGCTCAGGTGCTTTATATAACGCTGTAATAATTTTGTTCAGGCTTCCAAGTTTTTTGACATTTCTTGTCCACAAGGCTTATTCCTTGTTTGGTTTGTTCATATTTCACTGGCACTAACGTTAGGGCGCCTTGGATTCAGCATCAGGAGTGCTCAAGAAAGGGGTCTAGTTATGGTCACCCGTAAGGTTTTCTCTTGTGCATTCCTCTAATCAGCTGGAAGTCTGGGACTAGCTTTGTTGCTCTCAAAAATTTGAAATGCTGTTAGGTATGTTCTGACGGTGATCTGTCTCAGTGCAACACGAAAGTAGTAAAGCTAAAAGGATGGTTAAAACTTGTATTTTGATGAGTCTAAGAACCCAAGTGGATAATTGAAAACGAAGAAATTTAGACACGCAATCGGTTCTTCAGCCAAAATCACGCAGATCTCCATAGGTGTATAGGGATACTTAAATATTCTATTCTACTTGATACTGAGTTTGATGAAAACGTTCATCGAACAGCCTTATGGAATCAATCTTGACGTCCTAAATCGAAGGGCGTATTGAATGTTGCCGGTACATTGTTGACCCAACTTCAAGGCTTTCACGGCGAAATACATACCGTCAAGTTTTAGTTGCAACTCATTACTTATCTGATTGTCAAAATTAAATATCTGGTGTGAATAGAAAAATCCACTCTTTAAGGATTGTGACCTTATGCTTTGGAGATGATATACAGGATATGATGACGCCAACGACCAGGCTCATTTTGGAGGATGTGACCGGATTTGCCATAATATATACGCCAAGTACTGTGATGATTAATGTTTTGCATTCAAATTTTCATCTATCTACTCATATACACTATCACGTCCCCTGAATTATATTCATCCAGTTATGTATGAAAACCTTGGACAAACCAACGGAGAAATTCATAGGGTGTGAACCGTAAAAGGTTTGCCAAACTGAGCGCGATTATCGCAAATTATGAAATAACGTATGTAAGCCTTCATTCGGTATGACGTTTCGTCGCTGTTGCTTTTACTTTGGGACTAATTACAACATATATGCCAGTTGTCATGCTGGTGGGAAATAAACGAATCAAAAATCTACTTTCGAACGCCGAAGAATTTGTAAGAACTACATCCTCGTTTGCTATACTGGAAGAATGTGTTCATGGTTCTAAATTTTGGGGAAGCCTTGCATATAACAGTCAGTCATATGGGTGTCGATATGCAAAGGCTGCATCTAAGATGCTCTAAGTGAGTCGATATATACTTCCCCATAAAATTCCATTTGTTTGACGACGCGGGAGTCATGAAACAACCTTTCCAGATTTTCGTAACTGTCCTGCTGCTCTCTAAACGATGAACATTTCCTTGCCCGTGCGAGGCTCACAGATGTGAGCCGGAAGAATACTCGCGGTTTATTCAATATCGCATATGTTCTAATTTCTTGGTTATTTCCTGTTGGTATTGTGCGAAGCGGATTTTCGAACAAACCAGGTCACTGCTCAGGATTCGATGTTGTTGTTGTGTCCTGCTCATGATACTGTGGAGAAAAACAGACAACAGATGCAAAATGGGATAATTCGGATGGAACGTTGGAGGCTTGCTTACTGGATAAGTGGGCAAGGCACAGTGTGCAACTGTCCCATCTGCATTTCAGTTATCGTTGTGTACCGAAAGCCCACCAACGTTTTTTAGCTATTGACGAAACATCAGAAAACTGACCAATGTTGCCGGTCCTTTGTCACCGTCCGACTGACCCTCCGAGTCGCATATTACCAAATGAAGCCGGCATTAGTTTTGTAGACATTTCTGACTTAGACATCTGACTTAGGGCTTTGCACCGCCTATTTGCTCTCATCAACTAGAGAGCTAGGGGTACTTATTGACTGCCAGGCCGATCAGCGTAACCTGTCGTCGTGAGCTGTTCATTCAGCTTAGGCATTTATCTATTGGATGTAGGTCAACCAGCCATTTGGACCAACGATGACTCAGAAATGCTCCAGGGGAAGCGTTAGACCGCACTCACCAACGCTGTTTACCTCCTGGGTCTCCCTAGTTTTGATCTCGATTCATACTGAAAGCTACAAAAACACATGTAGATGATGCCGAGACACGTTTCTTTGAAACTAAAACACTCTGTTTTGGGAAAGGCACAAAAACCAATATTTTCATAGTTTTTTGCGGTTGAATTCAAATTTCACACTTTTCAGATATTCTCCGCATCTCCAACCCCTGCTGTCAGTACGCTTGTTTTATAGTGACCTAGCCATCACAGGACTCTGTGCTGGACCTTACTAACTCCGTGCTCTTGTACACTTTCAGTCTGTCGCTGATAAGCCTCTGTTAGTCAGCGTTTAAAGCCTTCGGCGCATAGTTGATGAAATTTCGAAAAACGATATCTTCGTCACTTCAATTGGCTGAACTGTCTACACAAGGTATTAGCGGAACTATTTAGTCCTACCAAAAGAACTTTCGGCATAGGTCAACTTTAGGATTTTTGTTAACGACTCCTTAATTTGCGAGATAACCAAATATTAACATCCCTTTTCATCATTAATAACTGACCGACAGCTCACTGGCTAGCTCTTTTGTTCATGCAGTCATGGTGTGCATCAGCCGCTGAGAGGCCATCTTTGGATTCGATCATTTCTGCTGTTGGCTGAAAATTCAGGAGCTTAAAAGAAGTATCCCATCCCTTCGGAGGAACCATGCTTATAAAATACGAGAGTTTTCGTTCACTGTCATTTGTCGATGCATTGAAACTAAGCAGCAGAATGTGTGTAAGCAGGAATAACTCAACATCAATGCTGCATATGTTATGCAAAAATGCTCATCTAAGCAGATCGCCTTTCCGGGACTTTATACTAGCTCTTAGGGGGACCAAATGACTGATGTCTCTTGAGGAGACATTGAAATTATCCATTGTGATCAGTTAAATCTGCCCAAACAGAACTTAGACGTAAAGCACACCTCTCCCCGTGGGGGCGGATCGATCTATACTGGGTAACAACCGCAGAAAAGTCTCAATGATTATATCTAACCAGTGGAACTTCGGTCATACTTATGGCGAATGTCTAGTTGAAATCATGTCGTGTGCTTGCATGTCAATACTCACATGTGACAAGGAATATGACAAAGGATACGCGAATATGCCCACTTTTATGATGGCCCAGTTTGTTATCGTACGAGCAGTTGTTGGGATGCAACTGCATTGTCTGTGCACAACATAACTTACGTCCTAATATTGGCGTCTTAAAGTCTCCTCTGTGGAAACGCTTTTTCCACTTACATTTAAATTGACGTGTACTCTTCACTGGAAAGTCGAGATACGTAACGCTTCTCGTTTCGCTGCTAGAGTCTACAGGGAGATTTCAAAAACTGAGAGTGAAGTAGTTTCCAAATCGTATAGTGCTTGAAACTGAACTCCCAAGCTTTAAACTCTGTTTTTCAAAACTCAGCCAAACTGCTACTGCTACTTTTTTTCTTTTTAGTAACCTTCTGAAGTTACTGCACTCATATGATCTGGGGTGTAAAATGCCTGAAAACGACTATTCCGTGATTCCAACGCCGTTCGGCGTCCCATCCAATCGTTAGAAAAACAAAACAACACCAGCTCAATTTGACTAGTATCAACAAACACAGTGTATCACGAAAACGCTGGCGGAAGATTTTGCATCACAATGATTGTACCAGGTATGCTTCTAGTTAGCCGGAAATTTTACCTCCAGGCTTTCGTGAACCAGCAAATTTGGTTTATTATTACTGAGAGTACAAAAATAAAGAAACAGAAGATCAGTTTACTTGTCTAACTTAGTTTCTAGTCTACCGGTGACAATCAACCTATTTATGAAAGGCGTTAGCCGAAAACTGGTGAGAAATGAACATAATTTCGGAAAATAGGTTATCAGACTCTTGTGTTACGATTAACATCAGTGACGTAAACGCTAGATTGTTCCGTGTCCGCGTAGCGTGGATATGTTAAAAGTCCAACACCCATGGCCTGATTAGCGGATATGCCCATTCGATTCATCCAAAAGGCTGGATTTTATCATATTGTTTACAAAGTCGTGATAAGCAAACGCTGTCTCGAGAGCTATGAGGCGTATGCGAAGTTTAAAAGTCTTTCGACTGGTTAATAGTCTTGAGACTAAATGAACGGCACGAACGAACTAACTCAGACTAGATATAGGGCCCATGTTGTACGAGTAGCCGTGTAACAAATTACCCGATAAACTAGAACTTCCCCATGACCTCAACTGGATTGGTTTCAGACACACACGAAGCTTCCTGTCACAACAGCTTAGTAAAAGTGAAATAGTCTAATATTGCACTATCGATACAGTAAATCCGGAAACATATTTATTACGCGTGGATTAACGTCACGGTAGCTGAAGCCCCAATGTGAGCGCGAGAAATGCTCACTCGTGCGTGCGGGTAGAACACACGTCATTTACTCTACAGGCAAACACTAGCTTGGAGAGCAACGACACCCAGTTTTTAATAGCATATGTAATTTATGTATAATATCAGTGATAAAATATTTGGGGTAGATGAGGAAACACCAGCGACAACATGAAGTAGTATGAGCTAATCGTTAATCCCAGAAGAATTTCCAGTGCAACAGTGAGTCGTTTGTTGGGTTAATCTGCATCACTTTCGCATAAATTCTCTTGGCTTTCCATAGTTGAAGCTTTTACATCGTCTTCAATATTACTATCGAAACACTTCAGTGAGCGATAAAGTGATATCTTCTGAATAGTCGACTTGCCAATGTGTGTTAACCACACTGGATTGCAAACCCTTACGTATCAGTGGCGTTTCAAGTGACGGCAATGTGATATCTGGGGACAACAGACCAGTGCAGAATAAGGTCACCCAATATTATTGCTCTAATCTGGCGTTTTTCGACGTAATGTGTACATTCATACACACTGTTAATTGTTCCAGTTAACGCGAAAGTTAATTTGCAGTGACCTCATGTAGCTTTCTGGGACGTTACCCAGAACTTCCCGGCGAGTCCTTGAATTACGAACAAGAATTATTAGCTGACGTATGTGGAATGGGAAAAACGACAAACTGTATGTTAATTATGTCGGAAAAAGTGGCTGCTTCACCAGGCGAAATGGTGTACATGAGTAAATTGGACGGATGTAGCCATCCGTAGTGAGAGATGATGCGCTGTGAGTGACTTCGAGTGTACTGATGAAATGTATGCATTTCACTGCTGGTTGCAATTTAGTGTTCCGGTGGAACTTGAGACTCTTAGAAAATCGGGGACCACACCTACCTGGGAGATTCCAAGCATAGCAAAACTGGCTATAGGCTGTCGAAAGCTTTTCAGAACCTTATATATAGTGACTTTTGTCGCGAAAATGTGCCTTCTGAAAAATGAGGCGGTTTTTGTGCACCAAGTTTGTTTGAAGGATGGTTTAAACGGGGTTCTTAGCTGAATTCCTCGTTAACCCCAGCTTAATCTGCAAATGAGATCTGTCCTCGTTTTTAGAAGTCTGCCGTTCGAATGAAAAAGTGTGTTTTGATGATACGGTTTGTCTGAAAGCAGTGTCACGTCTCAAGTCGATTTATTTTTTGGGAGAACGCAGTCGCATGCTTTCGGAATATTGAACATCGGTACAATGGAACACAGATGCAATTCATGAGAGGAACTCTCGCAGCATTTATGACTCACTAGCTTCACACATATAAGGACGGCAGCCTACCAAACCACCTTATCAAGTCATGGTTTTTCCCAGTATTCCAGTTTTTAAGCCTGCATGGTAACTGTAGCAGTAGCGAAATCTCGATTGTTCGCTAGTTCCAGCTCTATTCTTCAGTCGGCCGTAGACGAACAATGTGCGAATGGGGTTAATGTCTGCACTCTGAGGCTGCTTGAGAGTCCAGATGTTCAGAAGCTGAGTTGGAATGATTCTGCGCAGGTTGTGTAAGCAAATTATTTCAAGCCTCCAAGTGAGTAACGCAAAAAGCCTCAATATCTCGCTGTCATACAGCAGAGTACAGCATGACAGTCCAATACAATGCAGCAACAGCGTGACATAAAGCACCGCAGTCTGCTCCAGGAAAATTGCTTTGGTTGACCAACTACAGGCAGGCATCTAGACATTTCTAAAGAAAGTACTTCACTGAGTGACACGCTGTGTTAAGGCATTCACACAATGTAGAATGGTGTGCCACGAAAGACTTTGAAGGTTTTTGACACTCCTTCAACAACAACTCAAACAAAATCTATCTCCTTTTGAAATCTGTTGATGCATTATGGGACTGAGATTTGTGGAAGCCGGTTTCGCTGATCCAACAAAAAAGTTTCATGTAAGATTTTTTCAAGGAAGACATTTCGCCTAGCGAAACTTTTCATGTAGAGCGAAACCCCTGTACTCGAAATAAATTGGGACAGGTTACTTTGTGTGCCTTCATTTTCGACGCACTATGCACGCAAATTCTACCGACAGGAAGCCGACAACCTCGGTGGCTGGTTTGGAATTAGGGTTTTCAGAATGATGATCGGTGGTATAATCGGCCACTAGTCTAGTGATAATAAAAACCCCTGTTGGAAGCAATTTTTCATCCTCAGTTCGTATAAGACCAGTTGCCTTGCTTATCTCTTGGCCAATCAAGTCAAATTTAGTCACAACTGCTTCAATAGGAAATAATTGCATTTTTTAAAATACCACAGGTAAGTGGAGTTATCTTCCTGAAATTCTTATCTGAACAAATTTTTCCGAAGTGTACTGCAGAATTTCAAAAGTATAAAACAGCCTTATTAGACTGTTTATCTGATCATGAATGTTGTGCACAATCCATGTAAGTCCTACACGCACTGATTTTTAATGGCGGCATATGTGACAGAAAGGACAGACTACATTGGCAGATGACTGATAGACATTGTTCAAACAGGAGCCATCACGCATTTTACAAGCACGCCTATTCTCCCAATACAGTATTCATTTTTCTTAGACGATAACAATATCTTTGCTATTAATATTTTTGTCGTCCGGCGAACTTCCTGATGGATGCGTGCAATTCAAAAAAATGGTACGCGCACCACTTTACCAACAGGAGATGTTGAATTTATTTTATCAAGCCCGTGATTAATATGCTCTGTTGGGCCTAACAGAAAAGTTTACCAACAGGCATTAGAAAACCTCCCACGGAATGACGACTGTAAATCTGACGTGAGTTTGCTAGTTGGTTTGTGAATTTAACGCTACTGTTTGGTTGCATAGTGGGTTCTAATTACAGATAAAGTTGTCAGTATGCTACGTAACATTAGCTGCAACTGTGGTAAATAATCTATCAAATGTGACGAAAGAGTGGCGCCATCCGAATGCCCATCTCTCTACCATAAATTCTCTATCTTCTGTGGCCATCTGTAGAAGGTCCAAAATTTTATCTCTTAATTAGGGTTAAAACGTAATTTGAACTACCGGACTAATTAAGTAAAGCCAGACACATAAAATGTTTACTTTACGGCGTGCATAGACCACCAGGTGTATAAACTTTGGACAAGAGGATGAAGTGAAGATTCTTAGTTGACAGAAAACTCACATCACGATCTATTGTGTTCCTGCTGGTGAATCGATATACCGTATGTATGCTTTTAATCCGTAGCGCTATCTGAAACAGGAACTTGACGTGTCCACACAACAGAACCAACATGAGACCAAGAAGCAAATTACATAATACTAATACGGAATGTGTCAAACCTGTCGGTGAATTAAGAACGTAGGCAGTACTAGGCCCTTGGAACATGCATATTTGTATTCTTGTTGATATTCCATGATTACACACAAAGTGATATAAATTACCTGAATTTGGCCACAGGCCTGAGTTTCTTGGTGTTATAAGCCCATCCGTGGGTGCATCAAACAATCCATGAGATGTACAGCTTTGAAACCACGTTTTCCCCCATTTCAACAATCGGTTCGACCAAAATGGCTTCTTTGCGGGACAAATCAGATATTGCAACGGGGCAAGCGCATGCCAGATGCGCCTATAGTAAGATCCGAGAGGAATACAACCTATTCTATGTGAACTTTGCTGTCTGACTTACTAATGAATACAACTGTCTCCCTTCGTGACTGTGGTTTACGGACAATGACGTATATTTAGGAGGTCATGTGAGATTGATCTAGGCTTAGCTCACCTTCCCATATGTCTGTTGCACGGGTTAAGTCAGGAGTTTAGGATTTATAGAGGACGCTCCGGGGTTTTGCCACCTTCCTACAGTAAAAAACTAAGCACAAACAATCGACGACTAATCTACAACTTTTCTGCGGTTGTTACCCAGTATAGATCGATCCGCCCCCACGGGGAGAGGTGTGCTTTACGTCTAAGTTCTGTTTG
The DNA here is from genome assembly GCA_004794785.1 of Opisthorchis felineus. Lineage (NCBI taxonomy): Eukaryota > Metazoa > Platyhelminthes > Trematoda > Opisthorchiida > Opisthorchiidae > Opisthorchis > Opisthorchis felineus. The sequence continues at coordinate 166,904 of SJOL01006399.1, read as the reverse complement.
GGCAGATTTAACTGATCACAATGGATAATTTCAATGTCTCCTCAAGAGACATCAGTCATTTGGTCCCCCTAAGAGCTAGTATAAAGTCCCGGAAAGGCGATCTGCTTAGATGAGCATTTTTGCATAACATATGCAGCATTGATGTTGAGTTATTCCTGCTTAAACACATTCTGCTGCTTAGTTTCAATGCATCGACAAATGACAGTGAACGAAAACTCTCGTATTTTATAAGCATGGTTCCTCCTAAGGGATGGGATACTTCTTTTAAGCTCCTGAATTTTCAGCCAACAGCAGAAATGATCGAATCCAAAGATGGCCTCTCAGCGGCTGATGCACACCATGACTGCATGAACAAAAGAGCTAGCCAGTGAGCTGTCGGTCAGTTATTAATGATGAAAAGGGATGTTAATATTTGGTTATCTCGCAACTTAAGGAGTCGTTAACAAAAATCCTAAAGTTGACCTATGCCGAAAGTTCTTTTGGTAGGACTAAATAGTTCCGCTAATACCTTGTGTAGACAGTTCAGCCAATTGAAGCGACGAAGATATCGTTTTTCGAAATTTCATCAACTATGCGCCGAAGGCTTTAAACCCTGACTAACAGAGGCTTATCAGCGACAGACTGAAAGTGTACAAGAGCACGGAGTTAGTAAGGTCCAGCACAGAGTCCTGTGATGGCTAGGTCACTATAAAACAAGCGTACTGACAGCAGGGGTTGGAGATGCGGAGAATATCTGAAAAGTGTGAAATTTGAATTCAACCGCAAAAAACTATGAAAATATTGGTTTTTGTGCCTTCCCCAAAACAGAGTGTTTTAGTTTCAAAGAAACGTGTCTCGGCATCATCTACATGTGTTTTTGTAGCTTTCAGTATGAATCGAGATCAAAACTAGGGAGACCCAGGAGGTAAACAGCGTTGGTGAGTGCGGTCTAACGCTTCCCCTGGAGCATTTCTGAGTCATCGTTGGTCCAAATGGCTGGTTGACCTACATCCAATAGATAAATGCCTAAGCTGAATGAACAGCTCACGACGACAGGTTACGCTGATCTGCCTGGCAGTCAATAAGTACCCCTAGCTCTCTAGTTGATGAGAGCAAATAGGCGGTGCAAAGCCCTAAGTCAGATGTCTAAGTCAGAAATGTCTACAAAACTAATGCCGGCTTCATTTGGTAATATGCGACTCGGAGGGTCAGTCGGACGGTGACAAAGGACCGGCAACATTGGTCAGTTTTCTGATGTTTCGTCAATAGCTAAAAAACGTTGGTGGGCTTTCGGTACACAACGATAACTGAAATGCAGATGGGACAGTTGCACACTGTGCCTTGCCCACTTATCCAGTAAGCAAGCCTCCAACGTTCCATCCGAATTATCCCATTTTGCATCTGTTGTCTGTTTTTCTCCACAGTATCATGAGCAGGACACAACAACAACATCGAATCCTGAGCAGTGACCTGGTTTGTTCGAAAATCCGCTTCGCACAATACCAACAGGAAATAACCAAGAAATTAGAACATATGCGATATTGAATAAACCGCGAGTATTCTTCCGGCTCACATCTGTGAGCCTCGCACGGGCAAGGAAATGTTCATCGTTTAGAGAGCAGCAGGACAGTTACGAAAATCTGGAAAGGTTGTTTCATGACTCCCGCGTCGTCAAACAAATGGAATTTTATGGGGAAGTATATATCGACTCACTTAGAGCATCTTAGATGCAGCCTTTGCATATCGACACCCATATGACTGACTGTTATATGCAAGGCTTCCCCAAAATTTAGAACCATGAACACATTCTTCCAGTATAGCAAACGAGGATGTAGTTCTTACAAATTCTTCGGCGTTCGAAAGTAGATTTTTGATTCGTTTATTTCCCACCAGCATGACAACTGGCATATATGTTGTAATTAGTCCCAAAGTAAAAGCAACAGCGACGAAACGTCATACCGAATGAAGGCTTACATACGTTATTTCATAATTTGCGATAATCGCGCTCAGTTTGGCAAACCTTTTACGGTTCACACCCTATGAATTTCTCCGTTGGTTTGTCCAAGGTTTTCATACATAACTGGATGAATATAATTCAGGGGACGTGATAGTGTATATGAGTAGATAGATGAAAATTTGAATGCAAAACATTAATCATCACAGTACTTGGCGTATATATTATGGCAAATCCGGTCACATCCTCCAAAATGAGCCTGGTCGTTGGCGTCATCATATCCTGTATATCATCTCCAAAGCATAAGGTCACAATCCTTAAAGAGTGGATTTTTCTATTCACACCAGATATTTAATTTTGACAATCAGATAAGTAATGAGTTGCAACTAAAACTTGACGGTATGTATTTCGCCGTGAAAGCCTTGAAGTTGGGTCAACAATGTACCGGCAACATTCAATACGCCCTTCGATTTAGGACGTCAAGATTGATTCCATAAGGCTGTTCGATGAACGTTTTCATCAAACTCAGTATCAAGTAGAATAGAATATTTAAGTATCCCTATACACCTATGGAGATCTGCGTGATTTTGGCTGAAGAACCGATTGCGTGTCTAAATTTCTTCGTTTTCAATTATCCACTTGGGTTCTTAGACTCATCAAAATACAAGTTTTAACCATCCTTTTAGCTTTACTACTTTCGTGTTGCACTGAGACAGATCACCGTCAGAACATACCTAACAGCATTTCAAATTTTTGAGAGCAACAAAGCTAGTCCCAGACTTCCAGCTGATTAGAGGAATGCACAAGAGAAAACCTTACGGGTGACCATAACTAGACCCCTTTCTTGAGCACTCCTGATGCTGAATCCAAGGCGCCCTAACGTTAGTGCCAGTGAAATATGAACAAACCAAACAAGGAATAAGCTTTGTGGACAAGAAATGTCAAAAACTTGGAAGCCTGAACAAAATTATTACAACGTTATATAAAGCACCTGAGCTGAGTAACGTATAATGTGACTCATTCAGTAAGCTCGTGGCCACTTCAGGGCTGCTCGTAGATCTTTTAGTGCGCACAGCAATGTGTTTTTGCCAATGTTCAAATATGCAAAGAAGTAAATCGATGCATAATCCGTCTCTGTGTTTGGTTAAATCATATAATTATCCGCAACGTTGACAAAAACCCAAGTCAGCGGCTCATCTCAGTAATTATTATTATTATTATTACACATTGCATTCTTTCCCTTGGCGTTTTGAAGGCATGATAATTGGTTTGATCACATCGAAAGCACTTATAACTAATGAAATCTTCGTCAGTTATTGTCCTTCTGACCTTCGTGAAACAGTGTTTCACCGCCGCTTTGCATTCTGTCCTTGCAACAGTATTTTTATTTTTAGTGCAACTAAACAATTAGACTCTCCGTAAAACGATATGAGGTTGTATTGTAGCACCATTATATCGAAACTTTACACTTCCACTTCAACGGTTAAACCCTTGAGGGAGGATTAATATTCATATTGTGGTTAGTGCGCATTGATATACTGCTGGTGCACTGCTACTACAACCTCCTATTCGGATCACCTCGATTTGTTTGCTGCTGAAATGCAACGTTCCCTTTATTCCCCCGAAAGGAGGGAAAACCTTCGCTGCGAGGTTATTTATTCTCAAACATGAACTAAGCAGTTACAAGCCATTAGACACGAAAGTAAACACCTCCTCTGCACATAATTTTTGAAAAGTTAGCATTCTCACGCGTCCTCTTGAACTTTCCTGGACGTTCAGTGACTATTAAACAATAGTAAATGAGCACTGCAAAGCGGTTACTTAAGTTGCTTAATAAACTGCACCTTCCATCGGATGCGCGGGCGGACACCAGACCACTGGCTACTCGCATGCTTCACCAGTAGTACACACCAGTAGTATACACCAGTAGTATACACGCTGGCAAGTTTCTATGAAGTATTTCGGTCAGCGGTACGATAAAGTAGCATGTGGGCAGTTTAAGTATGACTAAATTTGGCTCACTAACCTGATGGTTGTTAAACTTTCGAACTATAAGAAACGTGCATACCTATTCTGCAAGTCGGTACGTCACGGTGGTGTCACTCGACAGCCCTCAGATACGGATAGATTTCGAAATAGAAAGCAAGTGTCAGCTGACTGTCGTCACGAATCCACACCTGCAAACCTGTGGTTGGCTTAGTTGATGGAATAGTACCGGAAAGTATGTGTACAAACCAAAGAAAGCGTGCCTAAGCGTCATCCGAAGTGATCCAGTTCATTGTACTTCCTACTTTTAGGTCGCTCTGATCAGACAGCTACCGATAGAAGATATGAAGCACTCGTTCTACCATCCATACTTTAATTCATTTGCTAGTTATATTTTCACATGAGAAGTCTAGGTTTGCACCCCAACAGTAAAAAATGTTTCTGAGGTTGAACTTAAGCCACTGACCTCTCACCAGTAACACTGCTCTATGCGCTTCTGAACGACAAGAACTTCCAGCTTACTAGGTCTAACAATCTTATATGTCAACTGTCAGTCCACTGGTCTAAAATTTAATTGACTCGACGACTCACTATAAGGTTGTCTAAGTCCCTTTATATTGTTTTTCATATTCCTTAATACAACAATGATCCCATTACACCATTAGGATGAGAATAGTAAGCACCTATGTATAGTGGATGGGCTGCTTGATTGAATTTTATGAGCTCCTTTGGAGACATGAAAATGATTTTGCCGTGTAACGGGACCTGATAATTACTACACGGTAACGTTTCTTGACAGCAAACCGCCCATAAGATCTTTCGGGATTTCACCCGTGAAAAAGTGCTTTCTGCATACGGAAGTTCAGTAAGAACTATTGACGACTGTTGCATCAAAGGTTCAGGTTTTGAACGGAACTGTGATTCTGTTGGACAGTTATGGAACAGGAATGTGTCAATCTTATAACGCGAAGTTAAGCATTGTCTCTAGAATTATATTCGTTTGCTGTTCACAAGATTTGCAGATACCGAACGCCATAAATGAGTATAGTGAAATGAAGTTTTCGCCTTGGTATCGCCGTCTAGTAACTTTGGTTGATATTTAGGCTTTCGGGCCTCAACGACCACAGAAGCAGCCACTTTTCAGTAGTCACATTTAGCACTGTTTTCTGCTGTCTTCTCAAAAGACGCAGATGCGAACCATATTCCAACAGTTTTCTAGTTTCTGGACTCTTGTAACTATGGCGACTGAGATGAATAAAAACCCACGAAGTAAACGCTGTTAAGGAAATTATACAGATACTGCAAAATACCCAAAATAGCATGTGCCTTCACATATTTCATTTATTTCGTCACGCCCACGTTACCTGGTTTAGCTCTAATATGTGCTCTCCCACAGTCTGCCAGTTTCCGCATATGTAACCAGAACCAGATAATAGACCATGTATCACTTGCTAACTGAGTATATTCTTCGAATGTAGTGTATCGTTATTTTCGTCATGAAGATTGTTTGTCCAGAAGACAATCCACTCAACCCGGTTGCCCAGTTTATCCACAGATGCCGGTATTTGCGTGTGTGCTGTGCAAGCAAACTCTTCCTTACGTGGCGCATAAACCTGTCACATCCAAAGTTAAAGGGTTTTCGCGTTCTGGGTGACTTGAACGGAGGCGGGACTGGTTTGATAAAATGACTCACCGATATCAACCCAGATCCAGGAGAAGAAAATGGCATTCCTCAATACACTCAAAGACCCGAAAGCGAATTAGAAACGCTAACGTTAAGTTTCTGAAATATCTGGGGTAAAAAAAAACATGAATAGTAAGCCAAACGAATTAAGGAACTCTGATCATACACGGTTTTCAATTGCCGCAGTGTATTCTACATAAGACTAAGAGAAATCCAGACGACAAAAGACAAATAATCTAGCCAAAAGCCTAAATAGCCCGACTAGATTTCGTCAACTAGGGAACATCTAATCTCGCCACTACGCAGTGAGCCGGAAGATGGCGATCTGAGCGATAGAGCACACTATTCGCAACAAAACAGTGAAAACTTGCCTTACTTACCTGCATCGGCAATACTACAGACGGCCACTAACCGGCTGAAAAATTGCAGAGTAGCACGATTGGATAGCTTGCTGTTGGAACTGTTCATCCCGGAGGACGGACATCGCAGAACAAAGTTTTCCGCTTACTACATGCAGCTCAGGAGGCGAAAGACTTTCCGCAAAATTTCAAGGGTACAAAGACTATTCCTCTGTATGAAGCGGAAGGAAAACAACAGTAGATGACTAGCTACTGCGAAACCCGTCTCCTATGCACCGCAGACAACCTTTTGACTCACATCCTGCTTAACCGACCAGTAGATAACGCTAAAGAGGAAAGCCCTCTAAAAAGCACTGTGGATTCCAAAGCCGCTTAGGTACCATCGGCTTAACTCTTGATGGAAGACAAATCTAAGAATCAATCAGTCGTTACTAAAACCTTTAACTGAATGGGCAGAGAATCACCGTAGATTGTCCTACAAATTTGTCAAACTCATTGCAACATTTCACACTAAGACGAAAACCAGGGTGCGTACCTGCGGAACAGCTTCTTGCGAGTGTAAAATCGATGTCGGATTGGGGAAGAGCTGTTTTCCCCTCCCAAAGCTATCCGCACTCCCTTGTGCAGAAACCTTATATCATTGTTAATTTGACGTACCAGTTCGCTGCTGGTTGGATTGCTATCTGTGCAACTGGAAGCGTTTCCTAGCCGAAATCTCCAGGCGAGTTCATAGGCCGTTTGTTACTGTTCTCAGATGACTGCGCCTTATTTCGCCTTGTGAAGCTGGATTATAGCGGTTCGCTCCTACGTTCGTTTTGGAGGCGTCTCGCCTTAGTTTGACTTAAGAAGGTATGTCTTTTGTCAGTCTGCACAAGAGACCCAACAGAATGCTTCAGTAGTTCTGTTAAACGTTTGCAAGATAGCGTATTTCTAGAAATACACTCACTTGCAAATCAATTTGGTTTTGCGAGAGACTCACCCGGAACCCAGCTGAATCTCTCGTTTGTGATGTTTTCATGCAACTGAATGTGCTGCACCAGGCCGCCTTATGTTCCGTATTTCTGTTTCGTTGGCAACAAACTATCCACAGACCTGACATTGATACTGAATTAGATCACAGGATTGCAGAACCAAGCATACTTAGTCGGCTTGAGACACATGCTTTGAAAAGTCATTGCTTGCACATAGATATCAAGACTACAGACGGATGTGCTTGGCGCTATAAAGACGACATGTTCCCTTTCGTGACCGATTTCACTTCACATAAATTCCTTTGGATCAAATGGACTGAAAGAGAAAAATCAAATGCCGCTGGAACTGCATACAGTCTGATGCAATACCGGTAACGCTGGTTAGGCCGCTTGAAACGAATAGAAAAGACCCGCGTCCATAAACAGCTTGTCTACGGCCAGCTGAAGTAAGGGGTATGAGATTGGGGAGACCCAACATCCCTATAATGGGACAACATTTGTGAATCACCAGTTTGCTCATCGGCTCAACTTCTAGAAACTAGGTATGTTTGTTCCATTCTCGATGGTGGTGTCTCGATGGGAACGGGATAACTAGTGCCAATACACACTTTTATGACAACATACTTTGGCCGGCTGATGGATCGTGACAAGGAGTCTTCACGTTTACTCCTCGCTCTTATTCCCTGGGATTCACATCAGTGTCAAGGGCTCACGCGTAATACTACAGTCGGCTCTATGCAAGCCGTCTGTGACTTTCTACTAGTTACAGGAGTTCGGTGCTTTGACCACTGTTTACCGGCAAATCCAATTTGGATGCCTTCAGTTTTCATTCCTTTTCATTCCACCGAAGGAGGGATAGATCACGCGCCACGAAATGTTCTGTGTTGATCTAATTTCACTATAAATACGGTTGATAGTACTTTTCTTCCCGAGGCTAAGACCGTAGTAAAACTGAGGGTTTATAGTCATTCCTAACAAATTATACAGACGGGCTCAACGAGACCAACCGTCTGTTCGTGTGGCTTCTTGTATGGGCGCTGTTGTCTCTTTTTTTTCAACATAAAGTGGCTTTCTTTCTTCAGTCAATAAGTGGGAAAATGGCCCGAGTAAAACTGCTAACAGCGAAATAAGTAGTCATTTTTTGTCACTCTGCCATTACAGTTCATCTTCATCAAAGTTACACATATCATTCAAGATACCTTCGCTTACCAAAATCTGGCTGTCCAATTTAGTGAGCTGATAATGCAGACTGACAGGCTGCTATCGAAAACGAGGGGTTCTGCGACCGATTGCAAACTGTGCTGGTAAATTAATAGAGCGGTACGTCTGATGCATATTATATACTAGGATATACTATACCAGCCGATATCACAAAGCGGGTTTTTTAAGAAGGTTTACACATGAGCTTTTCAAGCTGAACACTCGGTGGCGTAAGGACTACAGCTGTTAATTTCCACCTGTGGGCACCGTGTGTACATTAGGATGGTTCATTGTTTCCTTTGCCTAATTTTCGTCAGGCGCGTGTGTTACAAGTGAAATCGAAACAGCTTATTAGAATTGGCCAGATTTTACACTATACCGAAAGGCTCATTTGTCAGCAGACGACAGAAACAGGTCCACGTATTTCGAACACTTTTGATTTAGTCCGTTCGAATCCTGCGGTCTGCTACCAACAAGCCACTGATTCTATCTCAGAAACATATGTCGGCTTTCCAGTCTTGAATTGACCGTTATTGGGCGTTAAATCTCAAGGAAACATTGTCTGCTCCCATTTAGCTTTAGGGCCAAAATGTTCCTGTAAGCGCATCCATTGCTTTAGTTGCTATAGCAACTGCAGTCGCCGTGATGAGCACTTAGTCATCAGAACCTGAGTCACGTGTTAACCGCCCCACTCTACATGGCAATCACTCGAATAAATGGCTTTCGCTCAGTGGTTAAGGTGCAAACTTGCTGATTGGAAGGTCAGTCTTTCAAAACCAACCTGTGAGTCTCAGCCGCTTCTGACTAGGCTTAGGCAATCTGGCAGTATCTCAGCTTTCACGCTCCTCACGGGTGCCATGGTAGCAAGGGGCAGAAAGGCTGATACAGCTGGGCGATTAAAATCAGAAAAATTACCGACGGCGTCCGATCAAAGGGTAGGCAATTTTCTTTGACATATGAGCACCAGTATCTACTACTGATGTACTGCTGCCAAAGTCGATCAATTTCTTTGCTGTTTCGGATAACTGTAGTCTGTCTAAAGAAGTAGTTGGAAAAATTAGGTCTCGAGAAATATTGCCGGTAATTTTCTCTGCAGACAAATTACAAGCAGTTGATTTTGTTAAGTGGGACTCATTCATTATCTCAGGACACTGTAAATATTCCTCCTTATGGTGACGTAGCACACCACATTTCACTCACCTGATTGATCGAAAGAGGAATGGTTGCAAATGGATCCCTAAGCTTAGTCAGAAACATTTTGATAACTTTCTCCGTAAGAACCAAACAACAGGCGAGGACTAATTTGATCAACGCTGTTTGAGTCTAATCAACTACTGAACGTTTCCAAAGCCAGCCAAATTTCATATTCAGCCTTGGTAGGTGAGGTACTACGATTCATTTGTCTGTGTTGCATATCGAGTCAGAGGAGTTGCGGGCGTACAAAGAGAGAAAACCTACCTCCTTGTGTGTGTGCGTTTGTAATTACTTCGCCGTGTCCTTGGTGAACGTACGAGCATGGGTTTGATTATTAGTCTTCAGCCAGGTTGGAAAACTCACATGCGCACATTCTGTCGCTCACATGGTTGACGACATCTCTCGTCCAGTTTACGGTTGGACTCTTTACAAAGGTATGTGAGCTCCACCGCCTCGCGTACGAAAACGGATTGCATGTGTCGCAAATCTTTAAAAAAGGTCGATGACGTTTTCCACAGTTCAACCCTCCGAATATTCAATCCAATTTGAAGAAGACACGGCTGGACTGATTAACCATACCACCGACTGCATTTACACATTCATTGGGTTTGATGTTCTATATCTCTAATTCACGTGTTTCTAATTGCTTTCCTAGGACATGCTACGTGAAAATCAGTTTTATTGGGTTCGCCCATGATGCCACCTTATAGTTTTAAAAAAAAAATAGATTGTCACCTTTAATAAGTTCGTGATGTGCAACAATTCGCAGTTATTCCCATGAAACCCTGAATCACTAAACAGGTGCAAAAGTGTAGCACTACAACCTGTTACAACCGTCTAGAATAGATACAGGGACTGTAAATTGCACACTTACAGCCGTCGTTTACCGAATGTATTTGCTTAATAGATAAAGAGTAATCTTAACTCATTTGTTGGCTTGTGTGGTAATTATTATTCAGATGACATCAAGCTAAGCGTTCTATACACAAACACTGAGCAAGCAACTCCATCCCCGTTTGTTTGTCAGAAAGCGTCTGGTTGCAACCAAAGAGAACAAACGAAGCTCAACTAAAGTGTGAACTCAGGATAAATTATGAAGCTGCTTCGAAAAAAATCTGCTGGCATAAAATTCATCCTGGTTGCTCAAAATCGGCAGTTACGTTGCATGTGACAAAACGATTGACACCAACAGTGTCATTAAATTCTTGGTCCAACTTTAATATACAGATCGATAGGTAAATCGTCCAACTTTACGGCAGTTCATATATGCAGTCATTTATTGCGTTCTAGGTAATAAATTCTTGGTTGAGTCAGATGCAAAATGATTTTCTGTCCTGAGATTCGGATATATTTTATCAAAATACTTACTTTTTAATGAGCAGTTCTGCAAGTTCTTGAGTAATGGACTTGTGCAATGAAAATGCAAGGCCCACCTGATATTGCTGATGACAAACCCTTTAAGATCCTTCGTTACCTTGCTAACTATAAAGCAACAACTTGCAGAGCGGTCGTTTGTATGCTACAGCAACTTTGACCTTAAATTTGGGTAAGTGGTATAGTTAGCCAAGGAAGCAGTATCGTGATTCAACATGGGTGCATAATTCTGGGAGAAGTGCTTATTTATTTCCTGATACTGCCCTCCTGACAAAGCACAAGGGGTAACCGCGTGCCACATTGTTCTTTCTACTGGCTGATTTTTCGCGTCTTGCAAAGTGTTCGGTCAACATACCTGAAGTTTGGTTTTCCGACTCTGACTGTTTTTTGTTTTGAACAGATGTTTAATTCAGGGGCAACCGTGGTCGTCTTTAATTGTCACTGCAGTAGTCTCCACACGCCCACATGATTAAGCAAACGGTCGGCCGCATTTCACATCCCCATCCCCGCAGTTTCAACAGGATTACATATCTAGTTGCAATTGCTATCATGTTTGCAACGAACGTGCTTGCGTGAATAAGTCCGTGCAGTTTGACTACTCATTCTCCGGTGAAAATTTAAACAACTGGGGGTCATACAAAAAATGTCAAAACGTCCGCGCTTTCTGGCCTCATTCTAAGGTTTGGAAGGCAAACACTTAATTCGGCGACATCAAAAGCTGCATGTGCTTTGGCGTGTATTTGCTACAAAAACTCTTCAGGCTCAAAATTATGAGCAGCCATTGTGCACCTGAATGCTTCGAATAAGTAACAGACTCCAAACTCTTCGTTACCTAAGGACAGCTGCCAGAGCTGGTAGTTGAGATATTTTATTCGCTCAGGACCGGCTATTACGTCCTTGGGGGGGGAATAGGATTGACTAATACATGGCGGTTTGGGCGTGAGCAGCACAGTGCGAACAGTGTAACCAGAAGATGCGCACACTTCGTATTACATCATGTACAATGAGGCAGATAACAGGGCAAGCAATACAGCAGGCCCGTTCTGTTGCGTTACTGAGTCCATGAGAACCCGGAGACTACAGCAATCTACATTTGATCACACAAAGAGGGCTTTGGTTGATACCTCGTAACACGCAAAAGTGTCCAAAGTGATATAATCGAAAATAGATCGATCCGAACTCTTCCCTTCATTATTTGCTATCAAGAAGATTTTAACTTAGAATTTGTTGTTCTTTTTCATCTTTGACTGTTACATGTTGTGTGATCTCCTGCTGCTGTTCCATTTAATTGATCAGAGATTTAGTTATGGCTACAAAAGTAGAATGATTCGACTTTCATATCTCCCTTCATCTAGCAAACCTGCCCAGCTGACCTATCCAATCAGTGCTCGAGAGACTGTCACGTGATAAAACCCATTTTTGCAGTTATTTATGCTACTGCCGACCGGGCACCACAAAATACTTGCACCATCTAGTCTCCCAGTTCTCGTTGTAGCATTCATACCCCCAGCGATCGAAGAACAGCAACGCTGTCATGTTCAAAATGAGTTGCAATATTCTGCAACATTCCTCTAACCGAAGAAGTTCCGGCTGCTTCAACCACGCTTTGTGAATTGGACTGATTCAGAAAGTATAATACAGGGGGCCACAGTGGTAACTAATGCACTATTTATTCTTTTTATGAATTATTACTGCGGCCCCACTTATACTTGCCGCCGAACTAACGTGTATTGTGAATCCAAGCAATGTTAGCTTGTAACCCAAAAGTAGGCAAAATACATGGACTTCCTTGCATTATCGAACAAGTACAGTCAAGCCAGCTTTGTCGAAGTCTATGCCTGCAAAATAGCCCTTGAATATCTCAAAAAACGTGCCCATAAAAACAGTGATGCTTAATTCATACATTCCCTCCATAGCCCTTGTTGGAAAAGACATCGAGGCTAAAAGTCACTGCTGGCCGTATATCCGATTCCAGTGACAACTTTTTAACCCAAAGCTCAAATGTTACTCTAAATTCCCGTGAAAAAAATGCCCGATGAGAGAGGCAATTATAAGTTATAAAAGGTGCATACCACTGAAAGTTTGAGATAGATATAACTTTACGGAAAAATGCGGTCATCAGAACTGCAATCTCCGAACAAATTTGCGGGTTGCAATAGCTTAACAGATTACGAAAACATTTACTAAGTGCTTATTAAATACTCGAATAGCAGTACTAATAGCTAACTGTTGCTTACCACATTAAGGATAGAACTAAGTTTATTACGGCGAAGAATCGGTAACTGGCATGTATTGCTGAGAAGAAGGATAGGCCTATAGTTATTACGTGATTAGCCAAATGTGTTCTTCCTAGTCATATTGCTGGTTGAATGACGGTATAACGTTCCGAAACAATGGACTAATCTACGGTAGTCATTGTTGATAGCTTTGGTGAGGTTCGGCTATTACCTTAACGTTTCAGCGTGTCAGAAGATGAAACAAAGCAGAATAATTTTTTTAAAACGCCACTTGCCGGGAGACGAGTACATGTACTGCTGAAAATGTATTCCTCGGTACTAACGTGAGTGACAACTGAGTGCCTCAGTAAATGGGATGCTGTTTGCTCTTCATCTTCTTGGCAATGTGCTGGTGAAAAGATCACCGGCCATGTCTGTCACGGAATCTTTCTAGAAACAAAAGGTTTTTTGTTTTAATTATACAGAGCATAATGTCAGCAGTGAGCTGGCCACATTTGTTATATAATTAGAACACTGAAGGCTTACATTTTCACTGTACGCATCTGATGCTTTATCCGGCGTAAATAGGAGAAGCATTGTTTTTGTTGTTTCTTACTCCCTGGTTGTAAGTCCAATACTCGCGGTAATCCCAGTCGATTGTTTCGTATCTTGTTGATTGCTTTTGTAACAAGTCGTTGGGATGCCCGTCAGTTGACATTGTATTCTTCTGTATAAACTCCGAAGGTGGGTACATCGCGACGTGTTGTGCAGTGCAGTTGTAAGAACAGTACACTCGGTCAGCTGGCCTCTATGCATCACACAAATTACTACAGAGGGTTTACAAGTTGCAGACTTCGAAGACCCAAATTTGAAGATTCACACTTGAAAACAGTGAGGCAAATTAAAATATTTTCATATAAACAGACGGAAATATGCCTTATCGATAGATAAAACAGGGCTGCTACCTATATATGGCATTTGCCACATATCATAGACTTTACAAAGGCGCGAACGATGTTAGGTCTCTGTTAGCACTCTTGAGTCATGAAGCATACATTGTTCTTTGAGAAATGTGTGAACCCAGTATGTCTATAGTTCACATTTGCGATATCTACTCACAGTGGCTTTTCACTAGACTAAAAGAACGGTATACAGATTTAAAAATTTGTTGTTTCATAATAAATACGCTCAAATGTATAAACACACTGACGCTACTAAAGAATTGGTTGCTTACATCTGGTCACCCCGTAAATCCCGCAAGTTGGGCGTACACGTATCCGGTCCATTCGGGCTAAACACGCTCTGTTTGCTAAATATAGCTATTATCAACCAAGCTTCAGACGTTTTGTTTCTCTCTCGTTGAGGGAAACTTGGGCTTCCATAAAAAGATCTCAGATACGTAATTCAATCGATGGTGTGTTTAACGGTAAATTATGCATCGTTTATCATCCTGTAGAAATTTGTTATCAAATAAATGCTATTTTGCTCTCGTTAAATGTGACATCTGAGGCATTCCTGTCTACTGCAGCTCGACCTACAGTCGCGGATGCTGTCACGATTCCTATCTGTTCATCGATTCAACAACGTCTTACGCAGTCCATAAATTATTTAGCAAACTTCCTTCACACCTTTACGGTGTTTTGTTCAAAATTGCTGACGACAGCGTTCACCGTTTAATCTATAACCACACTGTTAGTTCATTAATTAGGTACGTCTAGGCACCCTTCACGAAGCAAATACAAATCAGGCGTAACTGTGAACAGTTAATTATTAATAAGGAAGGAAGATGTTTTCGAACAGTTTTGGTGAATAATTCTAGGCAAATAAAACTGACATAACAATGCTCAATTTAGACTTCGGACTTTGGCAAACTACATGATTCTCTTCCGCTTGATTTAAACAACCAACCAAGTCACTCCGGATGACTGACAACAGTTTACCATAGTTCCTGGACTTGAACGTAATTTGAACGCATTTTATTTTCCTCGTGCAAGTTAATCGGTTGTAATGGGGCCGAAAATATCCTTCTCCCGCATCCCGTCACAATTGGGTAACGGACCACAGCTCAATTGTAAATGACTTTATGGTCGTATAAAGTAATCTGGTTGATATGCGGCTAATCACTTTGCCTTAGTCACGCGCTTCTGTTCATTTTAATTGTACGCACATGTTTAACGCAAATGACTGCATCCAAAACTCAGTGAAGTGTCAAGGTACTTCAAAAAACTCATGGGAGAAACAGTTCTGCAACAGTTCTGTAGCTATGAGCATCTTTCGCACGCATCTGTGGCCGCATATCTCTACTTCTTCACCTTACAAAAAGTCGTTCGAGGGGCCCAAAGAAGCTCACTTTTAATGTGGATATCGTCCTGCACATGAAAGCAAATATACGTTGAAGTAGCTTAGAGGGAAAGATAATTCACACGGCGGATAAAACGGCCATATGAAAAGTCGTCACTCAAGGAGCAAATCTACACGTGACCACATGGCGTGGGTTTTGTAAATGAACGGTGACTGGTTAGTAATCCAAACCACTAGCCAGGAGGTCCCAGGTTAGAATAACTGAAACGGCTGTACAGTGTTTTTTGGCTTGAGACCTTTTTTCCTTATATTTTCAATCAAACAAGCTAAGGCAAGAAAACGGTCAGGCGCCAGTGGTTTACTCCACGAAATATAATGACGATTGTCAGTTTTTCAAAATATTAATACTGTCATTTTTTTGCTCTTCGTTGTGAGGGGGGTCCGTAAAACGTCTTGGGCGATTAAACAGAAAGTAGCTTCATGGACTGAAAAAAAATTGAATTATTGGCTGTTGATGATTACACCAAATTTTTAGCAGAATGAGAATGTCCACATAGCTATGATATGGTATGATCCTGTCTATTTTTTAATACTTGTTGTTCATGTAAGCCGATATGTAATAAGACCCGATAGCTAACTTGATTAGACTGAAACTTGGTAAGCATGAGCTTCATGGATGACGGTTGATAAAAATCAGTCAGCTTTGGTTCCTGGCATACGTCAAATGAGGGGTTTTGCGACACGTATAGTGAATCCACTTTTGTCTCCGAAGAGGGAAAGTTGAAGCTCACCTGGGGACCACGGGCCTGTTCCGCTTAAACTGCCCCATTTCAAACGCATTTTACGGATTTTACAGGCAGGTAGCTTAAACCAGAGTATAACGACACTTGAAAATCTTAAATTCTAAGCAAAAACGTTCGTCTAATTGCTTCAGGCTCTTCTGAGAACTATATTGACCGGTACAAGGTCGATTGCGTTTTCTTCGCCGCTATAGTTCAGTGTTTGATTGGAAAACGGGAAACATGAGGAAATAAAAAAGTGACTGTTTCCAGGCAAGCAGCTCGTTCCCATTCAACTTTTCGGCTTTTAGTTGAGTCCTTTTGTTTGTCATTGTTTGGCGAGTTAGGTAGTTTGAATGCAACCTTCCTCTGATGGAATTTAGTTGAAAGAAAACATTTTTTCGACTTCGGGCTTTCCTGTAGATAAGCCAGCCACGAAATGTATGCACTCCCGCTGGACTTATTTTATAAAGCATCAACTTCTGAATATTCCTTTTGAGATGAGAAGTAGGTAAACCGTCAACATTGATAATGTTTCATCACTGAGTAGCTGACTGGAAAGAGAATTTGCATACTACAAATGCTGGTAGATGGCAGCTGAACAAAAGATAAGTAGAATCAAGAAAGTACACCC
The DNA here is from genome assembly GCA_004794785.1 of Opisthorchis felineus. Taxonomy (NCBI): domain Eukaryota; kingdom Metazoa; phylum Platyhelminthes; class Trematoda; order Opisthorchiida; family Opisthorchiidae; genus Opisthorchis; species Opisthorchis felineus. The sequence continues at coordinate 150,273 of SJOL01006399.1, read as the reverse complement.
GCGTAATCTAAATCTACAAAGTAGCCTCAAACGGGCTAGTAATGAAGCCAATCTACGCTGAAAGGCTGTGAAACATGGTATAGCTGTTTCACCCAAGTTGGGGAACTCTTCGAAATTATCGCAGCACTCAAGGCCGCTCCCAGTGTCGAGACAGCAGGTCTTGATGCGAAGAGCATTGTACTTGTTTTTTTACTGTCGCTAATTACCTTTATTCATACTCCTAATGGAGAATTTGTGGAACATTTATGTATATATATTGTGTATGGTATAAAATACATCATGCGTAATGGTGCTTTATTGTCACTAATGAAAAATACTGTTGCATTCTGGCAATGTTTTGGAATATAGGTAGCTCGGGTGCGCTGCTTGGTTGTTGGTCTGTTCGACGAGCTTGGCAGTTGGATTGCAAACGTTTCATCACCAATCGAGGTGACATCGTCAGTCACTCAACCCCGCACTGACGATGTCACCTCGATTGGTGATGAAACGTTTGCATTCCAACTGCCAAGCTCGGCGAACAAACCAACAACCAAACTGTTGCATTCTTTATGGGACGCTACTATTATATTTACGAACAATTTGCCAGAGAATAATACAGGAGGAAACATGTGTACGGTACATCCTAATATAGCCTTTTTCTTATCCGCGAAAGTCGCCTGACCCGCTTTTTAATCATAATGTCTTACTCCAACTGCAACCAACCATTACGATTTTAAGCTCTTCACGGGAATGTTGTTTTTCGTTGCTAAAACATGTTTATTTGTTATCCAAACCCCTTTTTTGAGTAGATTATGTCAAATATTTGTGACATTTATCCCCCAAAACACACTAGTCATTAGGTTGCTGAAACCACTCTGACAACAACTTAACGAGCAGTGTTACCAAAATGATGAATACTTCATATGTTTACCACTTGGGTTTCACCTGATCCACCCAATAATTCAAAAGAAAACTGAGTTTGAATGACAAATAAAAATGTTTTTTCTTCACCGAGGCGAAAAAAATGGTGCTTCTAAGAATAGCTTGTTGTTTGCAGCTAGAGTAAGCCATTTTGGATTGAAACAAGGTCAGCAGGTTTCGCATGTGCAAATAAATTTCGAAATCCTGGATATCGTACCAAAAATAGCACGTTCATTTTGAGCGTATAATAAACTGTAAATTCAACCGGGATAGAAAACAACCCACAAATGAGTGTAGTTCGCCAAGATGAAACACATATTTATTTATTTATTTATTTATTTATTTATTTATTTATTTATTTATTTATTTATTTGGTTTATTCCGAGCTTTCAAAAAGCACAATTTATAAGGCCTAAAAGTTCACATTCAATTTTCAGTTTCTGCTGTTTATTCTCAGGCTCCTGATATGAAACAGATGCTGCTAAAGTGCCACATATCCATTGACCTTGCCAAAAAAATAACAGTAATAGATCCGGATTAATCAAGACAGTGCAGGATTAAAGTTTCGATGTCAGTACAAATAAGCGATTAGCTAACAATGGCAAAAGTTAACGTCGCTTAGTCTGTACATCGCTATGTATCTTCTGAGTTGCACCTAGACTGTTAGCTTCATATTGCTTCTGTGTACATACCTCCAACTAGTTTAGAATTGCACCCAAAATTACATCATTTTATCCTGCATCTATGGTAGCCTCTTCGAGCATTTACTTGACCTGTTACCATCACAATGTTCCGGTTAAACGAGGTGGCATTTTGCACTGTTTTCGCAGACCGTGAATTTAACCAGTATCCCACGATGCTGCAAACATTTCCTCCCGTCACAATACCCTGGTTCACTAACGAACTTATCTGTGGAATACAAAGTCCCTCTAATCTGATAAACCTGTATGTTGTCCATTTTATATGGCTGATGAATCTGGTATTTGAAAATAGAACCATCCGGATACATGTGTTACAATTTATTAAGAGAGCTAGCGAGGTGAGTGAGCAGATTTTCCCTCAAACCTTAAGGAATTCATCAGCCGTGCATGACTGCATTGCGCGCATTTTGCCTGCGCATCCTTAGATAGACGGTGAGACAGGTAGGTCGCCTAGTAGCTGGAAAGGTAGATAGATAGTTAAACAGATAGATAAATGGATAGACAGATAGATAGATAGATAGATAGGTAGATAGATAGATAAATAGATAGATAGATAGATGGATAGATGGATAGATAGATAGATAGATAGATAGATAGATGGATAGATAGATTGTTTGACTGATTGATTGATTGAGTGATTGGCTGATTGGTCGATTGTTTGACTGATTGATTGATTGAGTGATTGGCTGATTGGTCGATTGTTTGACTGATTGATTGATTGAGTGATTGGCTGATTGGTCGATTGTTTGACTGATTGATTGATTGAGTGATTGGCTGATTGGTCGATTGTTTGACTGATTGATTGATTGAGTGATTGGCTGATTGGTCGATTGTTTGACTGATTGATTGATTGAGTGATTGGCTGATTGGTCGATTGTTTGACTGATTGATTGATTGAGTGATTGGCTGATTGGTCGATTGTTTGACTGATTGATTGATTGAGTGATTGGCTGATTGGTCGATTGTTTGACTGATTGATTGATTGAGTGATTGGCTGATTGGTCGATTGTTTGGCTGATTGATTTTTGGAGGGTTGGATAGCATGCACACTTTTCACTAAAAACATATCATGATATACGAATGCATTTGGGAAGTCGAAAACTGAGCGCTGTTTTACTGTCATCTGGTTTTGCGTTTGAGCCACATGTAACTGTTCCCTGATGAAACGTTTTCACTGAATATCAAAAGAATGGTTTCAGTATCGACAGGGATTTAAGGATACGGGATTTACGAACAGACTGTTTCGCAAAGAGATTAAGGAATGGTAAAATAACCAAAGGATTAGTTCTTTAGATTTAAATTCTTTCAGTAACTTTTCTCACACACTCAATCTGAGGAGATGAACCACTTCGACATAATCTAGTTGAGTTCAGCCCGACGAAGTCGCATGCAAGTTATTATATTCATCAAAGATACGCACGGAATGGTGATATAAATTTAGGTACTAAGGTTTGGAGATGTCACGAACTGAGTCTGTTTAAACAAAATAGGTGGCTATTCGAAGACAAAGCTGACATAACTTAGCTAAAAAAAACCAGATGAACCATATTGTTTGCTAACCATTTGGTTCAATCGCTTGTCTGGGAAAGTCACTCTGTTAAGGCGATTTGTGTGCGTCCGTGATTCGCTGAACCATACTGAGGTGGACAGTAATCATCAGAGATGAGTCAAAAGACCAATGTTTCCTATTTCTCCAGGTAGGCGACCGTGCTACATTGTGCGTTTGTTTTGGGACAGATAGAGCACGCGATGCAACTAAAAATGCCAACTGAAGTCGTTTGCCCAGCGCCGTTTCTCTGTATTGTCAGCTTTTGAAACAGTAGACATCATTTAGTCATACTGTCTTGGGGCCAGCGCAGGATCAAATACACCACAATTATATCAGTTCCTATCGGAATGGCCACTCATAACCTCCTGTATTTCACGGAATACCCTTCTGGAACTTGCTCATGTGCACCGACTTCCATTGTGTTTTCCAGCTCCATGCAAAGCACATGCAGCTTAGCTCTCCAGTGGAAAGTTCATGGGTCACCGACTTCAAGATACCTTCAACATCCACGCGCTAATAAGCTTTTGGGAACCTCCAAACCTGGAGTTGATTGGGGCACTTCCGTCTGTTTACGTACAGCTTGCCTGAATCGAACATCTAATCTAAGAATGTCTTTTTTGGGAACTTAGAGACAGTTTCTGTCTCCGGAAGAATCCCAACTGAAAAATTAGCGACTTCCAGTATAATTACGCGTATGCGCAGACAGTGATAGGCACAAAATTCTGAGGAAATAGTGAGGAGGAAACATCCACGAATGCCAGTAATTTGTTCCATTTGATTTATGTAACCCGCTCCCTGTTAAGCCACTGTCACTAAAGGTATCGAAAATCACAGGAGTTTCTTGGTGTTAAACACATAGCGAGATTGCAAATTTGGGAGACATATTTCGAGTTCAGCGAGTAACCTTCTCCTTTCCACCTGGAACGCAGGTCTGTAACATGGTTGGCAGAACGGACGATGAGGATTCCTCTCTTATGCTGGTTGAACACACTGGAGGATGCACTGCAGGAGCTATGCAACCGAATGGGAGCAATAAATGCCGATCGAGTGAAATGGCGTCGGATAAAAGCTAGAAGGTGCATATATGTGCGGTCGATCTATCGGGAGTCGTACCGCACTCGATATCTACGAGGCGAGGGCATGCGCACCTTGCGGATTTTCACCGCATTCGCATACAACCACCTTACGAAATCAGTCTTCGGTTTACCAGCATTGTTTCCGTCTGTTTGTTCTTATGCGGGTTATAGACCTTCTGTGTGCAGTAAAACCTTTTGGTGAGGCCCATTTTCTGACTGCGTCGTTGGTAAGTCAGTGATGTCTAATATGGCATTTCACTCGTCTGGCTTTGCTTTCGACCTACTGGTCTACGTTAACGCTAGCACTCATATGGCCCTAAGCGCTTGAAAGTCCATTCACAGAAGAAACAATATACAGAAAATTCTATGGTCTTGTTGGCCTTGAGGGGAATGCTACGGATGCTGCGAATGCTGCGAATGCTACGGACTTATTAGATAAGAAAAGATGGCAAGTGCTGACTAAAGGTTAGCACTCATTGCCCGAAGCTTACGGGATGAACAAAAGAATCAAACTCTCACCGCAATTGTTGGGCCAATCAAACTCGGTCGCAAGTGTTGATCGACCAGACCCGTCAGATTTTGGGCCGCAAACTGCGTGGAGTGTGTTTCCGTAACTCACGTGGCATTAGGGGAGGAAAATAAGCCACTTTGCTAACATTTTCCAAATTAAAGGACTGACAGCTCTATCCTACATAAGTTACACCTGGCAGCATGTTCTGGAAGCCACTTCTTGTAGGTTTTGTTCATATCTTTGTAAGCTGCGTTCCGACTTTGAAAACAACGATCCTTGACCTTCCAAACTTGGCAATCAAACGCCGGGCTTTTCACATTGTAACTGTGCTCAAATGCCGTGCATTCAAAACTTTCGAGTCATTCGCTTTAGGCAAATAACTGAGAAGTGTAGCTTCTGGTCTTTAAAGGGACTAGCAAAATCTGTAGGGAAACGAGAGCAAGGAACAGCCGGTTTGGGCCATAGAAGAACGGATTTGGAAAGTAAGTGTGAAGTTCAAATGGATCCTCGTCCAACGTAGGTTGGAACGAATAACTCTGTAAGGACGTCTTCAGCCGAGGGATCTTGGATAGTGCTACTGTATGGGTTGCAAGAATATAGAGTGTAGTACCACAGAACACTAAGTGCACTAAAATAATCAAGCATTCATCGAGAATGACTGAGAATGACTGACTGAGAATAATATTATTGATGGAACTACTCTATAAAGCTCTCTATTCCCTGTGGTTTTCCTTCAACATGCGTTAAGGATAAGGTTTTCCGTCATATTGTACCGTCCACTGGTTATACCTGACTATGTCTTAGCAGTGAAAGTGCGAATCTCGGCTTAGTGAAATAAAAATTCCGGCTCCACAAAAACGGATGCTACCAATTTAAAAAAAATGGGTTCAACCAAACAAGATAATGCATCTCCTTGACGAAATAAGCCGTTGCTGGGTCGTTTGATTCAAAATCGCATGCAGGGAATAATGTGGAATAGTTTGACAGCCGCCTAACAAGGTATACAGAAGTAACGCTATGAGACCCACTCGTGACGCCGAGGGTTGCTCTTTTTATGAATCATCATTTAGAACTCCACGAATGCAGGTCTTTATTTAGGAATCCATCAATTACAGACACTAACTGTGGACAGTCGGTCCCGAAATAAATTCACCAAACGTTTATCAGTCTTCTGTGGAATAAAACTCAGGAGATGCTCGAGAAAAACCAACCTACAACAATGAATGTGCTCAAAATCCTCCAGTCCATACACCACTGGTTATAATTTTGGTGCATCTTCTAACCCCGCAGCAGCTATAATAAGGATGTTTCCATGCTTTAAACAAGCACTAGTCCCCAGGTTTGAGTGTAAGCACTTAAAATGGCACTTCTATTCTGCCCGTCATATTCATTTCCGAATTATTGGTTGATTTTGCAAAAAAATGAGACCAACGAACTTACCATACGCAACCGAGGTAACCGTGATTGTTCCCGTTTCTGTGCCACTAAGCAACGGTGATCTTGCAAAACGTTTTGTAATACCAGAAGAAGTTTGGCGAGTTATTCCCGTTCAGTTATCACTGACACCGTCTGTCTCAAAATCTACCACGGAGCTGAGAAAACAGTGACAAAGGTTCCGCTCCAGTTAGCCAATCATTCAGGACACGCCGCTGAAACGGACTGGTTTAGGGAAAGTAGACCATTCGACCAAATGGCACTGAATGTACCAGAGGACAATGCTTGTGAGATGCTTGTGACTCATCGTACACATAATGCATGTCCCCTTTGAGAGCCCGGTGTGTTTGTATAGCAGTCTTGAATAAATAAATGACGTACTTCTTTCCTTAGGAAGAACGAAATTGTGAGTGAATTAAGCTAAGTGATCTCGCTGGAGTACATTCTTTAAATATAGGGTTTTTGAAGTTTTTGAAGTTTAAGGACCTCTAAATCCCCAGGGTTTTTACACTTCCCTATGGTTTCATGTATCAGTGAGTCTGGTGATGCCGGTGCGCAAATAATCGAGGGTGGAATCATCCGTACCATTTGGCGCTAGTGTTAACGTCAGAGGTCGCTTGTACCAGACCACATGCTCGTTACGTACTCACAACAAGGAACTGATGACATTCCCCTGGATATCTTTGATATTGTGGGGTGATATTTCCCCCGAATAATTATGGTATTAATTTGACACACCTAATCCAGGCTCAGGACACATGCGCAGATGTGTCTGACAGTTAACTAACTAACAGCACTGCGAAAAAACGAAGCTCAGAGGGACCCAAATGTTGAAATACTTCGCGTCTATCTGAACTTGCTGTTGAATGTAACTTGACCTTATGATAATTCCCCCATTCATTTGCTTACTCCGCCTATGTACTTTTTATCTCCAGTTGTTTTGCTTATCCGTACCCGCCACTCACCTTGCCGCAGAGGCCATCCCGTCTGACACTTGTGTGTTGGCATGTGTGTCTGTGTGTGTGAATGTGCGCAGCTGACCTACTTACCCATGCGCGTTCGTATCCCGTTTGCTGAGCCTGCCTTGACTTGCTCCGTGTGATCGCACGGCCAATGAGAGTCACGAGACTGTCGTCGGAAGGGACGACCGCAACCCACACTACTGAGCCATCATTCCGCTCGCCGTTGTTTGGTGTGCGGACGTTGACACTGCACTGTGCCGGTCAGTGACAGACCTGTGCACTTGTTGACGCTACGAACGTGAACAATTGAGGTTTGTTGTACACATTTGCTTACCCTTATGTAAATAGTACCGTAGAATTTCGAACCCACTTCTTCCTTTTGATATTCGGGATTGTCGATCCTACGCGTCACTCGAAGTTCCGTATCGGGAACCTCAACACTTGCAATTATTATTATTAGTATTAAACTCACGAGTCTGAACAACAGTTTACAAGGGAGCTTTGATCAAGATGCACCGGAGTTGGATGCCGTGGTAAGTTAATCATAGTTACTACCATGGAAATTTCTCACTTCAAAATTGAATATTCCGGTGGCAAATAATATATGCTGACATAAGGCGGTCTCACGTGTTATCTTACTGGTGGTCATCGGTTATGATAAATGAGAACTGTTTTTATGCAGGAGATTTTCCTAAGTATGCCGAAAGCTATGGTTAAACCCGCCTGCTTATCGGGGTTGCAACAAGCGATGAACTCCCTTATCCACTCATTTAACCATGGATAGGTCTCAGTACACGTACCAATGTCCGAACCAATTAAAATGTGTGTTGATCATCATGCGTGGGCGGGTGTTTCCGTCCAACCAAAAGCTTAGCTTTTCAAATCCAGTCTATTACTTCTACTGTGTGAATAACATACTTTGTTATTCGTTCACTAGACCAAAGCACCATGAAACTCAACTTGTCCAGCCCCGGAAAGCTTCCAACACTACAGTTGCACAAGATTGTTCGGGTGCTTGGAAAACATGACACTCACGTATTTACTTTTGTTGTCCCATCTCAACTTACTCGTGGATTTCTGCAGTCGGTGCAATCAAAGGAGTTTTCCTATGGCGGACTGTCGTGGTATGTTAAACTGGAATATTATAGTGACCCACTAGATGCACAAGCAAGACGCGGTTCATTTGTTGTGCACTATCAGAAACAACCCTTGGGGTTTGCACTGCACTGTTGTGGTTTGTCCAACATGATGAAGGCACATTTGAACTACGTCCGTTTCACCATACTTCACCAAGAACACTTCATGCGAAACCTGACACGTGAAGAAATTGAGCCGAATTTCACCTCGGTTAAGCCTTCGTTCAAAGTACCTAGGTGGATAGAGTCCGGGTACTTAACAAAGGAGCGATATGTTTTTGATGATTCATCATGTTTGTTGGAAGTTGAGCTGCGTGGTGCAGTTACAACGTATGAAGAACAGTTGCGCGTACCAAGGGATCCAAGAGAAGTTTCACGGTGCAAGACACTAGAGAGTACAAGCTTTAATTTTGCTGGAGCCGACTGGAGTTTGGTGCTTGATTGGAAGTCCCTCCCCGAACGCACCGGCAATTCAGATCGAGATTGTCGCCCCTCATTTTTCATACAGAGACATAGTCGTGCCAAAAACTGGACACGAGTTCAATACCAAACAACAATAACTTGGCATGAGACAGGAACAACGAAATCCACTATGATAGACCAGCTTATCCCACCAGAAATAGGCGCCACAACGGCCCCTGTGCCCATTGGTGATCGTCGGTGGTTTGCATCGAGCGGGGGACCAGTGGTCACATCGAAACACAAAATCAACTTGGGCATTGAGCTTTATAAAGCACTACAAATAAGCCGTGTTGATTTGATCCCGACTGCCCCACAAGGTGGTAAAAATTGTTCACGCGTCACAGACAACGATGGCTTTGATTGGATTGTAATGAGCGACATTTTGGGTAGTCTCGTAAAGTTACGGATTTTTCCAGATCCCGAGAATCTAATTTCTCAAAAGAAAGATGACACCGAAGGTATGATAGTAAACAGGTCGACCGCATTTGCCATTCAGCTGATTCCCTATGATCCAGCCCTGGATATAGTGAAATCTCTCACAACCTTTTACACAGTAAACGTGCCTTTAATCTCGAAATCCACTACTGATAATCGGCTAAGTGCATCAGATATTTCGCAGGACGTGGTGCTCATGCTGGAAGTTGACAAGGTTTGTTAAATTCATTTTTTTAATTATTACGACTCTTTTGCCTGTGTTGCTTCCCAAAAATTTAGCCGACATTCTTTGGTCAACCTACAAGCAAATTGGCAAAGTACATCAAACGTCGTTAACGTTAATTTTAAATGGTCTGCAGCAAAGAATGCCATGACTGCTATTCCATTCAGGGTTCGTGGTGGAAGTTTTGAAGTACAAGTTGCATGAAACCGCTAATCTCCAAGACTCCATCGAAATGATGATTCGAACATGTTTATTGGTAAGGTAGTTAAAATCACTTTGGCTTCATGCCAAAATATTCTATTTATAGCCTTTTGGCATCCAGCAATTCAACGTTGTCTGATCTTGGACACCAAAGGATAAATTTTCGTGTTTAAAAGCCTGACACTGAACAGACATTTTTCAGTTCGATTAAGTGCGTTCTTGGGACGACTTTTATGTTTTTAGTCGTAATCATTTATTGACAAACTGGAAAAAAAGTTCCTCAAAAGTTGTGCAGCCCTTCTTATGACAGCCTTCAGAATTGTGATGGGGTTTTGGAATTCGATCCACCATGAATTAACTATATTCACGGATAGATTGGCCCCTTTCACGTGAGCATTACATACAGCAAATGGCGGCTTTGCACATAACGTTCCGCACTGGCCTTCTTAAGACTGTGGTACTTACCGAAATATTTTCTTCGAAAAATAGACGGTGTTTCAAAACAGCCACATATCGACTATCGTGAAGTATTCGGGCAGTCGATTACGTCCTGTTGGACATGCCATAGTTGCAGTAGGATAGAGTTCAGCAACTCATAGTCTGACCTAACATTTTTGGTTTTTATGTCCGCATTTCTCATTGGAAAACACTCCTTGCCCCTAATTGTCTCAAGGTGAATTTCACTTTAACGGAACCGAACACTAGTGTAGTCTAGATTTTGGTAGGGGTTAGATATGTGGCCTTTTTATTCAGTTTTCCAAAACGGAGGGGATGTCTATCCACGCAGCAGTAACGTTCAAGCCACTACTTGTTGAATTTGCTCCCAAGTACAATTTTCATCTATTGATTACCCTGCGATGTTTCAAATCCCTAAATCCTCTCATACTACCAACAAAGCTCCAAGGTTCACGTTTTGTGTGGGCCTTCCAACTGACCGGTCATCAGTCTGGAGCCAGTGAGCATGCGGCCACATAACGTCGAGGTGAGAATTTCATGATTAATGGATGAGGGCGCTCCATTTTCTAGATGCGAGTTGACCATGGTATCCAAGCGTCTTGATCTTAAACTAATAGCAGTGAAGCCGCAAGGTCGAGTCTTCTTGGTGCTTCTCGGCTTTCTGACACAGAACGAAATCTTAATGAGAATTCCAAAATGTTCCCATGTTGTCAAGATGTTAATGTTTGTTGTTACTGTGACGAGATTTTGAGATTTTCAAAAGACCCTATCTTTTAAGTGAAACTGCTCTATACCGAAAATCCGAGAGTGCACTATACAGGTGTTTCATCCTTGGTATGATTCGCCAGCAGTGGGCATCCCGTTAAAATCCAGGGAGTTTCAGGCCCTCGATCTTCCAGCTTAAGTTTACCTTCTGGCGCCGGGCTAGTGATTTGCAGTGAGATTAACCCTCAGTTAGATTCAATATAGTGCGACTCATCCTCTAACCAAGGAATCAACATGTCATGGTGATGTGTTGAATGACCCCACAGGCGACGCTTTCTTAGGTGGATTAGTTCTTCCTTCACAAATTCGTATACTTTTTTGGTGGTGTGAAAAGCATTGAAAACTTCCAATAATGATTTCATCCTGAAAGTGAAACTACTGTCGCTGTTGCCGTCCGAGTTTCTCCGAATTCTGTCATACCATTCAGTTATAATTTATTCTTCTTTCATGGTTGTGCAGTTGTGTCTAACATGCATACGCTGTTCGATTTATGACTGAATAATTACGCTAGAAATGAATTGCTGTAGCCCGAAAATTCTGTGATAATTAGCACAAACTGACCCCAAAGATGAAGACGACTTTGACAATACCAAGAGGAACAACTTGATTTATCAGGTCGGGTGTAACAAATGCAACACTTTTTACGCTGAACGAACTCCAGAGAAACTGTGTATATGAATAAAGAAGATATTTAGAACACTAGATCTCCACCATTTATCATCATACACGGAGACCAGCGGGGGCACAAATTCCGAAAAAATGTGAAAGCCGCCTCACCCGGAGACACAAAAACTGAAAGAAATTTTCGGAATTATGGGACCCCAAGACAAATTTAATCAACCAACATATCCTTTTTACGCACCACTACGTGAGTGCGACCAATTTCTCAACTGGAATATTCAAATAAAACCGACAACACCTCAGGAAACAGGGACCCCTTTGAAGTTATGCTTAAAATTAACGCATCGTGGAACCCAAAGAAATCAGCGGATGAACACACTTAAGTATCGACCGATGGGAAACGGCAAGGCGGTCGGACTGAAAGATAACTTTGTCACCAACTAATCAGGACAAAGATTAACGGGCCGCTCGGCCGAACAACCTTTCGTTATGGGACAGTCCCGACAAGCAGCAAGTATAATAACACACAGGAAACACAAATACTGATTCAGCCCTACGTTTCACCTCCCAACTGATGATTTGTTAATGAATCGGTTGCAATCATACTACCTGCCTCAGCGGTTTACAGTACGGTTTACGTTGCCTGCGTCACCACGTCGACCTTAACTGAAATAAAATCGCCCAGCTTCGATACACCTTAACATTAATACAGACTTATCAGCAAATTGACGCAACTAACTGTTTTCACTAATACAGTGCTGAAATCCTTCTCTACATTAATTGACTGTTGGTGTAATCGATGCAGATGACGGTACTGATGATCAACCAAATGGACTATATTCACACCAAAATCTGCTGAGGTGTTTCAGGCAATTTTTCAATGACCATGGTCGTCTAGTTCAAATTATAGCGAACCATCATCAACCGCAGAATTCTATACGGGTGTCATCTAAGCTTGACTTACTGGAGATTCAAACTTATCGAAGCGGGCACCAGTGGGTTCCTTCAACCGAATCCCCAATTTTCTGGTTGCAATCAAACGCTATGGGTTTAGGATAATTGTATTTCATTATCATTAAGCAAGCTCCGTCTACAGAAATATGCTTCAATTATGCGGTTATGAGGACCAGATCCGTAAGTGTCAAGGTCTTGCTTGGGCAGCTAGCTAATATTCTTGTGAAAACTGTGCACAGCTGGAAAATTATAACACAGAGAATATGATAGTACATCCTTTCTTGCTTTTTTGCAGTCAAAATACTTGCAAGTACAAAGTGTTTTCTTCAAAGCAAGAGACCACTTCAATAATGGTTCAACCATCTCGAGTGCTTTCTGATAAGAATTTCTATGGCCAAAATGTTCGCATCGTGGATAATAAGTTTTTGGGCTAGTGCGTCTCCCGCCTTTGTGTTATGCAAATGCACAGAACGGTTGATATCGGCCGTGCTCATTGAAAATTATTAACAGTCACACCGGAAAGATGTTCCCAATTCACTTGAACATAGATTATAGTTTCAGAACCTTAGTGTACGGCAAAATAAGTTAATCATTTTCAAGCAGCAGAATTATGCTTGCTGAAATGTGACCAGTCTGTTGAAGTCTCTTGGAATCATGCACTGCCAAAGGTGGCTGAATGCCAGGGAAACGTCGCTCACGCTAGCTTCCCTTGAGCCAATATCAACAAGGTGCGTACATCGTCAGTACTATTCTTTACTGTCAGTCCTTTGGTTGTAAGTCCAATGAGGAAACTGCGCATTCTCCATCAAGACAAATAAAACAGCGTCGACATCCTTTTAGGTATTCAAGGTTGTGGCAAATTAAGAGCTGAGTCTCTGTCTCATTCCAAGTTTCTTCGGGAGATTATTTGTTTATCTAATCGACCAATGGGCGCCGTACGCTGCGTTATTCAGATGCACTTATCACAGCTAAAAAACGCATACTTGTTTTTATCCGGTTGCTTAGAATGCGCCATACTTTATCCTGCCAGCTTACCGACAAAAGTCGGGCTAAACGTCAAGTTGATTTATCTCACTCTCTGAAAGTTACTTCATCAGATATTGCTCGATCGAATAGGCTCAAAACTAACTTGAAAAGTTTGGCAGTAAACCAAAATTTGGGACGCGGATTCCGGTTTTGTTACAGGGCATGGCGCTCTGTGATTTGCGCTGGTTATTTATCCGGTCGCCTCAGAACTTGCACTGTCTACTACTTATGGAACAAAAAACGCCTGCGAAAGCACCTGTTAAGAAATTAGGTAATCGAACTTCTACACACTACACTCGGTGTATTGTGGGATTACTTCACTAGACGGTTGGATAAACCTAGAGGCATTCTTTGCTCCATTTCTTATGTATTTGAAATGTTTGTTGACCCTCCTATTTTGTTACAGCTATTCTAAGGGTCGGTAGGGTTTATGTAGTTTTCAGGCTTCTTTCCCAGGTTTTGTTCTTTCACTCTTCCTTGTGGTGTTCTTTATAGGCCTCTGTTTGCTGCTCTCGATAAGGATCCAGAGATTCTAGTGTCTTCTATTTATTTGTATTCATAGCGAACTCTGGTCCAAACACGTCACATAGGCTTTGAATCAGGGAACAGTATTATTACTTTTACTATCCACTGATGGAAGATCTCTGTCTTGCATTACGTAATGCTCTATTCTGTAATCACATACCTTTTTACGATGCCTTCACTTTTCTCCTGTCCACCCAGAGTCAAAGTTAGTGTTCGTGGTTGAGCATCATACCTTCAAAGTTTGGGAATCAAATCAAAGCGATCCTGATAGGATTCACCAATTTCTAACGTTATGCAATATGCAACAGTTCTTATTAGAGGATTTGCGGGGTGCTTCCCACCCTTCATATGCTTAAATATTGACAACCAACTCAGATCTTAAGAAGCACTCTAATTTTAAACCAAATTTTGAGTTAGAACCGCTCGCCAGATTCCCAGTATTCCCGGTTGAAAGCGCACAAGTGTGAATCATAGCCTGTTCGTACTCTAGCTTAAAAGACATCCGTTTTAGGAAACCAAACCTTTCAAAACTTCCAATTCACTTGATGATATTCCTGTGTCACCTCCATTTATATTACCAACGAAAGATGCCGATAGATGCAGCTTGATTTTGCTCTGTATATATTATTATTATTATACCATTATTATTTGCGTCTGATTGTGCCTGTCAATTAGGTAATTCACTTGCGGGTTAATGTATGGAATGTAACCGTTTATCAGTACGGGAGTTCAGTCCTACCCAGCTGGGTGACGGATAGAAGCCACGCCTGTGATTGACACAGTTGGGCCGGAATCCCCCAGTCCCAAACGTCTGATGGTTGCCTGTGTTGCTCGCCACTACTAATGTTTTAACGCGTTTACTTTCTGGTCATTCAGCGAAGAGTACCATATGAAACCTAAGTAACACATGAAAATATTTTTGATGTAACATCTACAACTTTGGAATATTGCAGAATACTACTGAATCTAGGGTGTTCTGCGTGGCTAATTCTCATCTGTGGCTAAACTACACAAAAACTACATCGACCACCCGGATAAAGCTTGAGCTATTGATTAATCTCGCATTTTCAACAGCATGCACCTACTTGCCTACGAACTCATCATTGTCGCACCTTTGTACACTAAATATTTCAGCAGATCCCGTACTTATCACTTCGCTTACCATCCGAGTTAAAAGTTGGCCAGTGATGGTGCGGACTGCAGTTGTTAATGCGGAGGGAATTTTGTTTCACCCCTTTGAATTGTGGGGATATTTTGACTGTTCTCAGAAATTTTCCGAAAAAGACGACTTCTCAATCGATTCCAAACGTTCTCCAGCAACCATTTTTTCGCTTGGGAGTGTGCGCACTAGATATAGACACTTTATTCTGGGAATGCATCACGTCTGCCAAGGTAGTGCTTGGTACTAGTGTGGCTAGTTGATTTTTCCGAGACAGCCAAAAAGAGTAAACAATTCTGTAGTACTCTCAAAAGGCGAATGACTTCAGGTTCACTTGGCCCCCCACCCCGTTCACTGTGTACATCCAGCCAGAGTCTGTAATAAAGCAGCATAGTCGCAAACGAATTCGAGTCCTCATGAATAGGGACCACATACTACCGCGAAACGACTGCGCACCGTGCATATGAGGAGTTGCTTTCTATCCAGTGGTGCTTAAATGAGACTTATCCCTAGCCTGTGGAATGAGTGGGCGTAATACTGATCAACATTTATGAGTGAAATCTGCA
This sequence comes from Opisthorchis felineus, assembly GCA_004794785.1. Classification (NCBI taxonomy): domain Eukaryota; kingdom Metazoa; phylum Platyhelminthes; class Trematoda; order Opisthorchiida; family Opisthorchiidae; genus Opisthorchis; species Opisthorchis felineus. Next base: position 134,611 of record SJOL01006399.1, on the reverse strand, counting down.
CGCTGGTGGAGGAGCATCTCAAGTACCATCTAGCCACCCGCTAAAAGCACCGCAAAACAAGCTATAAGGATTTGAGACCAGAGGTCAAATTTAGGTATAAAAAACTCTAGATGATACAATAAATTAAGGCGCATCTTCACTTCGTTACTTTGATTTTTATTATTATTAACTAGTCAGTTCCTTCAAATTCCGCATTTTGTACATATTGCATTTTGCATTTCACATGCATTTTATACAAACACTTCATATTGTGGAATTCAGATACTATTGGAAATCACTACTTGTGAATAGGGAATAGGTGATTGTGAATGGTCTTCGAACACAATGAGTTTAGACTTAATTTTTACACAAATAAATCTGTTTTCCATTTGAATGGCATAAAGGACTTGGTTTAAATTTGAAACATAAACTGTAGAATTTCGTCGCTCAATTGCTCTGCGTAGACACCGGGACACAGAATATGCCCAGGTCACCTGTTTGTTCGCGGCCGTCCTTAATAAATCAGAACCCATAAGGTGGATAGTTGGTTAAAAGTTTCAAAACACTTTTAACTAAAAGAAACAAGTTTTTCCCAAAAAAATATCTCTCGGTAAGGCAAAACTTATGGCTCCTGCTAAACAAGTGAACTAAGAGTTTGTGCTTTGAAGTTAAACAATGTGGTATTAAAGAAGACTTGGAATGTCTTGCAGTGCTTAGGGGAAACATTGTTAAAATATATTCTTCATTCTTTCATTAACCTAAGGGGATTAAAACACTCATGACTACTTTTTTTTCTCCACGCTGTTTATCGCAGATGTAGAAGTGTATGGCTTTTTATTTAACTTACACAACACGGGTGATAGTTATCTTATTTTTCGTTTCATTCAGTGAGTGAGAAGAAATTTGGCTTGTGATTGTTGTCGGAAACCTACGGAACCTACGTTGAAATTAGTAGGGAATCTACTGATACGTTATCGCTATGAACATACAAATGTTGGGCAGAAGAAAGAATTTTTTTAAAAATGTTTCCAAGATATCCCAAAATGCTTACTTGAAATGATTGCAAGGTGTGTGTAGTGTTGAAATATTCAAGTGATCCAATAGGTCATTCGGGTGTCAAAATATCATTCCAACTTATTACCTGGCTATATTGGTTATGGGCCAAACGTTCAGTTAATAGCACGCAGTTCAGTTATTTGGGGTTTGGAAAAGAGCCTGAATGGTGTAATTCTTAAACTTGCGTACCAAGACGTTGCGGATTGATTAGTTTATGAGCACTATACTGGTTGTGATTTACTATTTAGAAGTATTATTAGCATTAGGAGTAAACGTGTGTAAATTTTGCTCGGTCTTGATGTTAGGTATACGATAAATGGTAGGGACCACATAGTCGTGGTTTAAAGCCCTATTAGAAATTAAACCCACTTTATTGTAGTTTTTAACAAAGTACGCCAGCAAAACTTTGTGCTGGCCAAAAAGCAGTGGTAGACGGCATGAACTTTCTTCTGATATCGGTAGCTGGATGGATATCTGAGTCGTACAGATCAGAAACCAAACCAAAATTCTGATTTTAAGCTATAAAATCTTGTTAAACAATGCATTTTTTGTGTTAGCACCATGCAATTTGTGACTCAAGGAACAACTTGTCCGGTTAATCTGCGTCCATCAAATTGATCGGGATAAGATGAAGTACATGTTAATCTCAACTATGAACGTCTTCTTTTAACTTAGTATTGAAACTTCCCTAACTGGCCTGTCAAGCTCTTATAAGGGATCAAAACATCGATAACACTATCGTAACCCACGACTATTCTCTAACGACTTCCTGAAGTACCAAGCAGGTCTACATTTACTTAAACACGATGGATTATTGTGCAGTATGATACAGCCCAACGTTATTCATGTTGGTACAGTTTATAAGTATGTGAAACCAGCTTGTTGTGCCATTTTTGAAGAGGAAACGTCCTGGTTGCCCACCCAGCGTGCAGGACAATATTCTGATATCATGTGTTAGATAGTTCGAACTGCACACGTATGGGACCAACAGCGGGAACACACGATGAAACAGCCGTATTACCGTAGTTAAGTTAAAACAAGCGTCAGTTATAATTTGATTAAATGACTGACGGTAACCGTACGAAAATATTGTTCACTGGTAGCATGTCCTGCCCGAGAAACTTACACTAAACCATGGGTAGTGTGTCTAGATTTGTTGGTGCTCAATCAGGGTAATTTTTCACCACTGGTCTATCGGAAAATAATTCCAACCTTAGCATGCTTACATAAATAATGCATTCAGTCTTCGAAATGGAATAAAACAAATCCCTGTATGGAAATCGTAAAATCAGATAGATAAACTGGAATATGTGCAACCATGGACTCTACAAACATAATGTTTCTTTTTAATTTCGGAAAGCAGTGACCACCTTAAAGTGTGAAAAAAACGTTTGCGTCAAATATTCTAATCTTCAGTTTAAGTGTCCACTAGAAAACTTGTCTTTTAAAGATGATACCAGCGGAGCACTGCTGCACTTTCATTCTATCGGTATAGAATATTGTAGTTAAAAAAGAGGTTAGTGACTACGATGAGAGCGTCACCTTTAGCTTTATTTTAAGTGCATTACGTTATTAAAAACGTTCATTATTTTCTTCATACTTACTCTCCACTGTGACGTAAACACGTAAATCGCCATATCTGTTTTATTATATGCGTGTTTTTGATTGGTTATCGTTTATTCCAGTAAATTGGTTTATCTTTCAACAGTAGTAACTATTAGCAGTGCCTTGTGTTTAAGAAGTTTAATGGGCATGTGAATACATTGGCTAGTTTTTCGGCAGACGAACGCCACTTATATTTTCATTGCTATCCCTGAGTCAGTTGAATTAATTCCTATGAACTTGTTTATATCCTTCAAAAGATGTCGCTTGCAGGACAACGGTATGCTTGCCCATTCCGTAATGGCGAGTTTAATGCCCTTGTGAAGGTAACTTGTTGGGGAAGACCGGCCTTTCAATTTCTTTGTTATCTTGGTAATAGAATTATTTATCTTCCTTTGCACTGCTTGCAATAAAATGTCTACGCAGTTTTTTATGAAGCTTCGCACTTTCTTCATTTGAAGCATTATATGTGTAGTTCACCTAGAGCTACTCCATGAAAGAATGTCTGGGTTCTCATGCTGACTGTCAAACGTGTTATTAAATGTCGGTCTCATGAAGCACACCAAGGCATCGCACCTTGTTTTCATGTATTCTGAAATGTTTTCTGTCCGAGTATTATCTTTTGACATATTGAAATTAGGTAAGTTGCGGGCTCCGTTGCTACTGACCACAGATTCCTCTGAATAAAAGACTATTGTGTAAATGTGCCTGCACATTATTTATTTTTACGGAATAAAGAAACTAACATTGTCACTGGAAATGTCTTAACACGCCTTTAGTATCGATCATACTCCGTGTTGAGGTCATGTATGACGCATGCCGGACCATCGTTTGCCGAAGAGATTGTTGTTTTCCGCGCCCAATGTAGAATGGTGGAAGCGAAGAGATGGGCAACGTTTGACCTAGCATAGGGTTTTGAAAGAGGTTACGAAAAATTTGGGTGCTGCCTTTGAGACTCGGCTTCTAGGATGAGAAGCGCCTAATCCCCACTTCGCCTGCTTGTAAGCGCTGCAAGCTATGGCTGCTAATCAATGTCAGTGGCGTTCTTGTGGTCAATTTTTTATCCAGATTGCCTGAATGAGTGTCTGGAGGTGTGCACGCTTCTGAATGGTTGTGGTAGGCAAGTACCATGTCCCTTCACCACTCAATTTCATCCTTTTTTTTCAAAATAGTGCTTCTAAGTAAATCATGGCTGCACAGTAGCGAAGCGTCAGTGTTGAACACTGTTGTTATGCTACCGATTATGTCGATGATAACACGTGTGATATTTATCCTCTATTCGTCGTGAGCACCTATGACCTTAGTCCCATTGGACACATTCAGTATAGGTTTAATACGGCAGCGCATCACCCTAATGCTCAGCGGAACAATCGTGTAGTGAAACAGCGCCGTACGAGTACTCCCACGCGTCTGAATCACGTCCGGTTTCATCATGTGCCGGAGCAAGGTCAAGAGTACACATGCTTTTCACGCCTACCTGATGGCCAAGGCAACATGTGCACTCCGTACTCAAGCGCACAGACGGCCACCTATGACTAACCGTGACAACGAAAACAACCGCTCGAGAACCGGTGTGGACGTGCAGGAGACACACCGGTTGGTTGAGAACAGATTGACCACCGAATAGAACTCTGTACTTGCACTAATACACAGTTTTCCTGGCCGCCTTCGTGTCTTCTGACTGTAAACAGGTGGCATCAAGGAAGGCGAAGAGATACAACAAGGTTTGTGCGAATAAATTGCACCCAAAATCTGATGCCATGCACGCATTCTTGAGATAACTAATATCTTCATTTCGCACAAAATACGTGGGGTAGTGGGCGAAAACCAACTAGACGGATGACACTGGTGATGGACAGTGGTAGACAAGGAACTGATGATGATGACCATTTTTGTGCCAGCGTGTTTGCGCGACTGACCACATGCAACAGTACTCAGCATGCTGGTCCATGTTTAATATTCCCACAAATACATCGGGATTATATTCTGGTAAGCAGCACAACATTCGGCTCCCCACAAACTGCTTATGGTTTTCCAAGTATGAAGCGATTTTCAGTCGTTACTCCACTGTTGACCATCGAGTCTGGCTCCGATACCAGCAACCTGTTGACTGAGCTTTGCAACCAACCAAATAACGTTTGGTCCTTTTTTGAAGAAACATCATCAGCTTGTGGCTAGGTAATTGTGGATATCTCTCTAGTTCTTTCAAATTGCAAGTGAGAGAACATTCAAAGGCAAAATGGAAGTTTCTAGGATTAGAATGCACAATTTTCGACGAAAAAAGCAAAAGGAGTAAAACACGATATAACTGAAGAGTCCAGAATATGGTAACTATTTGGAAAAAATTGTGCAAATCAGCCATCCGATGCGAGAAGAGAACGAAAAGCGATTTGAAGATGAATCTATAAGGCAAACAATTATTCAACAGTGATACAGATTACAACGCAATCTACATCACTGTGGGGTCAACTGGCCGTGCAATGACGACTTGTAGATAATTTATCCAACAGACTAGTCAAGCACACAATAGACGAATCACAAGGCGAAACTGTTCTCAAATTTAACAGTCCAATTACGAGTAAGATGTCTTTGAAACGGTCATTTATGTAAGGAAGCCAGGAACTAATCAACTGAATGCGATATGGTTAGCTTTATAAATGGTGATGAAAAGTATGAAGTTAGATCGCCAAGCTCAGTGTTTGTACATGACAAACTATCGTTGATTCGAATCTCGGCTTCATTGTCTTGGTTTTTGTATAGTTTGAGCGCGTATTTCGCCCTTCCAAGGCTAGGTCACGTCAATTACGTCACCCGTAGCTCCCAAATTCTCATATCTCGCTGAGTATTATCAGTGGCACCCGACGTACTCTCGAAAGTGTATGCCATTTAAAGATGGCACAACTAAATACTTTTGACATATTACCTTTGGTCCTGTGTCTCCCACTCCAAAGGCTGTTAGGCAGACTGATTATTTATACCGCAGTAGACTTTTAAATGTTATCACTCAAAGCAATTAGAAGCACTTCAGTTGGTATGGTTGTGTGCTCTCATTTTGAAAATTGACACGAAGCATAACAAATTTGTAGAGGAACAACTACCAGTTACATGGTAATGATAATTACCAAGTAGTCTAGCTATTTAAAATAAATTTAAAGATCTTTTACAATTCCACGTAAATTAATCCCCAGTTGGTGTTACGTAGTTGTTCGTTTGGGACAGTGAGGATTAGAGTACCCATATCAAAACTAAACACAATTTAAAAGAGAACACCTTAGTGAGGCACAATGAACAGCACGCTAGACGGCTTTGGTCAAATAGGATTAGACGGTTGACGAATTTTCGAGAAAGGATTAGCCACATTTATTGCCTCCCAAGTTTATCTTGTACTTCGTGCTTCTGAAGCTGAACGACAATTTTAATGTCTATTCGATGCAGCTTATACTTGGTAAGTGTATTATGACGATTGCTCACTTTAACTGAAATTTAATGTGACCCATTTTGTTGAGAACATCACTATATTGAAAAGAGACAGGTAAAGATACATACATCGTAATGTAGATTTTAGGCCTAAACTAGAGCATAGTCCTAAAAGTAACATTTACCATGAGAAGGACGTTATCCTAAACGTATGTCTGGCCCAAGTAAATGTGTAATTTCACAAAAAAATGGATGCAAATTAGTAACCCGGGATATTTTGGTGAGAACGTTTCCTGTGCAGCGCACGCTTATTTTTCAGACTTCAATATCAATATCACCTTTTAAATAAAAATGCTATATGGTGGGCTTTTGAGTACGCTATACGAATACTGTAAGTATACTCTCTGTAAACCTAAACCACAGTATAGTTTTTTATGCGAAATTTCACCAAAATCGCTCTACAGAGAGAGGAGATTTGGCTACGTTTCTCTAGCCTGCACATATCCTGTTCCTGGACGCTATCATCCGAAATCATTGAAACCAGGAACTGAGTCGTTAATCGAGAAATTACTTTGTCCATTCTGTCGGTCGGTTCAACCGCACGCATGTATGAAATATGACAATAGAGTGTCGGCAATAGTAGTCACTGGATTTAAATGCTTCGCTGATCTCTCTCTCCTAACAGGACAACTAATTATTACACCAGATTTTTATCAGTTTGATAGCTGGCTTCACTTGTAGGCTCAGGACTTATCTGATTGGATCAGCGTATTTTCAGACTTGTCTGCGGGTGCTCCAGAACAGATTTGTGGCACTCATACAGCTATCTGCCCTTCAACCAATGCGAAAACGTGATGGAGATGTTGTATCCGTATCATGTTTTCCTCACCGTGAAAAAATGTATTGTCTCGCTATTTGTGGAAGATAAAATATGGTTCTTACTTTAGAAGTGAGCTAGACGTGTCAGTATGAGGGTTTTCTATGCTAAGTAGTACCCGGTTCTTTTGAGACGCAGGATATAGCGTGGCTTTGATGACTTCGTTATGTTGTAGTGTGTGCAACGTTACATCTTGGAGAAAAGTAACTTAGTCACTCGCCACTCGCCACTCACAAGTAGAGGCACAAAGTTAAAAACAACCATGGCACAAACGATGACTTTGTTCTATCCGTCGGCTAACCAGAACTGAATAGCTTGTCTGGCCGCAGATGGCCATACAGGATAGAGAACCAATTATCCATCACCAAGCTAAATCTGATAATTATCTGAACTTATTCAAACGCTTATACAGAATTTCTGGTGAGAGTTTGAATGACCTACTCACTAGAGCATCTACTTCGTGCCTGAGCTCTTTATCACAAACGTGATGAGTTTGAAAAACATAAAAACTGTTTATTTGGTGTATATTAAACTGGTTTTCATACACATTCAGGGGAAATGTTACTAATAAGAGAATCTGGTAACAAATAACCAGTGAAAATGCAATGTGCGAGATAATGTGATGTGAGGAAAGACTATATGGACAAAGGGCAAAATGCACGCGACAGCATTCCACTTTCATTCACGTTACACATGGTGTAACTGATGGTGTCCGATTTAACAGATTGCCCTAGCTTGTACTGACGGGGCCAGTAAACCCGTCAAAAATGTCAGGCATGAATTACAAGAAGGTACATGCAGAATTCCATTTTCAGTGTATCTTAGATTGTTAAGAGACGATCCATATTAGGGTATTTCCTGGAGGAATGTGCTGAATTTCCGGGGCGGTTTGCTCACCTAATAAAGAGAACAGAATGTTCAAAGTGATCATTGCCGTTAGTTTTGGCACTCAGTAGGATTATAATTTCAAGTTGAAAAACTAAGAACATTAATTCCTAGAATTCAGACTTCTTTGAGATTTGTGACACGTGCACTTATGTTTCGCGCATCTCCCTGATTTGCCCCTACTTTTACTGATGTGATCAGATTCCCCAGCACACACCTCACAGAGGCGTTTCTCCATCTAATCTTTAAGATCCGAGAGTGTTCAGAGTCTGCTGGTAGAGCTGTAGTAACAGACTTCAAGCTCGTATATTCACCGCTGGTGACTCCCAGTATGATCGAAGCTTGACCCCTGTGCATCACCGATTTGGGGTAGAATAACCACATCAAATGCATCACACCAGGCATGGGACTGTTCGACACGGAAGAAGGAAATATTTCTTTCAAATTACAAAACCCTACACTGGGTGGTGAAGAAGAAAAGTGGATGTAGATAGTGGACAAATATCCCGCACTAAGCTAAACAACTGTGAATACTTATGTCCAGGACATGCCACTGCAGGCGGAAGTTTTCAAAGTTATTTTAAACAAAATAAACCAAAATAAACCTTATGTGGATTGCAGTTGTATACGATGTATTCACGACTGCTGTCGAAATGGAAGATAAAAATCCCAATATGCTCGTCTCGGAAGCGTATAATGTCGCCAAAACCAGTAATATAATCAGATGCGTTTTACTGATGGCCAAAACTAACAGAAAAGACTTACACTAAACGAAGTAAATGAAGGCGCAGCATATAGCTTTAATTTTAGCAGAGGAAGCAAAAGCTTTACCCAACTTACTTATCTGTAGTTCAATATCGGTTCGCTTGTTTTGTTTTTCGTTTTAGGCATGTGGACGAAATGCGATGATTTATTCAGCATGTGTGCTCAATGGTCTGGTTTTGAAACGCAAAATCCCATGAAACCAGAATTGTTCTTTGTTGACGTAGCATGCAATTTATCTTACGCTTCCGCCCAAATCCCTCGAGTTTCTTTCAGACGAAACGAAAATTCGTGTAGAGTACGAATGAACGACTGGCTGAATTGCCTCCCACATTCAGCAAATAGACGAATGTATGGCTAATTAAAACAAACAAACGCAATTTGGCAGTCTGTTATATTACTCGTTCACCAATTTAGCCTCCCAGACGATAGAAATTATCATCGTTTTATCTCTGCATGAGGATAATCTAACGAAACAAACCTGACAGGAATATTTTAGGAGGATTCGTTGATGACAACCAAACTTCTGGTAAATAACTAGTCTCAGTAATATTTCCAAAGGTATACCAATAGGACGAAGTACACACCATATAGTTCAATAAGATTCGTTTACGCTTACTTAGTTGTCCCGCTTGGTTATTGTTCAAATTTACACAGCTATGTTATAAATTTCCCGACATTTTGTAGTGTACTGTACATTAAAAATTTTGGATGAAAGCTAATTTTAGGGGCGTTTTTGGCAACTGACTCAATATGTCATCACTTTTGAAAACCGGCAGCACCATTTACATTGAAAGAAGCCCTTCATCATTTATACCTGACATCCAGTGCGACAGGTTAGCGCATTATCAGTGGGTCCCTGACAAAAAAATTATCTTCGTTCCGTGAAGAAGCATACTTGCCAAACTGTCGTTGCAATGTTTGCCAACAGGCTAATCTTAATACTGGGACTCCTTATCATGCAAATATACCAACAAAGCGTACTATTCATTCTGTTTTCCCTACTTTTTAAGGTATGCAGCACAGAGTTTGGTTACTCGCGCCCGTCGGACAATTCAATCACGTTGCGAATCGAATGGCTGCACGTGTGTCAACTAAATCGGACGGAACACCGGGC
>SJOL01006399.1:88882-121159 GCA_004794785.1 Opisthorchis felineus | reverse complement strand
CAGTTCACCGATTATTTGGGGACGTGGGTTTGGGTAGCTACAAATTGAAGCCGGATGTTGGCGAGTCTGCTGGGACGATACAGTGAAGTTTTCTTAGGGGAGATTGGGCAGAGTAGCTGCGCATTAAAGACAACGGCTTCAATGCATGTGCACCATTGAGCATGCGAGTGGGCCATGTCTGTCTGTGCTCCTAAACTTTGATATTTCCCGCATCGGGTTGTCTATCCAGGAAGACGTCGATTTCCAGCGCAGCTGAGTTTACGGAAAAAGTCAATAGTTGACCTGCATGTTTTAAAAACATGCATTTGCTAGTTGGAGTGCTGGAAATGTGATCTTGCAAAAGGTGGATAAGGTATTCCCATGTAGTAAATGTGCATAGGGGTGCATGCAGTAATAATGTGTCAGGCCAAGAGGAGAAACGAAACGGTTTGGTCAAACTTTACGGTTGCGCCGCGTGCAAATCCTCTGATCATCCTATTTGAGATATGCTAGACAAACTATAGTGACCCTCAGCATTTCTGCTGGCTTAGACCAATACGCGCATTTAAGCTCCACTTCATACGCGAGCGTATTTAAAGGACTTTGATGTGAAGCACCGATCATCGTCAAATGTTTTATGTAATACAAAACGTGGAATGTAAACCACACGGTAATTTATCTACCCAATACTGCATTTCTGACTCAAAGTTCACGGGGCAGAATAATATTTTTCGTGGTATCTGGGTCTAAAGAATAAACAGGGAGCGGAGCGGAAAACATGTACGATCATTGGCCACAGCACATTATATATATATATATATAACATCATTTCGACCATCAATATACATTGCTATTTAATTCCTTCAGCCGGAGTAACACTACGCTTAGTTCTATGTGGTTGGGTGTAAATCTAAACACTTGGGTCAAAATCTTATGTATTTGATTCTTTATTTAGATTGCTATCAGTATTTTTTGCGATCTCGTTCTTAAATCTGCGATGTAGATGGCTGTGTAAATCGCATTTGCTCAGATACCTAGCAAAAGACGGAAACTGCTTATTAGACGGATTGAGAATGAATTCTGGGGATCAAATCAATTCCTATTCCACTATATATCGGACACAGTTTTCTTTCGCTCAAAATACTACGTATCAATTATCTGTAATCTCCACTTGTATTCCTCCTGGACAGCAGCCTGTAATTAAATGGATTAGTGCTTATCCAGCAAAAGCAGAACAATTACCTGGACATTTGTGTACCATATCCCTTTTGATGACGTGGACGGAAACCAGCAGTCTTTGTTACCAATAATTCATAGGATGTAGCTGTTTTTCCTTGACTGAGAATGTGTAAAACTGCTTGGAATATTCAACAGTGACGCCTTTTCTACCGCATTGAACATAACTTACATGCAGAAGATCCGCGAGTGGCTGGTCGTGAAGAAGCTTTCGCGACGTCATCCTTACAAATTCTGGGATACCAAAACAATGTTTTGTTCAGTGCTCAGTTTTCACACTCTATAGTCAAATCCGAAGCACAACTATTGTGAATAGGTAAACCACATACAGTCCTGAGTGCAGCCAACTCCAAGAACAAATCGATGAGTTCGCAAATGCCAGTCACTAGCTTATGATAAAAAGCATAATATCGCTGTGTAGCTGCCAGCATTTAAAACCACGTGGTTAGGACTCGAGCGGCTAACCAGATTAATCATAACAATAATAATAATAATAATAATCGTTCAGGTGTAACACCCTTTCGGTGCCTAGCTGCCACACCACTCAAGAGAATCAGGAGCGCTGGTATACTGCCAGGCTCCTCAAGCCTAGACAGGAACTGTCGAGAGGTGGAGGTTCGGTTGACACCACAGTCCTTCCAGTCAGCAAGTTTGACCTTTAACCACTAAGCCCTCTCGGTTGACTTACCTTCAGGGTGTTTAACGGGCGCTCACAATGTTCACTTACATTTCTCCCAGGCCGGCTGCTCACATCATGCAATAATATGTAGACTGGCTGCCTGAGCAAATTGCTTATAAGTCATTTGGATTGTGGAAATTTTTGGAAATTTAGTTTCAATTTTCAGTTTCAATTTCAAACTGTATGAGGTTAAGATTTGGTCAAACACCGAGATGTACTGTGTTTGTATCTTGTTGTTTTTTCGACTTAATATGGCATCATCACGGGATTACCACCTCAGAACCTCTACAAGCAAACCGAAATGCCCCGGGTTCAAATCTATCCAGGTATCCTTGAGATGCCCTCTGTGGAAGCATTCAGGCTTCCTGCATAGCTTTTAACTTATGAGACTAGTTCAGGGGTACAAATTGCATATCCCCTAACTACCGAAAAATTCACATTTGGTGACGCGGTAGTCGTCTAACCCTGCTTCCTGTCATGTCGCCATCTTACTAGGCTGGCCGTTTTGCTCAGTACCATTACCTTCGCGGAACCAACGTGCTACCGGCCAGTCTGTTCAATACGATACAAGTGCTTCGGTTGAGCCTTTTCTTAAGCTCCGATTACCCCAGAGCCCATACATTCCCTGTTCAGTCTATGGCTGTGGCCATATCGTCACCTTTTGGTTGTTAAATATCATACCCAGTCCTATGTCTTTTGAGGTTTAGCCACTGTCTTTTATGGTCTTGAAAATATGTCACCATATGAGTTGACGTTCCATAAATGTGTCCAACTGAGAACCCCTCAAGAGTACATTCAAATGGATGGCCTCCTACCGGACAAATATGCATCCCGCTGATTCCCATATGTCGCAGTCGGATATCCCTTCAAAACAAAACCTTCAAACATTACAGAATAACTGACCAGAGAAGAACATCAGTCATGTTTAAATCGTTTTTACTTAATTGGCAGTACCACTCCACAAACTAATTATCCCCCGTGACTTTCCTGACTTAATTTTGCATCTGTTATCACTGGAGTGTTGAGCGTTTTAGCTGTTTTGTAAGGACGCAGGTTTAATAAGAAATATTCTCTGTTTTTCATCTGTTAGCCAAGAATTTAACTCACAAATGCTGTCGTCAAAGCATGCCGCTAAGGTGGCTCCAATTCACACAGCACGGAAATCGGTTACGCAAAGTGGCGAAACCTCCCCTGTTCATCGAACCAGTGGTCAACTGAATGAGATCTACAGTCAACGTCATTCATCCAAAACGCTTGGTATCAATTTTTCGAGTCCAACTCATCAAGATAGAATTCGAAGTCCATCAAGAGTGCAACCGGTTAATTATATACAACAAACGGCGCAGACCACCAATACCTCAAACCCAGTAAAAATAAGCACTCCACCGGTTTTTATTAATGGTTCTCCTCAAAGTGCCGATATGCGGGAACATACTGATATGCTACAAATTGGTGCAACATGGCGTCGACACAGTTCTTGTTTAGAAGATGTAGGAGCAAACGGACAGCGAACGCGTCGACGGCTACCATCTCCACCATCATCCGCTTCTCTGAGGGCAAGCGATGCGCATTTGTCCGTAAAGATGGAAACACACGGCAGCATTTCCGGTAATCCGCGTTTGACCTATCGCAACTCAATCGGTCATTTTAACCCCTGATAATAATCTGTGTGTGACCACCTGGGGTTTATTTTACCTTTTGTTTAATGAATACTTCATGCACATAATCAGGCATTCTGATCACGACTTCAGTCGTCATTTTTGTTTTGACTTGCGTCCGCTTGTCACATCGATGAGCCGTTCTCCATTATCTAAATTGTACGTTTGCAAAGCGGTAGACGCACCAACAATACACAGATTTGAATGTGAATATATACAAGAAACAGAAAATCTTGCTTATTTTCATAGTCACGTAAACGACGTGCACAACACATGTTACAAAAGGTACATGAAACGAGTTCCAATAGTCATCTTCGGATGCACGGTGACCTCATTTAAAGGGTCTAGATAGCTCGGTCTAGTTTGGTTTATCTTCATGCGGCCGTGGCTTAGTTCTGGACAAAGAAGAGTGCGTCAACCACTATAGCTGAGACCAAAAATGTCATATTCTGCAATCAATTTACTTTATTTCTTTGGTGTTCCATTGGCTATAGCACGCAGCAATGTTTTGCTGCAACTTTTGAGTACGCTTTTATTGATATAGTATTCACACTTTGAGTCAGAATCAGAGCGATGATGTGTAGTTGTGCCTCAGATTACCCACCAGCCCGGCCTATGGTTCGGATTAGGGTAGCTTACTTGTCTCCTCCACATCAGTCCAAGTACGTGTGCACATACTGTGTGACTTCATAATTTGTGTGTGTGCGCACTCACTGCTCTCGAAGTTTGTAAATTAACTGGTCGTCCCTATCGGATATCCTGGAGGAGCATTAACATTTGCATTTTTGGGGACCCCTTTAATCTCCCGTTCTTTGCTGCGCTCCTGTGATCATCGGGCGAAAGACCAGTTTAAAGATGAAATCAAATACCAAGATGGTGGATCTTCGACTAGGCGAAAGTAATGTGATGACAGTGTCAAATTTGAATTTAACCCCGGCATTCTTCATATGAGTAAGTATTGCAAAATCCCCGTTGGTACAGGCAGTCCCCGCACTTCGAATTTGTCAAAATGCGAACACTAAAAATTCAGCGCTGTTAATTTCGTCTTTGATTTGCCTCTTAGGTTGTGTTCGAAACTTCTCCCTGACTTTTGCCCACATCAGTCGAAATTCAGTGAGGAACATTCACCCATACTATATGTTAAGGCATAAGGAGAAATAACATTAAAGAATTCTAAAAGGTTTTGCAGAAAAAGTTGTCTTCTTGTCTGCGAGTGACCAATAGAAATCTTATCGCATGCGGTCTGCGTTGTAGAAACGTCGTTTCACCTTTAATCATCTCTTTGCCGCCTTGGTGAAGGCGATGGACTTTCCTAATCCATTTGAACAGTGTATGAAATGTCCATTACTCCTGCATATCCCTATTGACCTATAAGGCAGCAACATGGCAACATGGTACTCAACCCTTAGTAGGGACAAGCCTCCAGTCCCACCTGAAAAACGCATTTAGAATTATATACTCGGTTTCCATCAATAGCCTGCAGCTAACGATACAGGTCGTTCTCAAAGTGCCTTAATCAACCGTAATCAGGACTGACATACTAACACTCTAAACACACAAGTGAGTGCTTCAGTCAACAAGAATTATCTGGTCCATGATCAACATATCGCGAAATGTCAATTTAGTCATGTGACCCGATTCGCATTCTGAAAGCTAGTAATATTTTTACATGTTGTGATTCACTTTCCTGTAGTTATTTTGCATTTGTAAAAGCCTGTTGGAACACGCATCTGACTAAGTATGTCTCATGAATCACAGGATTAATTTAAAAAACTCCTTATTACTTGTCATCTTGGTCTTAAAATACGGACGTTTTCTCGTCCAACTAAACAATGTCGGGTGTTAGGAAGGCGCATTCCTATACAATCGCCGAAATAATGGTAATTATAAGTAAATCTTGGGGTGCCTTGGACTGTAGCTGTAGTGTACCCAGTCGGTATTGAAACGATGAGCTTTCCGGAACAAATAGTTCCGTGTATATATCCACGTCTAAAGTGGAACTTTAATTTTGGGCACCTTCTTTCGTTATTTGCCTATACACTAAACTTTTCACCTGAATACCAAAATCAACTTGGTCTTCCGTAACACCTAAGCAGATCCTCAGTGGTCCTTTCCATCAGCGCAGCAACAAGTAAAGGAAATGAGTAATCTGAAGCTATTTTTCCGAGATGAAGTTTCCACGGGTCAGTTGTGATCAGAATGATTGTATACTTGTGGAAACTCAAACCAAGTCGAAAGACAGTGGCAAAGTCACGATCCTCAAATCTATCCACGAGATCATCTGGAGCAATAAGTCTTGTTGTTGCGCATTTTTTCAATCTTTTCTGTCTTTCCCACCGTTTTTCTGAGAAGATGCTGCAGATAATGGTGTACTTTTGCTCGAAGTCACTGTTAAATACCCATGTAATCAACTAAAGTAAGCAGATTTGTTTAGCACATGCAGATAAATTAAAAATAACATAATTCATTAGGGGTCTTTTTTAAAAGGCACTAAAAGCAAAGTTCTATCTGCTATCATCTCCTGATCCCGTTCTTTTACCGTGATCCGGAAATGATATCCCCTTTGGAAATGTCTGGTATCAAGTATATAATACGAATATTGGTTACGAAACCACATGTTTTGTACCAAAATATTGGCTCTTTTCACCATACCAGCACCCTCAGGTTTGAGAATTTTACTGATTAAAGAACTCAAGGTTAATCTAATATTAAAGCTTTTCCAAAACCGGAGAAACTTCTCCCCGTAAACTTAGAGTACATATATTGCCGAAAACGTTACGAGTAAACCGACTTTTCGGATGCTGCTACCACTTCACAAGCTGTTTATCCTTGTTAACGTAATTAGCGTTTGCTTTTACTATGGGTCCACAAAACATTTACTTATTTGAGCAAACTGATATTGACTTCCTGAAATTCACTAACTTAAAGGGTGCGTCGCTGCAGCCACTAATTTTTGCCATTTAGTTTTGCTTCGGCTGCGAAAAATTGGAGAGCTTCAAACTCCATACCTACATGTGTTTAGATTGACTGCCTCTATCCCCGCATTGGTCACAGGTCCAATTAGATACGAATTCCTGTTTTTGATTACGTAATTCTGTAGCTCATTGGAGGAACCTCCTGGCAAGGATCTGGATATCCTCTGAGGCAACTGAGACGACGATAGTTCCCCTGTAACACAATTGCACCCAATCCCAAGGCTTATGAAAATAACTGGATCGCTTTACTTCAGGAATATTGACTCTTTACGTCGGTGTTGCTCCAGTCACGTCCATTTGTATGGAGTGAGGCGATCGAATTCGACGAAATCACCTCTTAGTTAAGTTAGATGGCTAGACTAACAGCTGATTATCGGCTGCAGTTCAACTCTGGTTGATTCGACCGATGGACGATATGTGGAGTTCATTAGCTTTGCGTAACCTACTTTCACGGTGGGCTCTATGTGTTTTAGAAAACGAAACCTAGATATTTGCTCCCTAGTTTCAGTGAATTAGGAGACAAGTAAACTGAATATCCCCTCTGTAGAGGATGGATTTCTGTCTGGGTTTTACTGGTTCCGGTTCCTTTTATTCTAGTTCTGGCAACTGGAAACTCTACATCCGCTCGCTATGCATACTGCATTGCTGCTTCTAGAACGGAACTAGTCGAAAATATGTGCGCTTGTGTCGGCGTCAAATGTAAGATGTACATACTGTTACATTCTTCAATGCATTATCCGTAACTATCCGCAGTCATCCATACTTACATGTGAACATGCCATCTGCGAAGTTAGCGTTTCGACTGATTGATGTTGTTGGCATTCCAGATAGTCCACAGAAGTGACACAGAGTGATCGGCTCCATCGAACAGTCAACTCCATCAATATCATCATGTGTATGAACTTTAGGTTACAAATCTGAACAGATTGCTTTTCAAGCAAGGGCTTGATTATCTTGAAGACTTAAAGGACTGCGCTCACCTGATGAGCCCCAAACACGGCAAAACTGGCAGTGAGCTACCGTCCCATGAACCATTTGTCAAAATTGTGTCAACACCTACCAAACTTACAGGGAACGGTTTCCACTCTGTCAGAGATATCACACAAAATCAGTTTGTAGGGGAAATTACGTTGTGGCCGGGCTTTCCTGAAATATTTGAAGACATCATCAGCGGCATCTGCTCTCTCCCTGCTATGAATGAATACCAGTCTTTTTATGGTGGAAAAGTCGGTATTCAGCCCACTTTGTAAACATCGGAGTTCTACGAAAACATTTGGTGCGATACCAGGCATCACAAATTTGTTTCCACCAGTGTCCCATGTACTCCTATCAGTTAGGGGCTGCGGGAATTTCATTCCTAATTATTCATTGTTTCTGGAAACTGATCCTGTGATGCCCGTGCAGCACAATCCTTTACAATGTTTCCTTCGAATGTTGTTTCAGGTCGTGAAGCTAGACAATTATGTAAAAATAACTCACGTAGTCCATTGTTTTGTGAAACTGTATTTGATGTGGTTCCACTGCAGGCTATTTCCAAACTTTGATTTCCAAAACATAAATTGTGTTCTAAGATTTTTTTAGAAGGGCGAGATTTCGTGAAAAAGGCAAGGCTTTTGGATTTTCAAATGGTCGTTTTTGCGTACGTCGAGAATTCCCCCAAATGTTATGTGTGAAACACGTGAAATGTGATACAATCCCGATCTCATAGAGTAGTTGTGTGACTATTACCTTAGTTACTAGTCCGGCCTGCCACCTATACCCTGGCCATAGATACTTTTAGTAGTACATCACACTCCTTTGTGACGGCACAGAACCACTAAATAACAAGCACGCTTGGTATTAATCTGGTCAGTACGAGTGGCCGAAACAATTCGGTTGAGGTTTACTAGGCACGCGACTAAGTACCAACTCGTAGCTGAAGTAGTGAGAACGACGAAGTGTCAATTATAATAAGCTAAATTTATTTTTATCTGATGAATCATGAGTTTAGCAGTATTCTGACATGTATATAGTGACAAAATGTAGAGCAGATAGTTATAGGAAATGTACATCCCGAAGTACATGCATTTACAGATCACTTTGGTCTAACCGGAGCCTCAGCTGAATCCCAGAACATTTACATCAACAAAATGTGCTGCAGAAGGTTGTATCATGATTACGTTGGTACCAAGTATGAGATATTACAGTACATTTTCTTGAAGGAGCAATACTCACAAGGTTGCCGAGAACTGCTCCAAAACGTCTGAATGACCTTGTGATTAGTATTAATCCATGTATGTTTACTTCTCATGTCGGTAGGAAGGTAATTTGGTTAGGCATCCAAAGACAGGAATATTTTGTCGACGTGTGGCCAGTAAATATAGACGGAAGGTATATGTTAAATGGTAGTTAAACAGGCTTAGAAATGAAGATGAATGAAGGTGGGTTCAAGGTCGGAGTATGGTTGTGGGATATGCTGGACAAATGTGAGCTGAAACTTTGACGCCAGTCTGGGTTCGAAAATCAAACACTCCGGATGGGTTCGTGGTGCTGATAAATCATTTATCGGTGGTGCACGAAAATATTGGCTGCATGCAGTGAGATCTCGCTTACAACTGACTGGGTTGAACATGATCTCACCAGGTTGTCAGTTATGTTTGGAATTACCAGGGACGACCTTATTGAGGATTGGGGTTGATCTCCAATCTCGTGAAGACGTTAGTAATGGTCGGTCTTACTTGAAACTAACGAAGTGAGATGGTATAACACTGGGGTTTGTGTTAGACAGCGGGCTATGCAACGTCGCGAGTAGCTGGTACTGAAAAAAGAAAAGAGGTAGTGATAAGGCTAGTCAGTTTATCTGGGTTGACGAATCAGAGTTGCAATGGGTGAAAAATTATATGCAATTAACAGATAACAGGATAAAAGTGGGCATAAGCCATTGAACAACCTCCGTGACGGGTAGAGTTGATAAGCTATTTCTATGAGACTAGAAGTCGACCAGACATTCAGACAACATAATGTGGTTTCCCATTAAATTTCGTATGTCACAAAAAAATCAAGGATGAGAAGGGTTTGCGTTGCATTCTCGTAAGGAAAAGAAAGCCTGTCAGAGGATACGGGGCAAGGCATGCAGTATCCGGACGTCAGTGAGTGTATTGGCAAAATGGAAGTTGAGTGCTTCACTAACTACGTGATTAGTACCGAAGAATGACCTATTCATTAGTTTATGGTAAGTGATTTCAGATTGCTCGGAATTGCGGCGAATGAGCAGGCTTGGAAAAGCTCTCGATTTGTTGTCAGAAGTCAGTGTTTTTTTTACTCTGTCATGCGTTTGTCGTGAAACTGGTCCGTGCTTCGGCGTTAATGTTACAGGTTCATAAGCAAATATGCATGTATGATGTGATGTCCCAGCCGTATAATTTTGAGTTCGAACGAAACGTAATGTGTGATTCTTCATGCAAAAAAATTGGAGGGGAACATAGCAACCCGAAGATGATACGAAAATATAGAACTCTATTGGGTTCATGCACAGGGGGAAATTTTGTCTAAGGTCACTGAAATCGTGTTTGGTGTGTAGCAAGCAAATAATATGCGGGAAATAGTGAGGTCCAGGAAAAGCTTAAGGCATATGAAACCATAAAGCAAAGTGACGAAAAGGATGCTGAGCTGAGATGTGGACAACCGACGCAGAACGGCTGTTAATACGGTTGTCGTTTCTCTCAGATCGACATGGGGCACATTTAGTAATGGAGGGATGGATTGTATGGGATGCTGCGACCCGGTTTTAAATAAAGATCTGAACGCTGACGGGAAACGCACGCGCGCAGGCGATTTACCTAGTTTGTGATCGGCCGTAAATTCAGCAGCAGCACAGGAAATTAAATAGTTGGAATATGTTGGCTTTGATAAGTTTGGGGAAAGAATGTTACGGAGTTACTGGGGAACTGAAGGTTATTTTAGGAGAGAGGACCAATGTGGATTTTCGGGGTCAGAAGGTTAGTTTTTGGGAAGGTAACTTGGTTGCTTATTGTAAATGCAAAAGACATTTTAATTGGACGTAGTCTGTGGGTTGGATGTGAAAATTGAGGGAATAAAAGGCTATTTTACAGGAAGATCCTACTTGGTTACAGTGTCGGTGTGACGACATCGTCACTGAGTTCTTGACCTACAGTTAACCCGACCTTTGTGGTGGCTATGCGATACTTTTATTTATGGGTGGATGGTAGTGAGGGGGCTGAGGCTTAAACGAACGGGAGACCGTTGATAAGGTGTATGTTTAGTGCAAAAGAGATTCGAGTTTGTGACCAGTAATGGAAAGCGGAGGTGATTTAGCTCGCATAATGGTTGGGAAGAAAAAATTGGTAGGGAGACTGGTGCTGTGCAGAGACAGAGTAGCAAAAATGATGCAGCCAACGGTGTGGACGAAACTATCGGTTGTAAAATGTCCTATCTGGCCTCGGTGACGTTCCCGGGCTGTCTCTGTAGTCGACATCCTCATGGTGTGATACGTACTGGCAGTCCGATTTGTTTCCCAAACAGTTTTGGGAGTTTACAAGCTTAGGAGCACTAACCTGTCCATCGACAAAGGTTAGGTGAAAGGCGTGGCTTCCCGCAGTCCTTATCAGTTCTTTAAGACTGCAAACACAGCAATACTGAAATCGGTTTGCAGGAAACGGTTACGTAAAACTGCACATTAGGAGTTGCCCGCAATGCTTAGTGCGCCGGTTCATTTCCGTAGGGAGGGTGTTGACGATTAATACCACAAGTAGTGTCCATTGAGAGAGGCCAACGTGAGCCGTAGGGCACAGCAGGATGGTGAGTGTATATAATCCCAGAGTAAATCCTTCTGTTTGCTCTACATGGCACTTCAGACAGTCATAAGTGTCGGAAAAAAGGCCTTATTTGTTCATTATCAGTAATAAATAAACAACTTTAGCTGTACTGCAAGATGGAAGTAGTAGGAACGAAGCGGAGCTCGGGAAGCTCGTTCCACTAATATGAATGGGTAAAACAATGAAATTTACCCGTTTACATACGCGGGGATTTTTTTCAAACGGAGACTATCGTTGTGAGTCTGATGGTGAATTATGGGATCACCTTTACGGAGGGCAAAGTAGCACAAGTTATATTCCAACATACCTATACCAGAAGAGTTTTGCGTCCGAACTTGTGGATTATCTTTGCTAATCGAACTGAACTTAGTTCACTTGTTCGGTTACGGATAATAGAGAGTACCGTTTCGCTCAGCGAAGCGAATGTAACTTTCATTTTTCTCCGTGCGTCATCAAATTATTCCCATGCAAATTCAACTTCAGAACCAACCACGAGTATTTTGCGGTCTTTTTATCTGGAATGGTTCTTATCATGGACGACAAATGTAGGCAGGCTGCCATTCTGACACTTCTCCGTTCCTCAGGTTACACCAAAACGCTGTGCTACGGACAGTTTCTTCGGATCGGACGTATACATAGTAAAACAACTATAGCACGCATAGACCACACAGTGCACCAAAGGAAAAACTGAACAAGATCGTGCATCACACTAAACGAGTGAAATTTCCTGGCTCTTCCGGAGTGCGGCGGCCACTTCAGCCGATATCGTTTGGGTCCCCAAAATTCGTGCATAGGTAAAACGGTTAGCTAATCGTGCCAGGTACTACAACCCACGAAATGTGGAGGATATTTCGGTGTATACTCTGAGTAAGTGAACCTATTCCGAAACGTGATGACGTTTCCGATAGGTGAGTGATTTTGCAGCATGTGGACACTGTGCGACGGAACTGTGCGCCAGCGAACGAAGCACTTGAAATGGGTGGTGAAGTGTTGGCAAATGGTGAAAAAGGACGGTGACAGTTTCAGGCGTGTGTTCTCTTTGATGGACTCTCTATGTTAATCGGGACGGCAGACGGGCTTATTCAATATGGTTAGTTCTGCTTACAATTAATTCGAGGCCATGAAAGTGGAACCTACCAAATGCCAGATTGTTTTTCATTGCCACATGGTACTCCCAACCATCAGTTTTATGCGGCACTGAGTTAACTTCATTTCCAAGGAACCCGCAACTATGTTGTTATGAAACTAAAGCTTGCCAAATACCAGTGATCCTAGCCATATGACATAAGGAAATCACACACTTCACTGTTATTACAGAACTAAGGTTCTTCCGTGCTTGGAAGAACTGAGCACCATATCGGAAATCTCGAATGATTAACTTTCACCTACCTGTCCAGTTATTTTAACAGTTACTTTCTTTTCCAAAATTATACCCTCCTCAACTGCCAAGTTCCTGTCATTATCCTTACAGTTCTCTATTTTTGGCTACACTCATCGGCCTTACGCTTATTTCGTTCAAAATCTGGAACTTATAAATTTCAATATGGAACAAACCCACAACCTAACTGATGTCTAAACTGCTCTGCTCCTGTTAATTCATTTTTTACTTTTTCGTGGAAAATGCACGGCACTTGTGTCACATTTATTTAATGTCCTAATTATTTGTGCGTTTTGTCCATCGGAATGTCATACCGACAGCGAGTTCAAACAATAGCTGAGAGTGAGTTATTTGATCATCTGATTTTGATCGTTTGATCTACTTTATTGGAGATAACCAGCTTATAACTATACCATATGTGTAATATATATATATATATATATATATCGTGCTTGCTGATGATCAGCTGTCTTTACCATTGATACATTTAAGAAATGCGAAGGTTGAAGAAGTTCAAGAAGTCAAACGCTGAGGTGGTCACAGCAGCATTACTACCCAGGTCAGCCGAGTACAGCGATCTGTTGAAAACAGAAACACCTTGATGGTTGGTTGGAGATTCCTGAAATTCCGACAACTAAACCGGTTGGATTGGATAGAATTTCGCTTTGTCTCTTCTAGTGTGATCAATATACCTGATTCTTTTCAGCTTGGTCTTCTTTAGCTTGGTTGCTTCGTTTAGTCTGAGGTTTGGGAAAAGCACATTTTGATAGCTAGGCTGTGGGTCAGAGTGCAGGTGCAGTCAGAACCACAGGAATTTTTGATGACCGTGCATTCACGAAAGCTGTTGTAAATAGAACATGTTTGTCGTATTTAGACATCTGTTTTATAATCTGAAAGTACGAAAGCTCACTTCAGAACGTTCCATTTTTTCTACATGCATTGGCAACTAAAGACCTATTTGTTGCTCTGTTTTTCGTTCCAATTCTCTGCTGCTATTGTCAAGCCAAACGATGTGAGGCATTCTTGCGGACTATGCTGAGGCCCACTTTTTTCCCCTGAACATGGTAGAAAGTGAAACGCAGTCAACCACAAAAGCTCCCATGCTGACAAGTTATACTTCTAAATTGTAGGTTGATTTTCTGTTGGGCTCACTTTGGGTGAGGTTCACAAATTGTGTCAGATCAAGCCCGCTGAACATGTCTCACTCCAACATAAGGCATACTTGCTTAATTTACTGTTGTTGAAGGGCTCAGTGACCTTCTTTACGGTTTTTTCTAAGTAGGTGCGTCTTCCATGCTGTCCTCAATCTCCGTTTTGTGTCGCCATTCACTAGTGAATCCTTGAGGAGAATATTCCACAACCAATGCAGTAATCCAAAAAATAAGGCTCTGATTGATTTGTTCCAATCTTCTGATTGTTTTTAGTCATTAGGAATTTCTGTGACCTATTCTTGCTTTCCTCTTGCAGAATTGCAACCGCTGCCATAGCTAAATTCAAAATTAAGTCGAATCCACTCTTTAGGGTCTTCGCTCAAAGTTATCTACTTTGCCAATTCGTGAACAAATCAAGCTGATTTTGCTATTTCAATATAAATCCATCATGCAGTAAGAAAGCAAGATACGCAGCAACAGCAAATTTATGGAAAATGCATATTTAAAGTAGACCTTTAGCTTGCTCACCAAAGACATGACACAGAGGCCTTCCTGAAATTTTACTTTCGTGGAAGTATTCCTTTCATACATACATGTTTTGAGCACATACGCGTTACAGTAATTTGCTTTTCAGACTTTTCTTGTCGGGTCAGGATCATTAAAACGCAACATTTGATCAGTGCGTCCTTTGAATGAAGGGAACTCTTGATTACCCTGTATCTACCATACCGAACGGTGCGATATCTTGTGTTCCCCTGCAAGTACATGGAGCGGCTCGGTCTGATCTTTCGTGATACTGGTTCCCATATTTCTGTCTGGTTTGCCATTTCATGGGATTTGTGTGTCGACCGTCGATTTTTGCTAAGTTGTGCTGGCCGAGTCTACTTTGTTTTTCACAGAATCGAATTTGTGCCTGTCGTAGATACATACCAAATGAAACCTGCTGCAGAGTAATTTGTTTACCACATGCATTCACCTGTTCAGTATATCTGGTGCGCACGCAGCTAGCGGGAGGCTCTAATGATCTGTGTTACAAGTATTTGACGAAAATGCACTACGCCCTTCTCGCCTGGTTCTCGTTCTCTCGATCATGAGAGAAGCGTAAAACTTGGTCGAACTCGTTCACCATGGTGTAATCCCTCTGGACAGCAGTGAATTTTAAGTTTGCCAAAGGGACCGGTTAAGTATGGGTAATGTTGCGGTATGGCAGAGAGAAAGAACTTATTGACCAAAAAATATGAAGAACGAAATGAGAAAAAAGGAGCAATCGTGCAGCGCATGCACTTTCAACACGCTTTTTCCAAAGGCAGAACAAGTAAACTTCTACAAGGTTGGATGTTACCTAGAGGTTAGCAATTCGTTGGAAATTTTTCACCATCAAATTAGGAGATATCACTAATGCGTGCGACTTTAGGGGTACGCGTGTTTGTAGACACTGACCAATCTTGTGGCTGTCCAATAAGGAATGAACTTGATTATGATTAGTGGTCTGAGTGTTCAATAAAATCAGTTCGTTAGAGGACTCGTAGTCTTTTTGCTCGGTGCCCAAATGAGTTTTCAGTCTGACGTTTTCGATGAGATTCTGAGGACCATTGCTGCGTTGGTTCTACAGATTCTGCAAACCTATCCCATAGTCTGCTGCTTCGTCAACTTCTGAATTCTCTGGTTGGGTCGGCTAGTCTTTACTTACGTAAAGACTGTGTTGTGTGACACCCTCAGGGTTTTCACAATTTGTTCGCGTTCTTTAAGTCTTCAGAATGGAGTCGATGACCTTCTCGCTCCTGCTATTTGGGAAGAAGGCTGGTTGATTAGGTTTTCTGATGACGGACGTATGTTCGCTCACTCTTTTACAACGTTTTATGACGGGTTTTCCAGTTGTGTGTGTGCCACACCCATTGCAGTTTATCTGGTGCTTGACGCTGTTTTGTTTTTTCTCTCCGATCTCGTCCACTCATCCGGGATCCAGTATTTTCAGTGTGGCACTTGATTTGTGTGCCACCCTGTGGTTGTCAAAATCTTGCGGTTAGTTGAGATGCGTCTGGATAAGATCACAGCTTATTTGACTCTCTAAAACGACAACTTATTTATAATCATTTCGTAACAGTGAATTTCTGCATTATTAGCAGATGCAATCAGCTAATCACATAATGTTCCACATTTTCTCCGGAGTTGCATCGCCTACTCTGGGCTTGATCTGTGCGTAAGAAAGTCTGCAAGCCGAAATTGTACCAGCATAAGATAGCGTTGAATTTAGATTGCTTCCTACTTAAAAATTAACCGGCAGTGGACTTTTAAAAAGCAATGAATTGAGTTGTGCAAGACGTGTGTAAAGAAGAAACGTAGCGAGCAAAGCTTGTCTACTGTGGTTTGTTCTCTTGGCTGATACATCATAAATTAATATCCAACACGATGGAATTCCCGTGCGAGTAAGACAAATTCACGACACATGTGTAAACACAGAACGAAGTAAAAAGGGCCAGCGTTTCACGGATTGATTGAATTAGGTCGTTAGCGAGCAACTTTATGGGAGGAAATCGTCCACAGACCAGCACAAGCCCAAAGGTTACACAGGTTTAGCGAAATACACTCATTTGCAAACAAATTTCGTTATTTTAGAGACTCAGCTGGAACTCAGCTGCATCTCTCGTTTATGATGTTTCTATACATGTGTCGCGATATCTCGAATATCGTACCAAATGAAACATGAGGCAGCCTGGTGCAGCACATTCAGTTGCTTAGAAACACTATGAACGAGAGATTCAGTAGGGTTCAAGGTGAGTCTCTCAAAAAAGCTAATTTGTTTGCAAATGAATGTATTTCGCTAATTTCATGCAATTTGGTTTCAAGTAGAACATAGGGTTGACGGAAACTCGGAGACTGCGCCTTTCTGATGAGCCCCAAAAGGGACGAAAACGGTCGTGGGCTGTCGAAGAATTTTCATCAACCTTATGGGTAAGGTATTACGTTACATTAGGTTCTTTTACGCGTACATGTGCGAACCCAACAACCAGATTCTCGGGTTCTTCACAATTAATTATATTAGGAAGCCCACCAGTCTTGACTGGTTAGACTGTTCCCAGTATGTGTCTTGGAATCTTTTCCGACCTTCTGTGACATGCCTTAATTCGGTCAGAAGTGACGAAATTGCACTTGGACCACGTTTCCTTTGAGCACCAATCAGGGACCTGTATTCCGTTCTCGTATTCACCCCAGGAATGCTTTATCGTGTAGTCAACGTACGATGCCTGGCAGGTGCATAGGAATCAGTGTAACATTCCTTTTTCAAGTCTAACCTCAAAGTGGTTAGTGGGACTCGAACATAGATTAGTGGCCGCCAGTATCACAACAACAGAATGTTTGAGCCTACTGACAACCAGATCCGCAACGGTTTTCTCCTTAAAGGGAAGACATATAGACCCGCTTATTTACGACTGGCAGTCGCTTTACTCTCAATGCCGTAGACTGCATGATTTTAATGTGATCTGTTTTGTGGTGATGTGTTGATCTGGCTATCTATATAAACATATGTTCCAAACATTTTTCTCTCTTGCAGTCAGGAGTGGAGACATACATTTATCGCACTCTCAGTTGAACATATAATTAAATTCCACCGCCATCGCAACGGAACAAAGTGGTTAATATGAACTGATTGTTTGTTCTCTGTAGAATTTACGCTGTATCGTACGGCCGATCCAGTTTAAAATGTTAACATCGATAAAGCTGGCTGTAGGTTACGCTCAGTTTCGTGGGCAAATCTGGTGATGGTGTGAACTGAACTGAGAATGTGATGACATCGGTACATAAAAATATATTGTCTAGGTGAATTTTCCGATGGCTGAACGCTAGGTTTTGCATGCTCTGGAGCCAAATTAAATCCTTTGCCACTCCCCGTTATCCAGATAGATTACATTATTAAGCTAAAGCCAGAATTGTATTTGAAAAGCAGCAGTAGTTCTTTATGGTCCAGGGGGTATGTAGAAGAGTAATGTTGCTTCTATACTCGATATATTTAAAAATGGAGTCTTTTATTCCTGTGACCATAACAGTGATAAAAAAGGACATCAAGAAGAAATGTGTGATGGCCATGGAGCTTTAAATTCTTAGGCTGACTAATGCCTTTTTCGAGCAATGTGTTGAGCCTCTTATTTTAACTGTTTCTATCAGGCGAGAATACCATTCAATGTCTTTTTTCGGTGGGCCAAATAATACTGTAACAATTATCAACATCCGTGACTCCCAGTTTCTATGTTGTCATCGTATTTTCTGATAAGTCTGGTTGCTGACGGCCTCAAAAACGACCATTTTTTCAACAAGGCATGAAGTTACAAGCCATGTCAGTTGAACCATTTTGCTTGTCAGCGTCGGATTTCAAGAAACGTCAGTTTAAATCGTTGTCTCCGGAGTTTCCATCCCGGTTCCAATTCTGTTAAAGCACCTCGGTCAGCGTCAACTAACAGTGCACTCAGTTGTTTTACATCAAGTGGGAAAGGCAAGGCTTATTCCTGTGATGGACACAGACCGTTAGTTGTTCTAATGGATCGTTAAGTATCACCGTAAGTCTTCATCCGTTACCTGTTTAATTTACCCGCTGTTTGCAATTTATCACTGCCAGATAGTAAACTGTGCGAAAAGATTGTATTCCTCTACGAAGCTGAGGCATTTCTAAATGTTAATCCTAAACTTTTCAGCCATTTCGGCTTAAAGTGTATTAGAATACTTACCACAAAAATGTATCACTCCGGAACGGTAGCTTAAACCGTTATCATGTAGTTTGAGGTGTTATATTTTGCTCCTTAACTTTATCCTTGCGTTGGATGACTACCAGTTTTCACCTAGGCGTTCACGTCATAGGATGCTTTTGTCCATTGCAAAATATATTCGAGGTTATTCGCTCAATTCTTACTTGAAGTGTCATATTGTTTTTGATCAGAGAGTTTTGGCAAGGAAACACGGTCATATTTTGAACAACTTCAGAGACGTTGCTTATCAATGTGATTACTAGTTGCAGTTTTTCGGACACTACTAAAAAGTGTGTGGCTTTTAACGTTGAGAAAATGGCTGGCATTTGAATCAAATCTTTGGCCTACGATGTTTATAGTGTCAGTAGTGGGTAGGATCATGCTTATCCTATCAAAAGACCTGGTTATGATAGCCATTTGTTTCTGATTTTGTGTCCAGCACATTTAACTGGTGTTCATATGACTACAGCACAGCGGCAAATAGCTATGCATGTATCAAGAAAATATTAGTGACAATTATTTTGAGATTAAATTAGCGGGTAAAATCAGCATATCTTGTGCGCATACACAAAATGAATACGTTCCTCATTAAGAGCTTGACGGTAGGCTAATGGGACATTGAGTAAAATCACCCGTAAACTGAAGTTATTCAGGTACAAGGTGTCCACGTGTTTGTTTTGATGGTGCACTGCCGGTATGCACATTTTAACGACACGTTACAATAAATGGACTGGGAATTAAGCATCGATCTCTCCACATATCTGGAAAGCCCACTATGTCTTTCGTTCAAGTGAGCTTGTTTTCTACCAGCGTTGCACTAATTCATATCATACTGACTAATATTTTACAATTTTGGAACAACCCTTAAATAAACAATTCTAGGAAAAGCTGTTAAATCGGTCTATCACATGTCACCTTTTCTTCGAGGTTTTCTAAAGTAACACTCTTTTTGACATGTAGTTGGTATTAGGAAAGCTCTAAATTACACAGTTCACCCAAAATTTAGGTTAGGGCCTACTAATAACTTGTTGAGTGCGCAAGCCTCGACTGTAGTGTGACAGACGAAACAAATGCATGTGTTCAAAGCGGAAGCAAAACTTCCCAGCTGGTGAATTCCGTGGCTTTAAGGGGAAATATTATTCGTACCGTATAACTCCCAACAGTTATAACAATATTATTTTGTTGTTGTCGAACATGGTATGGGTCTGAAGGCCTAAAAATGCTCCCCAATAGTTTGATAGCCTTCGTCTTATCAAAATAGTAGGAATTGGCGTGCTAAAGCACGCATGTAAATAATTAGTGCGTAAGTGAAAACCAATAGAAACCACCGCCACTGAGATATGTTTTCGCTTTCAAATATCTAGCTGCTTAGGAATGTGCATCTTCTGTTTTAAGACAGAGCTGGAAAAAATGGAAGGAAGGTAAGTCATAAATCGCTACGCGAAATGAAAGCGATTGCAGTCAAACCGGGTTCTCTGAGGCTTTTGGGACTTACCCAGATAGGATCAGCACAGCTTCCTGAAGGCTATTTGAAAGCCCACGATACATGGCAATGATGACCTCACTTTGTTTCGAAGACATTCATTAGTTTTAAACCTTTCCACAATGCTATTCGTTTATCATGGTTGTTTAATACTTGGGTACCGATATACACTACTGGTGTACTGCTGTCGATAATGAAGAGGGCGACAACGGGCAGACTATACAATAAATTGGTACATCAGTGTTCCACAGTCTGCTACTCTCACTTTGAAATTTGGCCACACGGTTTTATACCAAGTGTTGATTGCTAACCTGAATTCATCATATTTCTTCACTATGAACCCATTTTGTTTTACAGTATGACAGTCATCAGTGCCCCAAAGACTGCTGAAAATTTTCGTCCTCTGTGTCACCATAACACCAGTGAACTTCGAGTGATTGAAGTAGTAACAAATGGTGATAACCTTAACCGTACCGTTAATGTAGCAATGTAGCAACTTAAGACTGGTGATTTCCCATAAGTGAGCTGAGGATAAGCATTCGGTTTACGAGTAGGATTTATATTAAAACAAACATTGAGGTTATCCATCAGGAAAAGATGGCGGAAAACATAGCAGACTAGATATGAATGCCTGCCTAACTGGTGTTAGCTCTACTTTCGCGGATCTTTCACGAGTGTCATAAAGAATGTATGTCCAATTTTTTTTTGCTTCATAAAGGATATTTGGGCACGCTGTTCATATACTAGGAATTTAGTCCCGCAAACTGCATAATTACGGTAGTCACTATAACATTCATATTAAACACAATACTCGTAAGAATGATGAAATCTTCGACTGATTTCGAACTCCTTGGTGGTGACCAAGTGAGGCAGTCCCAGAGATTCAGTCAGCCGTACGTTTTACTTGAATGCAATTGTACGAAACTCGCAAAGTACAGTCGCTTGCACACCAATGTAGTTTTGATAAGTGACTAACCTAAATCCTTGCCATATGCCTAATAATGATATTCATATACGCATGCTGTATAAAAGCCGTCTTGTGTTTCACTTTCTACGATATTCCAGGTATTGCATCATATTTACTTTGTGGAACACAGCTCATAAAGTTGCTGCGAAGAATTCTCAACAACCTTGTGATACGTAGTATCTTACAGGACGTCATCACACAATTTTCCGAGACACGTGACACAATTCTGCTACTTGTTCCCCACGCTCAGTGCTTGTCAAGTTATGTGACACCGTGGTGCATCTCACTGAAGAATGTCCGGAAGTCTCCAGCTCATAAGAACTTCAGACACAACTTGCCAAGATGGCTCGTCTTGAAGTTTTATATCCAAAGAGATAGAAAGAAAAATTAAACCTCGCCTTGGTGCTAGACTGTTCTATTTCTTAGTGCTCAAAGTTTGCAACCTCCGAATACTCTCAAGGCTAATTATTTCGTGATGCATTATGAACAGACACGGCTACGAGTAAGTGAGACGACCTTGTCTAAATGTCGAGCCTGGTGTAGTGAAGATTAAACGACCCTTATGTTGTTCACTAGCATATGGCTAGAATGGCAGCCACCAGTTATAAAATTGCACAAGGATAGCGCGTAAAGCCCTTATTACTTCCATCTTCATCATAAACCAGCTTTTATGCAGCATTACTGAATAATGTATCGTATAAACCAGAATGCTTTTGGCAGATTTTGTGTACATATATAAGGCCCCGAATGGAAAATTGATTTTGTTACATGGGATTTAGCCGAGTATTATTAGTAATATGTTGGAATAAATTTGGAAGCACCGGTCGATGTCGAATAAAGTGACTGCTAGCGATTGCTAGCTCATCATATTATAACTTAAAGATAATCACTCATGGTGCTGTAAGTAATAATTTCGTCCGACAAATTAGTTAAGGGTAAAGAGCCTATCTCTAGCAAGGAAAATAGCGCACGTTAAGGCTGAATTTTCCAACAGTTGGAGAACCAAATTTAAGTTGAAAAATCAGTCGCCTGTTAACCGAAATGTATAAAATTATCCGACGTTAGAAGTCAGGCGGAATAAATTATTCTGCCACACGTTAGGTGTGGTACATAACGCAGGTTCGCGTATGCTGACGTTAGCCAGAATTAATTCCCTCGCTATGGGGAAAACTTGTGCGACGTCACTTAGGAAACAAAGTGCGGAGCGCACCAATCAAGAATAAGTCGAATGTGACGCACATAATACTAACAACGAATCAGAATAATTACATTTCAAACTCACAAAATTAGTGAAATTTTCTTGGGGGGTAATTGCGAAAACCCCTTAGCCTGAACTTTTTGGTGGTGTAGATTCTGGTGCTCTGCACAGTGCGCAACAAAACGGTATACTGTGTTCCAAATAAATGAACTTCTGTAAGATACTACCATTTTTCTGTATTAGTAAAAATCGGGAGACCCTGCACGGTGACTGCCTACTGTAAAAATACATTTTGCTTTACATAAGTGAAGGAAGTATGAATGTTACACCCAAATAATTACTTTTACAGGAATGAATCATCTTCGATTATAGCCGGAGAAGTCCAAAACAACGTAGAGAATAATAAAAAGGTGGTTGGCGATCTATTCGGAAATCATTCATGTGCAGGTTTTCAGACCCACGAAAGTATTTGAGAATTTGATTTCCTATAGAAATACTGGATAGAACATTGCTTAATGCTGTGTAGCTCGTATTAACTGATAGATATATAGGCTCGCAATTTTATACAGTTGTTAGAGATAGAGAAGCCTGGAAATGAATGATGTTCACTTGAGCAAGCAAACTTGATGGCTGTGTAAGATAAGGTGAAACCGAGAAAAAACAAACTGATTTTGCACAGAGCTACTCAACACCAAAGTGATTCAATCACCTGAATGTCGACGAGACGTCCCATTTCTAGCCATGTGTACTTGTACAAAATATATACATGTTTCACTGACTTGTGTTGCAATCGAAAGGTTTTGCAACTGCGAACACATAACAAAACATAACATTCATACGCACAAATGTATTCCGGAATAGGCTAAAGCGAACACATCTGATATAAGCACACAAACACCGGAATAACGCGCATGTGGTAAGCAAACCAGTGGTAAACCAAAATGTTCAAGAACCTCTGGATAAAAAGAAATTGTTGACGTAAACAAGGGAAAATACACCGTCTGGTAATTATAAGAAAAAACGTGTGTCACATTTCAGAGGATAATATTATGAAATGGCTTGCATTTTCCCCACCGGGAATTACATTCATATGCAGGTTTTTACTGTTCTGGAATAACCAGTGTTGACGGACAGCAGACGCTGCCCAGCGAAGCAGTGAACGTGTCTCCAAAGCACTGAGAAATTATATAAATGAACTGAGGATATGGACGGATAATATGGAAATTGTGATTCGTCAGGGAAATACGTTGCTAGTTCATGTAACCAGCATAAGATAGGGTCGTTTGACCTGATTCCGTTGCGCTTGATTGTTTAGCTGGATGTTACTATTTCAGTAGTCCCTTCAGTTTGTTTCAATTATGCCCCTCAATTTTCCCCGAGTATAATGTTTCAGGCTACCTGTTAATTTTCGGAGTTGTGGTCTGACTTTATGGCTTTCGAAGCGCTTTCCGTTTTACGCACATCAGTTTGTTGTTTCATGTTCAGATTCGTTGGCTGAGGTCCTGGTCGGTTGTAGATTTCAGTGGTTTAGATACTATTGTTTTTTTCACGTTTTTGCCGGATGCTTCACTAGCATTGTGCAGTTTTGAGTCTACATGAACTTAGTTATTTATTCTGATGGACCTTTCTAGGTTAGATCTAGCCTAGTGTTCTTCTTGAAGGTTTTCTTAGGTGAGTAGCATATATTTCTAAATCAGCGTTCCTACTTTTTCTCGCCCTGGCTAGTATGTTGTCTTGCTTCCAGTATAAGGCAAGTGAGAACGGTTTGCTATTTATGTGTTCTGGTGAATAACTCCATTTTCATCCATTCAGGTCAGCGCTTGTCACAAATCGATCATTTCACTTTGTGTAGTGTCAGAGTTTCCTATTGCTTTAAGTTTTAATTTAGGTTTTGATGGGCTCTACGGTGTATGTTTGTAGTTCTGTGTGACGTAGTTATATTGTGCTTGAAGTCTTGTGTTCTTTTCAGAAATGCTTGTGATGTATTGGATTGTGATATAATCGGCTGTGACCTACGCACTCATTGGGACGAAGACTACCTTTGGACCTGTGAACCATCAGGCACTATGGTAGTGTCTTTGGGGCAAAAGTGTCCCCATAAAATTTTCGGCCTTCCTTAAAATGATTTGTGCCCATTTCCGGTAAATTTGCGTAGGTCTACGGAGAGCTTTTTCATGAGTTCAATACATAAAATGGTTTTGAGCAACGCAGTCCTCTTTCACTTTTTTCATCGACTTCGTGAGTACTACAGCAAGAGTTTGCGGGCCCGAACCCCACCATGCTTTCGGATTAGCCGGCTGATGCAGTATGCAGACACGTCTATCTGGATAGCTGTATCAGTTACAATGATCTAGCCATTCGGGTTGGAAAGGTCAGGGCAACCTTTGTGAAACCATTTCATCTGCCGCGCAGACGTGACATTATCTTATCTGTCAAGGATGTCCGTTTCGTTAATCTCTGATTCCATACCAGTTATATCAAAGGTGTCACTCATCTCCAGTTGACAGGTAGGGTGAAATTCCTATGGAAATCATAAGAGCATAATGGCGATGATCTTCGGCCTTCTCGCCAACATGCGTTTAATAGCTTTTGTTATTGAGTTCCAGAAGAATTTCATGCAACTGGATGCGCTAAAACCACCACTCCTCAGCTGCCATTTTTTGGTTGCGACGTACCATCAGCTATTCCGGCGGCCGTGAACTTGTTGGTATGAGAATGTGCCAATACAAGAGATATCTTTGACATTACTATTGGGTCTTGCACTGTGCAGTCCCCAAACTTATCAACACGCAAACGCCACAGGTTTCTACGACTTCCTCGCAGCTATTTACAATGCTGCTCTCATGGATGCCTGCAAGGATCACTACACAATGTATCTAGTTTTTCTCACCGAGTGCCTTACCAAACCCATTTTCTTTGCCCAACATTGGTAGGGAGACCTACGGCAGTTGGCAATATCGCCCATCAATCCGATCGTTTAGAAGCGGAATTGTTATTTCCAAACATGCTGGTACCCGCTAATCAAATCAAGGCTGCTCCCAAATACCAACTATGCAAACTGTGATCACTGATTCCCAAGTGCTTATATTGACGATGTGCAAACATCAGCTCTGAAAAACCAGTCGTTGATTTTCTCTGTCACAGGTGAAGCGGAGCACTCAAAATATATTGTTTGCACGTTTCACGCAAGACTGGTGTGTGTTATCTGCTTTGTCGAGTGATTTCATCCCCGGAAGTGACACGGTTGATAATGTTGTTGTTGTTCATTTTGTAAATTCGTATTTGTTTTAGGAAGATGTCAACAATTTTCCAAACTGTCCTACCCATTGGGCAGATTTCATTGCGTTAGCCTGTCAAGTTCTACACTGATACGCTTCACTGCATTTGTCAAAGTCTCTAGATCAATATTCTCTCACCCAAGCATTGTGGCTGACAACGCAATGATAAGAGTACTAAATGGAACGCTCGAACAAACACGAACAGTTTCATTTGTCCCCACAAGTGTTGTCAATTGCGAGTGTCTTCCAACGGTGCTTTTTTGCAATCAGCAACAAATTGCATAATCCAATTAGACACACAAAGGGAGTTGAAGTGGGGTTACTACGTACGTTACTAAAAAGTACATAAATGGTTATTTTAACACTGCTAACTTTATCTATGAGGGAGGAACTCATTGTCACCCCTACCCACTATAAAGGACACGGACTTTTGAAAAATATCTTCCGACAGATTGGGTGATCAGCTGGTTCTCCTTTGTACAACATCTATTCTACCTCAGCACTGAAGACGAGAGTAGGACGAATTTTGGTTGCACACAAACTGGAAAGACACTTGTATGTTTAGTGTTCCGGCAAAACTTACTCAAGTTTAAACTGCAAAACGTAAGTTGTTTTCAGTCGGACAGCTGCGTGTTCAAATCGGTCAGTCAAACTGAATTTACGTTGTGCTCCGGCACTTCTTGCAAATAATTTCCGAACAGTGGGAATGTACCTTATCCCTTAATTAATAACCATAGATTACTCAACTGATAATTACGTTTTCTTTTGCTCGCCTTGACACATTTTCACAAATTATTAGGTTGGGAAAATCATACGTTTTATTAAACACCACGAAGCGAACCAACTAATATTTCCGGTTTTTAGCTTCGGTCAAAGATAATATTATACTGGTTGGTATTGTCTTTGCATGTTTGATATTTCCTTTAAAAGTCAACAGAATTCTGATCAGGTTATTTGTGGATGTAATGACACTGATATATTTTCTCTAGCAGATTAGTGGAACACAATAGTCCTTAGTTGGCTGCATTGTAAAGACCATCTTTAGGTTTAGGTAACGAATTACAGTACACCTGGCACAAAATTCAAGAAAAACTGTGACCGAGACCACGTGAGTTCATTATATATATATATATATATATGTATGTATATATATATATATATTCCACCGTTACTGATTGCAGAAGCCAATGAAGAAGAATACCATGGATAACTGAATACATTTGTCTCCTGCTGTCGTTGGATACGAATAAAGGCGCGGACTGACAGTTTGTGTGAAATGACAGATAATGCCTTGGAAATACTTCGCATGAGGTCAAGTTTCAAGCGTTATGGTTTTTTGTTGACTATTGTTGCACTAATTGCAATAATTGAGAACCGGGAGCCTACGTGTGAGTTCACATTACACATCAGCAAAAGCTCCAGTTCAGTAGCATCCAATGCTTTTTCCAGTGACGCAAGATTAATTCACATTGAACGGTGAAATCATCATCTCAATAACATTGCACAACCTCCTGGCTACTATGAGTGCAGTAAAAAACAAAAACATGCGAAAACAAGATGCAAAAAACCCAATCACTTCGCCACCTCTAGCCATACCACAGAAGTGAACGCACCCAGCTGTAGTTTGTTTTGTCAGAGTTCATTCTTACAATCTTGGGATATCATCTATTCCCAGACTACATGAGAGTGAAGGAAAACAGCGTGGCCCATTGCACACTTTATGATATCTTCAGGGAGTATGCCTAATTTGCAGGTTCATTGTGCCTTAATATTCTAAACTGTGGCCAGCAGAATCCTGCTTGCATCGTGATGGGAAATGTAGGTCAGTATTCAAAGGTCATGTGATATTATTTGTGTGCCTTGCTTATATTACCGACGGGGAAACTGCAGGATTTATCAGGTGAAACTACGTTTTACTCAAACGATATGAAGCAAATGCAGATGAGGCCAGAAACTACAATAGCCAGTTGAAAGCCTCGAGTGGCCTTTGGAATGTCGTAGGAAGATCTCGCTTCCGTCCCTTGGAAATGTTGCGATGCAGTTTTTATTGTTAGGCTAACTTGTGTCACCCGTCAGTTTCAGAGAAATCATTACAGAAATCCATAGGTGAATGAATATGACGGCAGTCTGTGTACGCGAACTAATGCAGTCTGATGAGGTCACTTCACAACCGGAAAACAAACCCCTTGGGTTCACAAACACAAACACTCGAATTTCCACTTTAGTTGGTTTGTGAAAAACATCCCAAAACACTCAGATATATTGGTTACGCTTAACCTGTCAGTTGCGAGAGATAATTTGACACCTGAATTAATTATTTCAGGTTATTCAAGGTTTTTCTACTCAAGTAGAGCCCCTGTTCCTAGCTTAGTCTTAGGATATTTGGCAGCGGACAGTCCGACACCATCCAAAGGAACAGACCAACAGTAAATCAATTGTAGGTCCGTTCCCTGTTTCAAGATCATCATTCTCAATCATGACATTTTTTTCCCACCTTCAGAGCATGAATGCGAACTAACTCCGTTTACCTCGGCTTATCAGAATCAGGCCACAACGGGAGTTTGTGGACTAAAAACGGGGTGCTCGTTGTTGTTCGGGAGATGAAGTTCTCATGTGTACTAGCTTGGCTTGCATTTCGGCATTACATTCGTAATAACATCCCGAAAACGTGGAAATATTTATCTTACTCATAAATCAGTTTCTAGACCAGCCGTGCCAGTGACTCAGCTATAGATTATTGCTCACGATGAAAACATACTAATTCGATCGGGTGAGAAAATATTTCACGCATCCCTTCTTTTGAATCAATGTTTTGTCACCCCTCTGCATGTCATTCTTCTGAAGCTCGGACAGCCTTAATCCTCAGTTGGGAACCGGTGAGTGGTTCATTCAAGCCAACGCAGAAATGAATATCATTAGCTAGGAGAAAATGTCATATTATCCTTCAGCCTCCCAAAGAAATTTCATCCCAGTCCGATGGGGTTTTGTGCAGTCTTTTCTGGAAAAATGAGAACATACACCAATGGTATACTGGTGTCTGGAAATAATATCACTGGTCTGTCCTATATTTAGGTGAAACTCGAAAGCGTAGCTAGGGCTAAGGGATTACATCATCGAAGGTTTTGACGAAAGCGAGCACTCGACAGAGTCACTTATGCACTCGCCTGAGAGATTATTTTACTTGGTTGAGAGGTAATCCTGACTAATTTGGGCCAATTCTGGGCAGCTAAAACGAATAAGTTTCGAATAAACCTTTCAGATCGGCGTAAATATTTTTTGCTGGGCTTCTACTGATATTAGCACCGTTTATTGTCAGACGGAGGAATATATGTAAAACAAATTGGGGGAATTCGCGCAACAAAGAGACAGGGATGGTGCTTATATGTATCACCTTCACTCGCCTCGAATCTCTCGGTTCCTAGCATTCTGTGCGGCCTACTTATCGGCGGCTATTTTTACGTTCCTTTGCATTCAAAACGTGCCTGGTCCGACAGGATTGTGACATATGTCAAGCCTCTTCGGATGCACACACCTTCCAGGACTGCTGCCCCTAACTCCCATACTTAGGTCGTACCAGCAGAAGCAGCGTTTCACAAACATACCACCGATTTGGATAGAGCAAAATAACCACCCCTTAGAATTCAGGAACATCAAAATTGTTACGCAATCCTATCGCCCCCAAGTAGCCATTAGACCTTCCTCGAAATACCGTGGAAGTAAACTTGACCCGGGTTTGATCGCTAAAATCCAAAAGAACCGTGTTAAATATAGGAGCAGTAACCAATATTTAGTACCCTAATTATTCCCCAACCCCGCGCCGTCTTCAAAGTATGGGGCAAGCTGCATCCATACTTGGGGTATCGAGACATTTACGCCAGTTTCTGCTGTAGACGTAGCTAAGTGAATTTTGCTTCGAAAGACGTGGCAGTCTGCGTAAATTTTTTGCATACATCTTCAGAAGTTGAACGTATTCTGGTGGATTAAATTGAGTATGAGCGAAAATGTTAGAGTCAGGTAGGTTCGTGTTATGTCTACCTGCAGGTGTGGTTTTGACAGTGCATGCCTTAGCGCACCAAGCCTTCTCATCAGCTGTAGTCAAGTCACTTTATCGGTTTGACGCAGAGCTGTGATAACTCCCCAGCAAAAGTGAAAGGGCATAACTAAGACCGTAGCAGTTTTTTGTCCGGCAGGTAACAGTGGCTTCCGATTTGGGAATGTTGATTAGAACCCAGGGTTGTACCAATTCAGTGTAGTGGTTTCGAGAGTGCCTAACTCAATCTTCCGTAAAGGCAGATCTATCCACTATGATAACATGAAGCTATCATCACATTTGTTACATCGAAAAAACAAACCAATGTATCGGCTAAAGTGATGAACATTAGAGTGGGTGAATCTTCCTATAAATTAGTATGCCTGCTGGACCGCTCTTATGGGGCTCTATGATGCTAGAAGGAGCTTGGTGGACCTGACAATAGTGTCAACAGAAATGGGATCAACAGCCTTCGAGCAAACTCTAAGGATGGAATAGAGGCGCTGGAAGAGGAGTGACGAAGCAAAGCGTGTAATAACCAGGTAGCTTTCAAAACGCTGCGGTGGCAATTCGAACTGAAGTAAAGGCAGTTGCAACTTATGATAAACAGGTAATTCATGAGGGCACAAAACATAACTAAACAACACGGAAATGGTGCTCACTTACTGCGGTTATGTTGAATTTTGAACTTCAGGAATTCGAGTAACCTAGGTAACACAGTAATGTTGTGGACTATTCCCAGGAGCAACAGCAAGTTGTAATACTCAACTAGAGCAATGGCATTAGCCGGTGAAACATTCTGGTGACTGGCGTGCCCAAATTTGGAGACGCACCGCTCACTCGATGGACCGTGTAGCCAACTTTCTCGCTGTAACCAGTTCGACCATAATGTATTCTTATTGAAGCAGTGAACTATTTGACCGTCTACTCACATGTTATGAAGCAGAGTATTGTATCCAAGATTGCTTCGCGCCCTGTTTTCATCTTGCGGGAAAAAATGGTTTTCATAATAAAGTTTGTAAGAGTAATTTTGGTTCTTGGTGAGATGACTGGGCACGGAAAGTCTTTACTTAGGAGGCGCATGTGGACAGTGTTCACATAGGTCGGTCTTCTTCGGAAACCAACGGCAAAAATTGAAAGGGATCAATTAGTTTATCGCGCTCTTGCCATCAATTTCGATGACATGAATTCGACGGTAGGCTAACGAGCCAGTTTTTGATTTGCAGTATTTGCCATAGTCATCACACTTGCATTGGTTGAAACCGCCGTGGAGAAACTAAGCGTATCATGTCTATTCCTAGAAGTAACTAATACGCTGAAACCAAACAAGGTACCCGGACCTATCCGCAGTTACTGAACTCTTCAGTCACTCAGACTGACTTCCAAATACTACTGAGAAGTGGTCCTTTGGTACATCAAAGCGTGTACCCCAGCACTTCGGTGAACTGATGGAGAAAATATGCCCCAGACACCTATGAGTACCAGAACAAAGCAATAGAATATATCCTAGACACCCCACCTGGTTGCCGAGAGTGTAAGACAATCTCAAATGGTAGAATTATTGAATAAAGAATTAGGCCAGCTACTATTCTTTCACAGCTGCTTCAGGTCGAACGTTTGCCTCTATGGTTTAGTTACGTTCATCTAATCCCAGATTACAGCACTAGCAACTGATGTCCAAATTTAACATTTGATGATGAACGTTTGCGTGACCAGTTTTGGGCTATGATTCTATCAGGATTTTGTTTGGTATTTTCTTCCAATCAATCCCGTTGCCTTGTCTATAAGTTACTGCTTCCTGAAATGTTTTCAGAATAATTTACCGCTGTCCAAAAAAGTAACTGATAATTCTGGCGAGAATTTGGGCTTCTTGTTTGGGTATCTGTCACGCATTACACTTGTAACTCGATTGCGTTTGCCTTTGACTAAGCATTATTAATATTGCAGAGCTATATTTCACTGAGTGGTTGCTTCTTTCTAATGGCTTTTCTGTAAAGCTCCCTATCACTTGCGGCTTTCCGTGTAAGCACAATTATGCATAAAGCATCAGCTTCAGCGTTTTTTATCGTCGAGTTGCCGCACAACAACTGAATCAAGAAGGTATCATACTTGGAAGAGAAGAGTAGTCGTCAGCCTT
The DNA here is from genome assembly GCA_004794785.1 of Opisthorchis felineus. Classification (NCBI taxonomy): domain Eukaryota; kingdom Metazoa; phylum Platyhelminthes; class Trematoda; order Opisthorchiida; family Opisthorchiidae; genus Opisthorchis; species Opisthorchis felineus. The sequence goes on along the minus strand of SJOL01006399.1, from coordinate 89,457 downwards.
TCCAACTGCCACAAAAATATGGATACCCCACCAAATGGCAACAAATGTTTAGTAACAGTAGCATATTCTAGAATGCTTGATAGGCTGTTCCATACTCACGGTGACCATGTACCGTTTTGGAGTTGGATTAATGCACTACACAACCACGCACTCATAAAAGTTTCCAAGTGCCCTCCTTTTATTATGACGCATGACTAAATCTATGGCGATTACGATTATACAACCTTTCGCGCCACTATCTAATTGCCGAAAACTATCCAATCCCCATGGGTGACGCACACTCCTTTGAAAAATTCAAGTAACTCCCACAACCGTGCCTTAGTTAACCCACGTTTATCTTCTACCAACAAAACTGCACGACTCAATTTACCTTCGAATTATAACTTTTATTGAAAAATATTTTTTTACTACGCCCGGGAAAAAAGCCGAAGTTTTACATCAGTGTCACTAACTCATTCCTTGGAGCTGAGTTCAATAAGCTTACTGCAATATCAGCAGTTTTGGCCCATGTAGGATGGTATGCATATATAATTTCAAACTAGTTGCATTGTGGTGTTACAAAATAACCCCCCCCC